>OZ017741.1:229013478-229613478 GCA_963969285.1 Odontomyia ornata | reverse complement strand
AAATCTTCTGGATAGGCCTGGTATCGAAATTGATAGTACAACTCTGGATAGAAATGGAAACAGGATTATATGTGATCGATTGCAGAAACTTGCCCTGGTTGAAACTCATTTTGAATTGATTCATCAACTAAACCCCGCGAAAGGAAATCAAATACTTTCAGAGGTCATTGAATCAAAAGTTTCAGACTTCAAATCAAGCCAGAACGGTTAATAAATTTTTCATTTCCATGAAACATTGACATCTGACCTCATATCGATCTAAAATCTTATTGATTATCGTGTTAGCTATGGCAATTTGGTTTTAGAGCAGGTAGACCGACAATAGACCAATTGTTCACAGTCGAGCAGGTACTTGATAAATGCTGGGAGTTCAACATAGACATACACCAAATTTTCGTTGACTTTAAGCAAGCATACGACAGTATTGATCGTAACGTACCGTACCAAATAATGCTTTGCTTTGGTATCCCAGCCAAATTAGTCCATCTTACCAAGATGACAATGACGTCGATGACCTCCCAAGTCCGCATCAATAACCAACTCACCGATGCGACTAAAGAAGGGAGATGGGCAGGCTCCATTGCTATTCAATTTTGCTCTAGAGTACGTCATAAGGAAGCTACTTGTCGATATGCGAGATACATTACTATACAAGTTGAGCCAAGTAGTAGCCTATGCAGACGACATCAACATTCTGTCACAGTCATTAACAACCGCCAAAGAACTTTTCCTGAAACTCGATAGCAAAGCAAAACTAGTAGGGCTGCAAATCAATGAAAATAAAACAAAATGCTCGCCACGGCTATGGTGACATACTTCTATCAGATGGTCCATATTTTCAATGACTCTGAGACATAATTGAGGTTCAATTTCATTAATGTGCTGAATTATCTCATCCTTTAGCTCTTTAATTGTTCTTGGCTTATTGACGTACACTTTTTCTTTTATATATCCCCAGAGAAAGAAGTCCAACGGTTTCGAATCACATGATCGTGGCGGCCAATTAACATCGCCACAACGTGAGAGAACACGGCCATTGAATTTCTCGCGCAAAAGAGTCATTGTTTCGTTGGATGTGTGGCAAGTGGCACCATCCTGTTGGAACCATATATCGTCCAGGTCCATAACCTCTATTTCTGGCCACAAGAAGTCCATTATCATCTCACAATAGCGAACACCATTCACGGTAACTGCTTGGTCGTCCTCATTTTCGCACCAAACAGCCACTTTTTGTGGATGGATCGGCTTTTCAACAATCGCTCGTGGATTCTCATTTGCCCAAATGCGGCAGTTCTGCTTGTAAACGATTCCACTGAGGTGAAAGTATGCCTCGTCGCTGAAGATGATTTTCTTTGTAAAGTCACCATTCCCTTCTGTCTGTTCAACCAACCATTCGGCATATTGCCGACCCTTGAAATGGTCAGTAGGCTTCAACTCTTGAGTCAATTGAACCGTGTAAGCGTGTAAATTAAATCTTTATTCAAAATTCGCATCAGTGATGTTCGTGAGATGTTCAATTGTTGGGCACGACGACGAGTCGAGGTTGACGGCTCTTCTGCCACACTATCGCGCACAACAGCAATGTTTTCCGCACAACGAACTGGGCGAGCATGCACAGGTCATTTTACATTTTCTACAGAGCCGGTTTGCTGAAATTTGCGCACAATTCTCCCGATTGTGGACACATTTGGTCGATTATGCTGACCAAAAAATCACGAAGTGCACGAAATTTATTTTGATTTGAACGCCCATTCTTGTAAAAGGCTTAAACAACTTTAACGCGCTGGTGAATTGTGTACTCTCCATGGTTGAATTTGCCAAACACTGAAACAAAGAAATGTCAAATTATGTTGGGCGAAAAACTTGAAGTTAAGGTGTGACTCACAATTAACATCGTGCATTATGGTTGGACCACCCTTTATTTCCAGTTAAGGGTGCCGGCAAACTGTGACACGATTGTAGTGCTACTATCGAAATTTACGCATGGTTAAATGGAAATTTGCGACCAAACTGTCGACGGATGCCTGAACCCGAAAAATAAAATAAAAGGAAAAACAATGAAATTAAATTCTATTATTGATTTCCTTGCCAATCATATGTTGAGTGTGATTAGTGGAGTGCTAACGGTGCATTATTAATTTTACCGTAGTATTTTTAGTACATAGAATAAATAGTGAGTTTGTTTTGGTGTAAAATTTATTTTCAATGTTATTTGAGCTGAGTTTCACGGTGAAAAAGTGAGCGAGAAATTCAAGGAAATAATGAACAAAAGAAAATGCACTTCCACAGCAGCTCTTCAAAAAAAATTTACCTGCTTCTGACACAGTTTCAAAAATCGCATGTGGGCGTACAAAAACCGCTGCTATCATTAATGGTGTTTTATCGCTATATTCAACGAAGATGATTTGTCAAGAGGTCCACAAAATTCCTTTTATAGGCTTGGGAACTGACGGAAGTAACCGAAGAAATGTCAAACTATTCCCAATAATTCTTTAATATTTTCATAAAAAAAGGGGTTCAAGCCCGTTTGCTAGATGTTTTTAACCTTGAAAATGAGCAAGCAGCAACAATTACATCCTTTATTGAACAGACTTTGAACAAGCATGGGTTGAGTGAAAAACTAGCCGCTTTTGTGGCTGACAACACCAATACGAATTTCGGAAGTGTAAGTTGTAGGGGGAAAAATAACATTTTTTATGCACTAAAACAATCACATCCGATATTAATTGGAATTGGATGCTCTGCCCATATTATCCACAATTCAGTTCATCATGATCTTGATCGATTTGGCCTTTTTGATGTTGATTGTCTCGTTTTTAAGTTGTACCAATTCTTCTCAATATACTCGTATAATGTGCGGACAACGGAGCTCAAATCTTTCTGCGAGTTTATTGAATCGGAATATAGGGACTTACTTAGTCATTGTGAAACGCGTTGGCTGAGCTTATTCCCTGCAATAGAGCGCATTCTGCAAATCTATGATGCTTTAAAACTTTACTTTTATCACAAACTAATCCACCTCCTATGATCGACAATTTCTTTCGGCACGACCTTAGTGAATGCTTTTTAATATTCGTTCAATTCACTCATGGCTCTATTTCATACGAAAATCGCACTAATAGAATAAAAGGGCAATAGCACTTTGGAAATAAATTCAGTTTTTGATGACCTTCTCCAAACGGTAAATGAAAGAGGGAAATCCAACTTTATTCCTTTAGGAGCAAAGTCCATTTTAGCGAAATTCAGAAAAGATGGAAAAGACGCTGCTTGTGATGACTTTATGGAGAGTGAAAGTTTTTTTACACTGAAACAATAGAGTACATGAATCTTTGGACAGCAAGTTTCGCTGCGTTTAAAGTGTTCCAATGGCTAGATTTTATAAGGAATCATCGTTTGCAATACAGTGATGTGAGGCCATGCCTTTACTATTTGTTGAACAAAAAAAATAAAATCAATGATTCACTATTGCATGATATGATGAAATCGTCAATTTGAAGAAATTTTTGGAAGCAAAGTCGGATGATGTTGACTTTTTAAGAATAATACTGCAAGTGCTCGATTTTGTGCTTTCTTTTCAGCAGATAAATGCCCGGAAAGACACTCTGAATTGCTCAAAATTGCGCAATTTTTCTATGCGATTCCGTCTCACAATGGTAATTGCGAACGAGTCTTTTCGTTGATGAGCTCCCAATGGACCAAAGAAAGGAATCGTCTCTCCATTGAAAACGTTGGCCATCTTTTGAAAGTGAAGTTCAACTTTTCGAATTACGATTGTCCTCAATTCAAAAACTTCCTGAGGCTGCCAGAAAATTCGCACCTATTAAAAGAAATAAGCAGCTCTGAAAAGTACGGTGTACCTGCAGGTGCAAAAAGGAAAGCAGCCGATGACATGCCGTTCTGTTCGTAAATAAGGGGTTGATTGATCGACAAGGCATGTGATATCATTACCAATAAAATATTATTAAGAAACAGTGTGAATTGTGGTTGTAGTTAATTAATGATAATGTATAAATGCTTTGAGTGTAATAGATGAGCCTCCTGGCAACCCTATACAGTGCGAAAACTATAGAGGTAAGGCGTACAAAATGTTTTCAAAGATCTTAGAAAATAAAATTGGATCATACGCCAACAGTATTATTGGGGAGTACCCAGATGGCTTTAGATCAGGTTAATCGATGATAAACCAATTGTTTACAGTCGAGCAGGTCCTTGAGAAATGCTGGGAGTTAAACATAGACTTTAAGCAAGCATACGACAGTATTGATCGTAACGTACTGTACCAAATAATGCTTTGCTTTGGTATCCCAGCCAAATTAGTCCGTCTTACCAAAATAACAGTGACGTTGAACCTCCTAATTCGGATTAATAACCAACTTACTGACGCATTTGACACAAATATCGGACTAAAGCAGGGATATGGGCTGGCCCCATTGCTATTCAATTTAGATCTGGAATAAGTCATAAGAAAGCTACCTGTTGATGCAAGAGGTACGTGATTATACAAGTCGAACCAGTGGAAGCCTATGCGGACATCAATATTTTTTCACGGTCGTTATCAACCGCCGAAGAACTTTTCCTGAAACTCTATAGGGAAGCAAAACAAGTAGGGCTACAAATTAATGAGAATAAAATAAAGCTCATGACTCATTCGAGGAAAAATACCTCAAATACACAAAATACCGCACTTGGTGAATACAATATCAAAAATGTAAACGAATTTGTGTGTGTAGGCGCCAAAATAACGAGAACCGGTAATGAAACGGACGAAATGCGCCCATGAATACAGCTCGTCAATACAATATTTTATTCAGTTTTGACGATCTCGAGGACCAGCTGCATACACAGAAAAACAAAGCTCCAAGTATACGAATCTGTGATAAGACCTGTGCTGTGCTATGGGCGTGAAACATGGACCCTTACCCAAGTATCCGCAAAGATATTGGGCGCCTCCGAAAGATGGGTCCTGAGGCGAATAATCGGCGCGAAACTAGACGGGGACCAATGGCGAATTCGATACAACCATGACCTGTATGAAATTTTTGACGAGCCGGAGGTCTCAACAATTGGAAGACTGTGGAAACTGCACTGGGCTGGACACATGAATCGTATGGACGAAAAACGGATACGTAAAAAGGTATTCGTTGAGAGAACTAAGGGCGGAGACCAGTGGGGAAACCGAGGAAACGCTAGCCTGACTCGGTCGACGAAGATAGTTCATCGCTGCTCGGGTTTCGAAATTGGAGGACGCGGTCAATGGGCCGAGACAGTTAGAGGCGCTATTTGCGGGAAGCAAAGGGCCGAGAGGGATATTACATTTTTCATTCTTTCAACGTTTTGAAACTTGCTTTATGTTTTCATAAAATTTATATTTGATGAAATAAATCGCATTTGAATTCGACTCATGTCTGACGTCCTCGACGAACTTGGCTATCTACGAGCAGACGCCAAACAAAGTAGACTGTCGATGGACCGAGTGATAGACCATGTTGGTACAAACCATTGCCTTGACTGCGCGACTAAATGTCAAATAGTCGATGGAAGGTAGACTTCCCAAGAGAAAGCGCGACGAAACAAGCAAAACAAGTTGAAGTAGCAGGAGAGTGCTCCTGCCAGAAGGGTATTGTAAAACAATTAGTAAATCAAACAATATATTCTGCATATCAAAACTTGACTCATATAGAGATTCCATAAATTGAGTTCGAAGAATTATTATGGTTATTATATTTTTATATTCGCCGCCATTTTGTTTCAAGTGTTTTGACCCCGTTGTTTAATCAGTCATGATAACACATCAATATTACAAACCATTTCTTAAATTTTCATCAAAATTCCTACATATTTATAGTGTATAGGTCCGTTACAAACGTGTATCTCCCTAGTATCACGTGTTAATGTGTTGTAATTGTTAAATATTCAATCGGCTATAACCTAGCTGTTTATTGTTCGATTATTGTGAAATTTTCAGAACACATGCAATTGCTTTCAAAAAACTTAAATTGTAGTTTTTGGGAAATTTAATGGTCCTATTTTGATTTTATAGGCAAAAACGTAAATTTATAAAATGTACTCTTATTAACAAAGTTGATCGAATTTCGTCTTCTAAGGTATTTGTTGCCCTTGTGCTCTTAAAGTTTCACACCCGTAATTTTTTCAGATTTTTCGGGTCGAAGGTGTCCAATCGCGAGGGGACACAAAATTTTCGTACATTTTCCTTTCCCCTGCACCCCTCAAAGCAAAACTTGTCATTGAAAAGTTCCCATCAAGACTTTTCATTTGATACCCACATTACCTACATGCGATGAAACTTTTTTTTCGAGGGCCACTCCCCTATATGGGAGACCCCACTTGAAAACCTTATAAATTTTTTTTTGTGATGAAACTTTGAAGAGGGCATCATTTTACACCTACTTACAAAATCTTATGTTTCTAGCTTATGTAGTTTGCGAGAAAAAGTTGTGTGACACACGGACGGACGGACGGACAGACAGGACGCGATTTTAGTAGGGTATTGTAAAATGATTTTACAATACAAAATGGGAGGGTCTATAAGGTATTCAAGAAATGCATAATCGCAAGCATCGTTTGCACCACCTTCAAGATGAATGGCAATTTCGAAAAGGTTAGTCTAACCAGTTGGATAAATTGGATAATTTTTTATACTTACCCGTTCACAGTGTTACTAAAGGCCGAATTCATTCATTGATTCTCTCGGAACATATTTTGGACAAATGATTTAAATTTTAAAATGTGCTAGAATCTGCGGAGAAGGTGAAGGTAAAACAAAAGTTAAGTACCATACCGAAATAAAATACGTCATATTTAAAATAAAATGATTTCTTAATTAAAAATGTTTATTTTCTTCTTCCTTTTTTCATATCTTCTTCATTACATTATGAAAACAAGATTATTCACCTTTATCTCATTTGAAATTATTGCAAGACGCGTTTCAACGTTTTTATTTAATTTTTTTGTTTATCACAGTTCTTCAAAAACAGTGCTAGCAATAGGTGGATGTTAAAGAGAACATGAATTAAAAAGAAAATACATATGTCTCTGACTAACGATGTTTTTGGTTTTCTTTTTTCTTTTACTACTTTCAAAAGAAATACGTGAATGAAATTAACATTGATTGAATTTTTGATGTTTTTGTTGTGCTGCTTTGTTTTCCAATTATTTTTGGTTGGTTTTTTCCTCCCCGAAATGCAAATATAGTATATGACTAAAAATCCAATTTTCTCGTTTAAGTTATCAGTGATTTTTTCCGTTAAGTTTACAGCTATAAGATGTTTATGTTTTTTACAATTTTTTTTCTTCTTTGCTTACCTCTTTCTACAAATAATAACGAATTAAAAATAACAAATTACAATCGCATAAAATAATGTTTTTTTTGTTTTTCTTTAAGTTTTTAATGGTTATTTTTTCATGTTTATAGAAATTTCTTTATTTTTGTCTCGTTTCAACGTACACACTCGCAATAAAATAAGACCAATTTGTTGTAAAGGTATTCAAAGTGTAAAAGTTGATAACGAAAATAATCGCTAGGTCTCGAATATCTATGATTTTTTTTGTGTGTAAATTATCCGACTCCAATTTTTCCCCCGTATCGCTCTAAGTGTTCATGCTGACTTACAATTGTTTCTATTCAATTTTCTTTTTTATCTTGTTGATGTTGAAAACACTACAGAATTTGTCCTAAGAACGTTTTGTTTTCTTTTTTTTAGATGATTTCTATTTATTTATAAATATCCATTTACAATTGTTTGTTTTTTGCTTTATATATTTTCACTTAAAATGTTAAAAAAAATTAATTAGTTTAATAGTTCCCGATACAGTACCTATTTCTCAATTTTTTTTTTCTCCATTTTATATAATTATAATTAATAATAGACGATTTATCTAAAAACAAAAAAAAAGATTACCTAACACCTATCACGCATTTCCAGTTTTGAACTCACTTTCATTTTGGTGTTTCTCTCCCACTTATATCTATTATGCCTGATCGTCAACTAGGAGCATGATTCGTTGTTGGCTTTCCGGATCCCGGGAACATTCGACCTGATGCGCATTCCAATCTTTCCGTTGGCAGAATGTTGAACAGTATGGCGTACGACGGCACAATGAACATTCGGCTAGCGCATCTCGATTGCAATTTGCACACTGAAATGAGAAAGAAAAATAATGTATTAAAATATGGGTTGGTTGTATGAACAGAACTACAGGATATTGAAATACTTTTGCTGAAAATTTATTTTTCAAGGATATATTGAGCCAATAACTTTTCGCATTGCATTTGCTTCAAAACGTATTTGCAGTTGCGTATTTTTTATATGGTTGTATGCGCTGACGGATAATAGGAGAGGAATGGTGAGTTAGAATTCGTATAAAGCTACTGAAGAAGAGAAGCTTTTGTAACATGATTGTAGATCGTCCTTCCTCTACGAGTTTTCTCAAAGGGTGATATGTTCAGATACAGAATTTTTTTAAACGAATTAGGTGAAAATGCTAAATCAAGGCTGCTTTCAGTGATAGCATTAGCTTATCTTATTATGAACATCATAAATAAAAAGTTTCCAATAAAATTAATAGAAATAATTCTTCCTTTATACTTTTATATTTTAGTTTTAAAAGCCAAACATTCCATTGGTTTTTGGAACACCCGCTTGGAATTCGAAGTTCACTACGTTATGAAAGACGAATTCGAATAAAACTCACCTTCTTTCTTTCCACCAATTCGGCGCCTGTAATTTCGCCTCCAGTTACATCTTCCACCGTGGCACCAACTCTTGCGGCAAGCATGGCTGCATCACGTTCACGTTTCAATCGTTCTATTTGCCTTGTATAGATATCTTTAATTTCTAGATACAGTCGTTTAAAATCATTTGTAGCGTTAACCATTGTTGTATAAACAGTTTCTAAGCCTTTAAATTGCAGACTATCGATAACTGCAAACAAAAAGGGAGCTTAAAAAGATGTTCTAAAGAAAGGTTTAACAAAAAGCCGCATTGCAGCAATGTTACAACTTTTGTCGTTTGGTGTAGAGCATTAAGTATGAAAAAAATAATTGATTAAAGACTTACGGGATTCTGAGGTTTGGTCCAAGTACTCGGTCGTACCGTCCATCCCTTCTAAAGTTTGCCACGTTTCTTCCTTAGTAACTATATTTTGGTCGGTTAAAATTATTTCTTCTGTTTTAATAGGCTGCGAAATTCGTTTCTTTTTCGCGGAATCCAATTCCTGATCGACTTGATTTCGTCTTCGTCTTTTGTATGGTGTAAACAATCGCACTGGTCCCGATGCAGCTGCAAAAAGTAAGTTTAAAAAAATCTTCTTCTATTTGTAATTGAAGAACATACTCGTTTCATCATCGCAACATGCCGTACACGTACAACTGATAGCATGCGGCGTTAAAATTCCTTCATCAATGAGAGCTTGCAAACTGCGGCCGCCATAGCGAATCGATCGCTTCCAATCCTTACTCGATCCTCGGCCGCATAAATTTTCAAATTCACTGGGTGTGTACCAACGATCCTTATATTTTATACATCGTCCACGGCCACCTGAACCCAATTTATTCTTGTACAATTCCGCGGTTGTGGTCTTACAACGGACTGTGAATACATCAAGATTCGACGCATCAACCCAATTCATATTTGACTGTGTAACTTGTCCGGAATTTTCTCCCATACTATTATCCTGCCCGCCGTTATGATTAGCGTTCGAGCTATTTGTATTGTTATTATTATTGGCAATAGCGTCCTGTTGGGCTTGTGTTGTGGGCTGTTGAATGACAATGTGTGTAGCTTTGATATCGCCGGCAACATCACCGACTACAGCACTACCTGATATGAATCCATTGTTGTCGACGCATAGCATTTGCTTAAAATGTGGCAATTGATCGGGAGTGATTACATTGAATGCCGTTCCGGCTATTAAAGATCCAACCGGCAATGACACTGGAACGGAAACAACTGTATTACCAGCATCTGCCTCTGATGTCACTACCATTCGACCACGTGACTGAATCTGAAAGTTTTAAAGATAAGTATAAGTTTGATTGGCTCTAC
This sequence comes from Odontomyia ornata, assembly GCA_963969285.1. Lineage (NCBI taxonomy): Eukaryota > Metazoa > Arthropoda > Insecta > Diptera > Stratiomyidae > Odontomyia > Odontomyia ornata. The sequence continues at coordinate 229,603,414 of OZ017741.1, read as the reverse complement.
AAACATAGATAAAAAAATATATACAAGAAGAAGCGACGCTCTAATCTAATCTGTAATCGAAAATTTGGCTGATAAATGCACACGCCCCGATCTAAGAAAAGTACGAAGAAGCGAAGTAAACGTTCTACAATCACCTGGAAAGACTAGTCGATTCATTGCCTCCATACCACACCAAAATAATTAATAAATAATAACAAAACCTCAACGGTAAGCTTGGCGATGAGCTGTCTCATCGGGCAACGACTACAGGATATAGCCTCCACGAAGAAACAAATGACAACGACCAGCGCCTGATTGACTTTGCATGTAGAAGAAATCTAGTCATACGTTCCACTTGCTTCCCACATCGACGCATACAGAAAATGGCCTGGATACCACGGGATGGCAACACACAAAACCAGATCGATCATGTTCTAATCCAACAACGTTGGGCCTCAAGCATACTTGACGTTCGTAAATACCGAGGAGCTAGCTGTAACTCGGCTCATTAATTAATCAAATCAACTTATCGATGTCGTATGTCAAATGCGTATTCGGCGAAGACCAGACCTCTACAAAAATTCGACATCGAAAGGATGCAAACGACGTCTGTGGCAAAAAAAAATTTCACGCAGTCCCTCGACAAGCAGCTAGCTCCCATCCTATCAGCCACATCGCTGAAAACAAACAACGAGCTATCGGTGAAAGTGAAAGCGACAATTAAGACCGTGGCAGAACAGACGATCGGACATCAATAGAAATGATGGGTTCGATGATGAGTGCCAGAATGCGTTAGACAAAAAGAATCAGGCGTACAAAGAATATATAGGAAGGAAAATCAGGACGAAGAGAGAACATTATGAAAACCTCAGAAGAGTAGCAAATAAGTTCATTAGAATTAAGAAAAGAAAATACTTTGACGACCAATTGAGAAGTATCGATGTAAATCTAGCCAGCAACAACACAAGGCAAGCATACGAGTACACAGCAGTGAAACTAATGGTATCACCCCAAGACCACGCTCTGCCGTGATGACCTCGGCAACATCATCGCTGATGAAAAAAGGAGTAAGGAAAGATATTCATCATGTTTCAAGAACCTCCTTAATTCTCCGCACAGCTCCAGAACATCGGAGCCTATAGATATTTCCAAAGAGCTATTGGGCCTACTAACTCTGAATGAAGTTTGTTCCACCATCAAAGCCCAACAGAATAATAAAGCGCCAGGCATCGATGAGATTCCAGTGAAGCTCATTAAATATGGTGGCAGCGGTGTTCAGAAAGCCATTGATAACGTCATCCAGCACATTTGGCAACAAGAACATATGCCGAACGAGTGGAGCCAATCAATTACGAGTATATTCCCTATCCACAAAGAAGCTGACAAGCTACAGTGCGAAAACTATAGAGGCATATCACTACTTCATACGGCTTACCAAACATTTTCAAAGATCTTAGAACATAAAATCAGATCATACGCCAACAGTATTATTGGGGAGTATCAAGGTGTCTTTAGAGCAGGTAGATCGACGATAGACCAATTGTTTACTGTCAAACAGGTACTTGAGAAATGCTGAGAGTTCAACATAGACGTACACCAATTTTTCGTTAACTTTAAGCAAGCATTCGACAGTATTGATCGTAACGAACTCTACCAAATAATGCTTTGCTTTGACAATGAAAAAACAAAAACGTAATATTCCTCTACCTGGCCTGACCAACTCGACTCATATAAAATAATTTCCTTCCACTGAAGATGACTCAAAGGAGTCGAAACGCGTCACTCGCTCAAAGAAGTAAAGCTCGATGGTTTTTTTGAAAAAAAAAGAGAATTAGCCTGCGGATATCAAGTAAACAAAATAATTGACTACAATCGGATTTTGAACGTATTCTTTTAAGTTTCGTTACATGCACTGCTAGTTTTTGATATGTCCGCTAAATGGCAAAATTTGTTTTGAATGTCCTTCCTTCTTGTTCATGAAAAAATATGTGTTTTTCCGGCTTTTAAAGTGATAATACATTAATAATAAGGTGGTTAGTTCAGATAACCGGCGCGCAGGTACGTATGTTTAGTTTTATTTTCCTGAACAGAATATCGCGTACAGGATAGGGTCTTCAAAATCATAGCAGAGCGTATGAACTAACAAGCGAGTTCACATAGAACAAATTCCCAGCCTAACGGTATTCAACCTTTAAAGATCGATTTGAGTATGTATAAACGTTCGCAAACGCATTCATGGGGAAATGTGAAAAATAGATTGAATCGGCAAATATTGCCCTGCCTAGGCGCTTGGATGGAATGCAAGACGATGAGGTTTCATTTTGATCAGATGGGCAAAAGATTCCCCTTTCATTAAGTGTACGAACATGCAAATACACCAGCAAATCGATTTTCCGCATTAAAGCGTAGTCCCAAGTAGTGTTTTCACGTTTTATCTCAAATGGAAACCAATGATGATAAATGCACTGTCTATCTTGTGCACGTTTATCACTTGTTTCATTCAATCATTTTCCCTCTCTTTAATTTTGGCCGATCAGCTAGTGAACTTGCTTGTTAGTCTATATGCTCTGACCATAGTATGTACATTCACATAGTATCCACACCTTCCATTTATCCTGTGTTGCACTTTCTGAATTTTCCCAGGGGCCGGTCAGCTGGGCAGAAGCCTGTCGTATTCCAAAATAAAAATAAAAAGCAAATAAAATTTCCGAAGCACCTGTTTTTTTTACGCATTTCAGAACATGGGAGTGTAGCCAGATCCTAATAAAAAAAACTAAAAGACTGCATAGAACGAATTTGTTTGTCGGCAAATTTATTAATTTTTTGAGTTCTGGTAATCCTGAAATCTCTCATCGAAGCACATGTTTATACACATACTCAAAAAAGTCTGCGTACACTTGCTGGTCGTAGCAAATATATCAATATAAAAACCTTTGCCCTTTGTTTATAACTTAGAATCTTTTCTTTATTATATTCATTAAACTATATGGTACATAAATATGTAACTGATCACTCGTTCGCTGTTTAGAATGACCAAAATAAAAAAGTTTCTTCCAAAAAGTCATGAAAATCCATCCAAAAAATTCTGCGTACACCTGAAAAAATTTATTCATTTTATATGAAAACCACTATATTAGCTTTCAGATTTTGAACCTTAATATCTAGTAGCATAGCCTTTCCTATAAATGACTTCCTTTAGCCTATTTTGCATGGATTGAACAAGTTTTGATGTTTTTTCGGCCGTTATTTTGTTCCACTCGTTCAAAATAACATTTTTTAATGACTCTTTCCTAGTTATGTCATGCCCTCGAATTTTTCTTTCAAGTAAATCCCACAAATGCTCAATTGGGTTTAAATCTGGTGATTGAGGAGGTGTACCTAAGAGTTTTGGGACGTTGTAGGCCAACCAAAGCCTATTTATTTCAGCTGTATGTTTGGGGTCATTATCGTGCTGAAAGAAAAATGCGTTCCCCAGCCGCAATTTCTCGGCACTTTGCTTAATATTATTTTTTTAAATATTAAGGTACCCGTATTTATCCATTGTAGATTCTATGAAAACGAGTTGCCCCACTCCACAAGCTGCCATACACCCCCAAACCATCACACCGCCGCCACCATGCTTTACAGTGGGAATCAAATTTTCTTTATTGAATTCTGTCGAGCGTTTTCTCCATACTAATTTGCGTCCTTTTATCCCAAATATACAAAACTTACTTTCGTCCGAAAAAAGAACGCGTTCCCAAAATTCTTTTCGCATATTTACATAATTTTTGGCGAATTCCACTCTCTTTTGGCGATTCCGTTCCGATATGAACGGCTTTTTACGTGCGACTCGACCATGGTAACCGCCTTTTCTGAGAATTATGCGCACTGTTTCATCGCTTATTGTTTTATTGTATTTCTTTCTTATATCCTGCGCAATTTGGAACGCGGTTAATCGGGGAGTTTGTTTCACAGCATTAATAATACTCCTACGTTCACGTGCTGTAAGTTTGGGAGGACGTCCTGATCGATGCCGTGAAATCATCAAACCGCTTTCTTTGTAGTTAGCAACAACCCTTTGGACCGAGGAATGGGTTCTCCCAACTAATTTTGCGATTTCACGAAAACTTTTCCCGTTTTCACGCAATTTTACTATGACTACGCTCACTAACACTGATTTCCTTATTTTTTACTTCCATATTAAAGAATAGTCTTTTATTCACGAAAAACACACAGACAATTTTCCAATGAAGTACTGTCACGCAGAACAATGAAAAAATGAAGGCATCAACATTGCACATTTCGGGAAATCCCCAAATTTTATGATGTGTACGCAGACTTTTTTGGGGCTGCTCACAGACTTCCAAGTATTGAAATTACTATATGTTTGATAATTTTGGGAATTTTTTAAACAAACCCGCTTCAATACATTTCTTGCAGTTTAGGCTCTTTTATCGAAAAGATTAAATCAAGATCACATTATTGATTCATACGATTCCAACATAATTCAGTTTGTACTATTGAGATGTACGCAGTGTGTATGTGTAAACATTAACCGACCTTCCTACTGCCGAGGATTTTCGGTTTACTCTTCGGCTTGTGTTCAGATTTTTCCGGAGGCTAGATTGAGTGTGGATACTATCTGAGTATACTATGTTCAAAACCATAGATATACGGGTAGAGAGCACTGGATCCGCAACCGGTCGTGAGAGCCGAAGCAATTAGCAACCTTCGCTAAAGTTGTGTGACGTTGAGGTTTGAAGTGATATGGTTTTGTTTTTACACTTAATTCACTCCGAAGCACGTTCACGCTTATAAAGTTTTTGGTCTTGAAGATCGCGTGTACCAAATCGGCACTTTGTTTTCTTTTTTTATTAAAAACTTACGAATTTTCCATCGGCTTTGACACATGAGTTGTCTCGCCTCTGCAAATTTTCATCAGCTTTGACGTACGAGTTTTCTGTGAGAGAACGTTTGATGTGTTGTACTCAAACTGTTCAACGAATGATAACGAAGACGCGATCATGTGCACGTGAAACGAAGTTTTGTAGGTGTGCGCGGTTGTCAGTGGGGAAAGTGATTCTTTTGAAGAGAGGAAAGAAAAACCTGTCTGGAAACAAAGGGTATGGAGAAGCAAAGTTTCGAGAGCGTAAGTTATTTATGTGTTAAATTTGCTTCCCTCATGGACGAGTACACAGATTCTCGTTGCTCGTCCATTTATTTATGTCTTTGTTCAAAACTATCTGGAGGATACTTCTTCAGATAACGTAAGTATGAATAGAGATGATACGGTTTTAATATCTGAAATTGAAGATAAAACGGAAATGCTATTAGGTGGATAATGAAGCCGATGACGAAGATGATGAGCCTTTATCGAACATTTAACCCCACGCAATTCCGTAAGTGCATTGATCCTGTAAGGGAGGCGAACAGTGTCAGTAGTCGTTCATGTGTAAGAACAGTCTCAAAATGGAAAAAAGTTAAAAACGTCCCTCATTGTACATTTTAGAGAAATTTCGGGAATACCAGCCCATATAGTGGAAATTGAGGATATTACACCTCTTGAGTTGTTTCAGATGTTTTGGAGTGACGATTTGTTCGATGTCATTGCATTCCAAATTAACCTTTATGCCACGCAATGTGAAATTCACCATGTCCCCAATGCAATTCAAGAAATTTGATTAGGGGTACGAAAAAGCAGCCAAGCTACAGCGATCACTGGAGTTCATCGTCGAACTTAAATAATCCTTAAATTTCTATGTTTATGGCATTAAAAAGGTTTAGCTGGCTTTTACACCACCTTATCTAAATAATAACAATACTATGCCTAGCAAAATAAGACCGTATTACGTTTGTCCACTTTAGACATTATTCAGAGAAATTTCAAAGAACATTGCTTATCGACTGTGAAAATTGCTATTGATAAAAGCAAATGAAATTTAGGGGTAGGAGATGTTTGAAACAGTACACGCCGAAGACGCCAGTCAAAAGTGAGTATAAGATATAGATAAAGTGTGCTAAGAACGGATATTGCTTGGATTTTGACCTTTACACAGGCAAGCAAGGTAATGAAGTTAAGATTGATCTTGGAGGGAAAGTAGTTAAGGCAATTTTGCGAAAATCTTGCTGGAAAATATCACAAAATTTACTCCGATAACTACTTTAGCAATTATCAGTTGGCCGTTGATTTATTTAAAAAGGAATACTTGCCTGTAGGACAGTAAATTCCAACCGACGGCTTTTAACTTCAAGTTCATAAGGATTTAACAAGTCGAGGTAACAGGCGAGTGATCCTGCCAGAAGAGTTTTGTAAATCAATTAGTAACTCAAACAATTATCGTGAAATTTTCAGGACATGTGTTAAGAAACCAAGATAGAAATTTAAGGGTCACCTTGTGATTTTCATAAAATGTGCTATTATTGAAATTTCAATTCATAAAATGTGCTTTTATTTAAAAAATTGATCGAATTTTGACGTCTGGGGTATTTGTTGTCCTTGTACTCAAAAAGATCTACTTTCATAATTTTTTCAGTTTTATTTGGATTAAGGATGTGCGGGAGAGGACGCAAATTTTTCGTGCATTGCCTCTCCCCTGCGCCCCAAGATACAAACAGTGTCAGTATAAGATCTATTTTCAAAAGTTCTCATCAAGACCTTTCATTTGATACCAATATTGGCAAGCTTTGGTGAACAGTTTTTTTTAATGGAGACCACCACCACCACTTCGGATCTACACTCAAAACTTAATGTTTCTAGCTTATGTCGTTTAAGAGAACAGTTACTGTGACACACGGACGGACAGGAAACGATTTTTGAAGATTTTGTAAAATTATGTTACAAAACCAGCATTATACTGTTATTGAATTCGACTATGTCCGATTTATGGACAACTTACCCTACGTCGTCCAACACGTGACGCGGACGCTACTTTTTCGTTCTCCACTTTTCCGAAAAATTACCGAAAGTTGATATCACGAAGACTTGACGATTTCTGTCTAATAAGTCTTAACTGGCCGCGAACGACGAACAAATCTCCGATACAAGCAATAGAATGTTTACAAACACCGTTCCCACCACGACCTAGTTGTCTTCTATGAACATTTTCTTCTAACGCGCGGCAAATTCACAAGTAAAAATCCTTTCATCACTTTACCAATGGCCACAGTTCCGGATGTGCACTGCATGAAATTTTAATAATTTCCCGCATACACACTCCAAAAATAGGGCAAATAGCACGCACACTTGGCAACAAGACGAGTAAATATTCCAAAAAACATCCAACACTTTCCACTCAATGCTTCGCGACAAATAGGCGGGAAATTGAAGTTGAGATTAATTTCACATGCAACTGCACCGCGAAAGCGCCCAAAATAGAATTGACAGCGGCCGTCAAGAAGAAATGACGGGTTTCTTGCCTCCATTTTCTTGTTCTTGCGTGTATGTGCTGTCAAAATCGATGTGGAGTACAGTAAGAGGATGAAGTTATAGGACTCGGATCTCTAGAAGAAAAAATTGCGAGACTATTGCTTTCGGGTGAATACGAGTATGTTTTAGCATGAAATACGACTACTCCCAGTGAACTCATAATGATAATAGCTATGCGAAACTTTTTAAACGATCGCTTGACCGTTTTTATGCACATCCATATCGTGTCTATGCTGCACTAGAGCTTAGACGAGTACGACGCAAGTAGCTTTCTACATCATGTTTCATATAACCAGCCAAATAACTAGAAAAGTTGAAATATTGGTAATTGCTAATTTTTAAACTCAATTAAGTTACATTTGGAAAATTATTATAGAAAAAGAAAGATGGTGGTTTCGACGTGTGCTATAATTCTCATCAGGCCATCATACTATAGACACAATTTGTGGGAAAATATTCTCTAATTAATGCTTTTAACTAATTGGTTTGTGTAACTACGAATTATGTTAAGGTTAAATTTCCTTTAAATTATTGAAACGTGTGAAACTTTTGATTTGATTCAATTACTTTTTTAATTTAACTATTACAATTTGAAATCAGGCTACCTACGGACGCATAATGGGTACCTGAAAAGGTATTCCTTCAAAGAATTGAGGAAAGGAAACGAGTGGAAAAGACGAAGAAACATGCTTCTTCGATGACAGAATTGGAGGATTTGGTTTTTCTCCGTAAGGGCTGTAGGGCTGCAACAACAATCATATCTTGGGGCTCAAATTTCGACGGATTTAAGTGTGAACATTTTTAATCGTAAGCAGAAACAAAGTTAATTATAATAATTCACTCATAGTATAGCCCTAAGGAAAACCAGAGCGACGGATTATAAGCATTGAACTTTCATATTTCTGGATGAGAAGATATAATCACCAAATAAGAGACGAGCTTAATTTAAGGTTTCTTAGCTTAGCCAGTAAAGTACGTGATACCCTGATTCAAATATGGAAGCGTTTGCGTTTGAGAGGATAACCAAGTTATATACTGCAGATCTTCAATTGACTGGAAGAGGAAGTTAAAAATGAAAATCTCTTTTGGTAGAAAGTTCTATCAAGAGTTTACTTAAACACCGAAGAAAGGTTAGGGGACAATAAATCAAATTAATTGGAACTACTTTATGGAAAGGGAAACGTTCTTGCAGAAGGAAAGAAAATTGACAAAGGAACACTAAGTGATGATAAAGTGTTTAGGCAAAAACCTAAGAGATACGGTCAGGATCACAGTCAGTACTTTCGTGAAGATAGTTTAACAATGGTTCTACTTGGAGCGGGCTGAAATATAAAACAGACAAGGCTGATAAGGATGAATCTTCTGAATATATATTTGAAGTAGATGATGGCTACGTTCGAAGCAAAAAAATCACTGAGCAAAAATCTCGCGAATGGGGTAAATTTTGTTTTCCAGGTCAAACCAATTAAAAAATACCAATTTCAGAAAGCATGTCTGTCGACTGCAAACGAATATAATACTCGAATACTCGAACTGAGTAAAATTGAAACGAAAGATACATAGAATTTTAATGTTTCAAATCAATTAAAGCGCACGTGTTTACAACTTCCTAAAAAATACATTCATTCAAACAATGGCGCTGGTTACTTTGAATCAAACATGAATAAAACAGTGAATAAGAAGATAAATAGGCCCGGGGAATGAGGAAGAATGGAGGGAGGGAAAATATTTGTTTGTATTGGTAGAAGTACCAACGTAAGGTGTCAAACAAATGTAAAATATTTCCTCATCTTCGTTGAAAATACTATAGTTAGTAAGCTGAGCACAACTTTAGTATGCGCCGCACACTAGTCGTGTAAAGTAGAAATCGCAAATTTCCAAAAAAAATTCTTGGGTGAGAGTATTGATACCGACGAAAACCGGTGAAGGTCGTAGTGTGCTGCCTATTATTGGCTCCTAAGGTCGAATCAGCGTTCTTCTTGTGGATACTTCCTCGATTGGAAATTTACATACCATGATGTACCATTTTATCACCGCTCAGGTTCTATGAAGTAGTCCGTGTGGTGTAGTGGCTAGAGCACTCATCCAGTAAGCCAAAGGTCCCTGATTCGACTCTCGTTGGCGGCAACAGATTAAGTTCGAGTGATTCTTCGGATGGACTTTAAGCCCGTTCAGTTATATGTGCTGGGTGGACGGGCACAGGGCCAAAGCGCGATACTGACCATAACACTTTATGGAGTGCCGACACATTCGATAATGATGACAAACTTTAACTATCTCTAAAGGGGCTGTAGTGCTGCAATGTTTTTTTTTTCTAGTTCTATGATGTGACAGTAGTTGACCCTCTTCTAAATTAGGATAAGCATCCAGTGTGATAGCTGAACATTCTTGCGAAAAGTTTAGCTAGTAGTGCAAATTACGAAAGCTCGATAAAAGGTGACCTCGTTAATCAACCCTAGAGTTTCCTGAGCAAAGACTATATGTGCAAGAAGTGACCATCACAAAATTCCATTCTATTGGTTAAAGCAGTACAGGAGCTGCCACTAAACATAATTGGGAAATTATAAACGACGAATAGAATCAAATGATGTAACACCGAAACGACGTTTTTTATGGATAGATTTTTATTAGTCGTCAGGATTGAAAGATCGCGCTCTAGAATGATTGCAGGGTATAGTTATTTGGCTATGAAAAATTTTCACAAAACAAGAGGGATCCTTTGATAACCGAACACTCTGTAAAAATGTTAAAGTTATACATCCTCATCGTACATATGCTTCTACCCAACACGTGGACGCAGATCACAAAAATTTTGATGGAAGTTCTAGGGGGTTATTTCTTATATATTCTTGATATAAAGTAAACTGACGGAACCAGTTGAAGCCTCCGAAACGGCTTGGAGTTGGCAGGCGGTTTTCCATAATTTGTTTTTTTTTTTTTTGATTTAGCAATACAATCTTTTTTGGGGCTTCATTTAGAGATAGAACATTTCATTATCTTCATCGTCTGTATTTTCTGCACTTGAGAAGTTGATATGGTCAGTACAAAGCTTTAGCCGTTGATCCATCCAACAAGCTACGATACACTCTAATTTTAACGCAGTGCGTATCATAACTGATCGGGCTTATAGTCCGTCTGAAAAATCACTTGAAACAACATTTTTTTGTCACCAGCGGGTTTGAACCAGGGTCCTGGGAGCCTCTTATCGTTGTCCAGGTATTCTAAGCGTTTGAACATTAAATTCAGACTGTCAGTTGGACGAAGAATGATTTGAGTTTATGAAATTCGATATCAACTTTTTTTTTAAAGAAATACCGTTGTTCGAAATGACTGCGATTGGAACTTCATGCGAGACAAAAAGCTCAGAACGTCATAAATACCAGTGTATGTCGCGGGATCGGTAACCTTCCAAACCATTTTATATAAGTATCTAAAATCTTAAAAGGCATAGCAGCAAACAATGGTCCCCCGAACCATGCAGATTTTTTCCTATAGTATTTTGAAATATCATCGTAATAAAATGGAATTTGTTTCTCTAGGGATACGCACTAGCTGAAGGTTGTGTTGAGACATCGTAATCAAAATTCTTCAGAAATTTGGTAGAACATTCTGATGCAAAGTTGGAAGGAATTTAGACAGTTTATGATTTCGCCAAGGCATTTGTGACCATTGATCAGGGTCTAGTATCGACCTACCAAGGAAATTAACATCAGTACTGCCCACATGGTAGGTACAGCCTCGTTTTATTTTTGAAGGCTCCATTATTCGTTATACTGATGGTCTGAATCGAGTGTACAAGATTGTCAATTGTAGCATTGGGTCGTAAAACATAAACACTTCTGGCGAAATTACACTCCTCTTTACGGCGTCGTCATCCCATTCAGAGTTGGTCGTATACTTAAATAAATCGTCACGAAGTCTTTTTCTATGCGATTAATCTATTTTTATCAAACCAGATCTTAGAATGCTAAAGAGTGTGAGTGAAAATTTTCACGGGTGCTTCGCTGCAGAGGGCCACGAACTACTTGCACACGTTTTTCTAACTGGTGCAGTCTGTTTGCTTATAATTTTCAGCCGAAAATTCAATGCTCATCCTGAAGCGCCACCCGTCACATGAATTAAGTTTTCCGAGGCTTTTTTGAATAGTTTCAGAGCTCTTGACAAAAAAAGAACATCACCAAAGACAACAGGTGTGTTCACGATTGCTTGGAACTTGCAAAATCGCGTTGACGTGGATAGCTCTTTTAGTTCGAATCAATCTGTAGGTATACATTTGTTGTTGATAAAATTGATTTAATACATATGACACAAGATCTACTATCTTCCGAACGGTGTCTAGATTTCCATCAACGATGTAGATGAAAGACTACGTCTAGATTTCCATCAACGATATAGATGTAAGACTACGAGAAGTCTCATAGGAGGCGAAGGTCTGCCCGAAATAAACGATTGGATCGATGGTTTAATTACTCAGCTTTCATTAATCTGGAGTAGCCCAGATCTGAAGGTAGAATTAACCCTAATCGTCGATATAACCCAACACAATGGAAGCAAAAATATAGATAGTGAATCACCAATCTGTTCTGACTAACCTCAAATTATGATTAAGTAGAGCTTTTTAGCTTAACTCCGCCATAGATAAGACCTGTGTTATGCTATGGGTGTGAAACATGGACCCTAACCCAAGCGTCCGTAAATATATTGAACGCCTTTGAGCGACGGGTCCTGAGGCGAATAATCGGAGCGAAGCTAGACGGGGACCAATGGCGAATTAGAATTTGGCTCGGAATCTTCATAGATATTGTATGTTTATCTTCTCTAGATTTATAGATTTTTTAATTGATCTGAACAATTCTGAGTGCACACTCTGTTATAATGTTTCATTGATAGGCAAATCCCAAGCAAGATGTCCATTATACCTCAGGCTCTGTATTCCATATCGTGACAGCGACAATGATTGTCTTCACCTCTATTGAAGGTGTTTCTCGGTTTAGTGTCGTTCTTGTAGCTTCTATTGAAGGCAAGTTCCTGCTGACGACCTTAACATTTTATTATGACGAGCAGTACTGGATTTGTTCGATGCCTCTAAGATAGGTATAGGATTACAATTTTTTTACCAGCGTGAACGCCCACCGGAATTTTAAAAATTAATTATTTAAAAACATCAGCAAGTTTTTTTTTTTATTTCAGCATAAATTATCTTCCATGTACGTTTAGGACTAGCTGTTTTTCAAAAATTAAAAATTAAAAACCAAGTGTAACTATATAAGTGAGCGGATACCAGAGTGTATGTCAAAGAATGTGTGTTACTAGCAAAGATTTGAAATTTATAATGATCAACAGAATACAGAGGCAATGAATAGTTATAAGTATTCTTAAAGTATTGTTAAAATTTAAATTAGCACCAAACACCTAAAGAAGAATCACATGTAGCCATACCATTTTTTGCTGATCTGTATAATTTTGTAATGCATTTTAACCGATTTGAGATCCATCGGTCAGCATCATCAGTTATACACATCTTATACACATCTTTTGATGAAGGTGGTATTATCATCCCATAATCTATTTCCATTTTTTTATGTGAAATGAATACAATATTTGTTGTTTGATTTATTGTGTTATGTATTAATCATCCTGTTCTGCTAGCCTATTATTTCTTTCAGGGGGCCTCGTTATGCTCTGTTTTCAAGATAATTAGGTTTACTTGCAAAAAAATTAATAAAGGTATGTTTTTAGGTTGCATTTGATTTGAAACATTTACCACAGAGAATTTTCAATGAGAGAAACTAGTAATAATCGGATGGGGCAAGTTCTCCGAAGGACAACGGATGAAGTAGAGCACCTTAATTATACTGGAATAGTTCTTGCCTTGCCAAGTCAAAAACGCTTTTAAACAACGTAAAATGCGGTTTTCAAATATGGTGCTCAAAAACGACGCCTCATATGTTGGCCAATATAAGCCGATGTTTGCTGTCGCTTTCAACTGATCCGATTTGATTACAATATTCATCAGAATTGATCGTTATATTTTGAGGTTAGAACTCGTAGCACACTACACTTTTTCAGCCCACTCACTGCTCAACAAAACTATTCGGATCAAATCCCGGCTTGCCCACAACTGAAGGGCTATTTTCCTTAGCTGTTTTTTTTTGGCATGTAATCCAAATCGTTTCTCAAGTTTCAAAATATGTTAAGAAAGAATTTGCAGCAAATGATTTTGATTATCCAAATTGTACCGGTGCAAAGGAAGATTTTAAGAGACTTCGTCACCGAGGAAACTTGCTTTAACAGCCGACTGAAACTCATGCAATAAACGGATTGTAGATACGGCTACATGCTTATATCCAAGATGAACGGATTTCACCGGCAATACATTGGCAATAGTCAGAAATAGCTAATATTGCCGAGCCATATAGCCAAGCTTTCATGTGTGGCTGCAATATTGCCGTCGGGCACATGGTTGCTACAATATATTTCTCGAAATGATGGCCCGTTTAAAAGAGGCTTAAGTATACTTAAATCCAAAAATATTAAATGCCCGCCGTTTTCTTCTTCCTTCGTAAATTTAGTTTTTGCATGAATGGAATATATGTGGTGATTCGTTAAGCGGTTTAGTTTTTAATCTCAAATAAAAGGCATAAAGTTGAATTCTATAGTAAAAATTTGATTGTGACTCGAAAGATCAATTTATGACATTTACTTTTTAAAGATTATTTCCTTTGAATGCTGACCGCGACTACGCCGTAAATGTTCTATCTTGAGGATCCAATTTCGACGCTTTCCAGCATAGCGACCTGAATCGCGCGAATGATACGAGCAATGTTGGCTTCGAAAGCTTCGATTGAAGCTGACTTATCACTGAAGATCAGAGAACGTGTAACCCCCAAAGAAAAAAATCTAAAGATGTAATATCACAGGATCTAGGCGGCCAATTTCAAGTTTGCGGGTGTTACTGGCTATAGTGGTTTCGATAGGTCGATGATGCACACCATAAGTTTCTCTAAGAGCACAAAAAACATTTCTCACAGAACGCTGATTTTCGTAGAGCAGCTGAACAATTTGATACGTTGTTGCGGTGTCTTTCCATGATGATTTATCAAACAATACTAAATAAAAATTACATTACATTACGCGTGAGCTGTCAAAAAAAGCCGATTGAAAATCAAACCTCATAATGAATCACCCTTTATAAACATGGCCAGCTAGAGTCACTCATAGCCTGACCCCGAAGAAACGTATGGGATACCCTAATATTTCTGTTTTAGCTTGGAAAAGGCAAATCGTAGTTTTTACTAAGCCGTTGTAGCGCTACAAGCCTTTTGTAAACTCTGTCTACCTACACGCTGTGCCTTTAGCCGCACCCGTCTTTTGACCTCTTCTTTTTAATCCGGAATATAAGCAGCAAAATGTTTTCAAACCGATCCTTAATTTTCCAACAAGCCTTCACCCCTTATTTTTCCCAACGAATAAGCCTTTCGTTACTCGTTGACAGTCGAACAAGCATTGCAGTCCCGCAGTGTTGTAATCGTGTAGTCTTCCGGCTTCCCATTACTTCATCAGCCAATGTTTGTATCTTATTCGCAGTCGATTCTCTTTTGCCTTCCAATCATTCACCTTCGCACCCAACTACCAAAGCTGTTCAATATCTTTGCAGATAGTATACAGATGGCCCATAAGTCACAACTGTAACATCACATATGTTATGGCTTATGATGGATTTGTAAACTTGAAAGGAAAATTAACATATTTTGTATCCGAATTTCATTATAGAATTACTTCGTCAATTTGGCGGCTAAATATGAAAATCATGTGTGATTTTCTTCTTCGTCGTCCTTCATTTTCATTTTTGTCTGCTACTTTTAGTCCTAGTTGCGTAGTTTTAGAGATCTTGTAATTGACGTGCATACATAGGTTACAGTTTAGCTCGTACAGTTATATCTTCAGTCATATATTGGGTCCGTTTGCCTGAAGCTGTGCCAAGGATTAAGAAGCTTGTTTATGCTTCTTTCCTTAACCTTGTTTTCATCACTGATGATTTGACTGATTTCATCACGACAGTGTTATCTAGCGGTGATATCCATGCGTTAAGATTTTCAATACCTGGCTTGCAAACCTGCAGTAAATTTTCTTCAATTCGTTATGTTTCTAATTATCTTATTAGCATCGGAGATTTCATACTTTTCTCCCTTCGTCCTGGAGTTCCTATCTAATCACCATTTCATCCAATGTATGCAGACATTATCGTGCCATGACAAAACATGAGCAATTCAGTTCATCAAGAGCTAATGAAACAAAATGGATTTTTTACATTAGACTTGAATTCTAAGGTTTTATTTGTGTTTAGAGAATTTCATACAATAGTAAACAAAGGCGAGAAATATTTCACAGAAATCAACCAAACTATAAATTCCAGTCCGCGTGGTGTAGTGATTAGAATGCTTGCTACGTAAACCGCAGTTCCCTGGTTCGAGTCCCGTTGGTAAAAACGAGATTTGTTTCGGTTGGTTCTTTGGACCGCCTATACGCCCGTTCAGTTATGATATATTCTGGTTTAAAATTAGAACGTATCACAACTGGATGGACGAATTAACGGCCAAAGCGTGTTATGACCATATCACCTTCGCGAGTTCCGATACATTTGATCAAAATCATGAGATACTATATCTTTAATGCCTGAATTTAAAAACGTATGGTTTTCAATTATCTTTTTCTGTACATTGCACAGGGTTAGAATGAAAAGTAGTGTCCTCAATTAGAAACTCATTTATCCTTTTAATATTGTCATAAAAATAATATTAGAGTAGTGAATACAACTAAGAAATCGAAGCATTACAAATTTAAGTTAATCTGTTTCCCTCTGAAAACATTGCGCAAAATATATTAATTATTTAGAAATCTTAAAATTTTCTGGGTTGTTATGCCCTAACTATTGAAAATAAGTCGAGTTATTTATAGAAATGTTTTAAAACATTTACATGACAGATTATGAATTATCAACTTGTGGAAAATTCCCTTGTCAACAATTTCGTCACAACCACTGTAGCGCCGACCATCAAATTTGACAGCCAAGCCTCGTGAACGTTGAATGTTCGGCTGGGGGGCAAAAACAGCCACATACGCACACTATCAAGCTCACGTGCCTACTCGTCGTGACGAGGATGGTTTCGACATGTCGACGAAGCACAAGACCTACTAGGGTGGGGGATTGACTCGGGGTCTTCGAGGTTATGCAAATGGTTGCGTTGACGGCCAGGGTTCCAAATTGCCCTTCGACCCTGTGTGAAAAAATTTCATTTGCACATCACACTCGCTCGCTTACCTGTACTTGCACTTGCTCCCCATTTTCATGCTTCGTTTCGACGACGGCCTCGTTGCTGCCGCCGTTCCCAGCCGTCAAATGTTCGGCTTCGGTGATGTCCGACAATTGATTTGCGATTGCGGTTTCTTCCATGATCGGAATCGGGATCAGCCGTCGTCGTCGCCTTCGTCGAGGTGTCGATGTCGTTGTCGACGTCGTCGTCTCGTCGTCCACGGCCGAATTCTAGGGTGGAAAAGGTCGTGTGTAGATTTTTTTTCTCACTAGTTCGTCACTTCGGTGACTTCGTCTTCGGGCCTTCGATAGCTTCCACGACTTGCACGTCGAGGGGCCCCTCGCTCGTTCGGTCGCGGCGGTCAGCTGCTTTCACGATTCGACGATTCCCGACGAGACGATGTCACGCGAATTGATGCCGAGCCCGACACAAAATTGCTTTCGCAACGAAATTCCGAACTAATTCGATGAGAATTTTCACGAGTCGCACCACGGGGTTGGCACGGAAATCGGGATTTTACGCGTTTGTGGAATTCTCGATCCGCACACACACGTACACTACGAAAGGCGAAAGTGACACTTCATGCAAATAGAGAAATAAATATGAGTGTAAAGTGTGTTATCTCTAGTACCGAGGACTGGACAAGAGATGGCGCTGAATAGCCGTTGCGCATGCGCCAATATAAAATTTCTTAAAATTTTTCTTGGTTAGATATCTATCGTTATAGATTTAAATACTATATTCGAATCGTAATAGATTTCATTCACATATCAAACAACTTTTAAGGTAGCACAGCATTCCTTTTTGGTGTAAATTTGGATAGAATAAGAACTGTAAATAGTTATCCTACATCTGCTTCTAACTGACTTTATTTTGTTATTCTTTGGCGAATTCAAGAAGACATGAAAAAATGATGGAAAGAAAAAATTGATATCAAACAATTTATCGTAGCAGTACACACTTCAACTAGATAATATTTACTGAGTCCGAAATGGTTCGTAATAAAGTTCCTAAACATAACGTAACTAAAATTTTTGCGGCCTCTGACGATGCACATGCTTTAGATATATTTGTTAGAATTAGAATAGAAAATACTTTAACTGTAGAATATTATTGAATCTTTATGGTGCATTTTTATGAGGTGAAGGCATACTTCTTTATGGTCTGTGAACAGGAGGTACTTTGTCATTGAAAAGGAGGAACTTGGTAGAGAGATGAATCAGCTGGAATGATAGTGTTTTAAGAAGATTCATTTAGATTCAAACAATATAGTCTGTTTCGGTAGATCAGAAAGATAATCACCATCAAGTCAAGTCAAAAGCGCTTTATTTAATACCAATCGTTATAAATTTTTAAAAGAACATAAAGCAAATTCCAAACAATAAAACTATAAAAAACTTAATGGCCCGAATGGCTCTCTAAATTTATACAGATAATCACCATCTGCATACTAAGAATGTCATATTAACATATCAGCTACAAATGGCTCACGCCAAACAGTCAAGTCATGAGTGACTGTTCTAATGGTCACATATCCTCGCTAAAAGAAAAATATATTGTTGTGGAAGAAGATCACTTTAAAAAGAGTGCTAGTGAGCTAAATTAATTTGATTTATGTTCTTCAATCACCTGCCTGTTTCAATAAAACCCATTAGTAAGTTACATGGTCGAAATTGTGTTTCCTCATAAAAGTATTGTTTAATAGAAGTAGGATTTTTTTTGTTCTCAGATCTCGGTCACACCGAGCCACAGAAAAATGGCCTAGGACATAACGTTCACTAGCCAGCATTCCACATTTTAGAATCTTGGTTTATGTAGGAGAGTTCTTGCTCTTATCGTTATTCTTAATCTTCTTAGAGCCTGACTTTCTTTATTGTGTATGAGGCTTAACGTGTGTCTTGTGCTAGTCATGCTTACATTAACTTGTCTTGTATTATTTGTTGCGTGGAAGTAAAATAATAAGGAGACAGCGTTTGCGCACATGGTCAGCTATGGACTGACTTTGTTTTATTAAATATAATAATGTAATGGTTTGGTACAAAATAAAATGGTCGCCATGTTAGAATCCATAATATTATACTATAAATTTAAATTGACAAATTCTGATCAAGTTAAAATTGCAAATCTAACATTATTCTAGTATGATTGGGGTGAGGCGTATAGAGATTTTTATTAGGGAATATGATTATCTCAGATTCAAAAGAGTTAGATGCTCAAAACGGCATCTATATATCGATTGATGTTGGCAATATGTTTAAAAATTCACAGAATGTTGTGAGTAGATTACTGCTATTTATCAAAATGATATATTTTGTTCTATAACATTTTTTAAAAAGGTTGAAGTCTAACCTCTTATTCCCATATTTTGTGTAATCAAATGTATGGTAGTCTATATCATCATGTTGTGCACAGAACTCACAGAGGTCAGAAGTAGTTTTCATAGCTTTGAAGCGTATGGATCTGTTGTAAGCCCTGTTTAGGAGAATTCTGTTGAAGATCTTGATGGACCTACCTGATAATTTACTGCAGTGGAACCATGGTTTGCTATATTTAAGGTGATGTGCTTCCCTGCAAATACAGCAGGCAAAATAGGTTGAGACTTTCGTGATCCTTTCTCACCATGTCAGTCTTATTTGCTCCTATCTTTTCTCAAGTAATTCATCCATATCTAAAAACATACCACTGAAGATACCCTCTTTGGCCAGTTTGTAATGAATCATGCGACGCCGCTGGTGACCACTACCAACACATTTTGCTGCTAGGTGGCTTGTCATTTTACGTTGGTTGCGACCAGTGCACATCCCACGTCTATTTTGTCGTGGGATGCCAACAGAATTGGACAGCCACATGCAATTGAAATGTGGAGGTAGTGGCCGCCACGCATAAGGATTGTGCCGACAGTTCCAAAAGTGTATTGTAAAATTACTTCAAAAAACTGATGTCATTACTTTTACACTCTCTAAAATCGAGCGCTAATGCAGAAAAAAATTGCTAATCATATTTTGTGAATGTGATTTTTCATTATGAGTATTCGGATATAAGTGTGTATATAATGTAACAATGTCAATAACGTGAATAACGAAGATCATCAAGATTGAGCATTTGAATTCATCGTTATTTATTGGAATAATTATTATTGCAAGTGCAAACGCCAGCTGAGTTCACATAATCGCTTCATTGTAATAGTTCGCATAATATGGTCATTTTGATTTTGCGATATCAACAAGGAGGCCTGAAGTGAAGTATTATGAATAATTGCTTCTATAGGGTAATGAATCTACTTGAAAGTTCTTATTTAACATACGAATGTACAATCAAATTTAAGCTCCTGAATGAGGCTATATGCTTAAGACGAGAACTTTTTCATATCACCGAACAGATTCTTGATATTACTCAAAGCAAAAGCAAATCTTACGAAGCATCAACGATTTTAGCGGCTCTTTGATTTAAGCGAAGAATTCTTAGAAGGTAACGTGAAGCACTTATATAAGAGATCACAAAGATAAGCGAGCAAAGAGCAAAGATAAAGAGAAAACGAACTAAATTGGAAATTTGGGGAAGAATTTCGAATTTATTACGTTTTGCGTTGAATTTCTCTACTGAATTATTATTAATAAATATCCATGTTCAAATAACCACCGATGATAGAAAGGAAGTTAAAGCGTAAAATGCATAGTGTTTAGGTATCATGTTGAAAATATTAATTTATTCATCAATCGAATGCTAGGAGCTCCTTTAATGCGGTTGATTACTCTTGTGTCTCCCAAACAAAAACTATTATTTGACACCATTTTCTTCTAAAAATAAATTTCAAAAAAAATATTAAAAGTGGTTCTGATCGTTGTAAATAAATGAATATCATATGTCCTGAAACTGAAAACTTTCCTCTTTCCTCGGATTTGTGAAGGAAGGTGTATCAAAAACGAGAACCGCAAATGAACATCGACAATCATCTCCAAATAATCATGTTGATAACATCCAGTTGCCTCTTGCATTCGATTAATGATTAAATTCTCCTCATCAATCACATTCACATCAAACTCATCTTAACCATTTTGCGCGATCGATAATTATCATCTTTCAATATTTCAACTATCATAAACCTTAAACATAGCATTAAGCATTAAGTATTCCATTTTCAAATCTTATTAGTAATGATCATTTCAAGAAGAAATGCATCCAATGTATTTAATGAAATATTGAAGCGAATGCGTTTCACGCAAACAAATAAAAGTGAAGCATAAAAAAGTTGCAAAGTTTGTAACTGAAGTAAATTAAGAAAATTAAAGATAAAAGATTGACAGTTGTATTTATTCCTTTGTAAATTGTATTTTATATAAACTTTAGTCGGTATCATTAAATTTAAAATCATGTTAAGATTAAAACATTAAAATAATGAAAATGACGAGAGAAGCCCAACATTTGTTAATTTATAAGCGCTCGTTCACTAAATTTGTAGGGTATACATGTGTTGAATAGTTGTGTATGATAAATGCAAAATCAACTAACGTTTCGATTTTTTTACACTTCAAAGATATGTAGAGTAGCGTGAATGATTTTTATTCGTCGTATTATTGTAATTCTTAGTCAGTGATTGGACAATTCATTTCTCGAAGAGCTAATTAAAATCGTGAAAGTAAAACTGATGAAATTGAACAATATATTTGCTTGGAATTCTTGCGTACATAACAAGTAATCAGTGCTTATTCAAATATACTTACCTACTATAATGACTTATTCAAATGAAATCTAGACTCTCATATTTAGATTCTCTAGTACGCATAATAATTGACCTTTAACTTAAGATACAATAAACGTTGGCAAATCTAGCGCTGCTACCTCTCACTTCTCAGTGAAAGCTTCACAATCAAGAGCAATCCAAAAATGCAATAGAAACCGTTTTTGAAACGAAATAATCATAAGAACTAGGCATTAGAAATAGAGAAAAAAATCAAGTCTGCACAATAATTCAATCATATGATGCTAAGTTAAAGGTTAATACGAGTATGTTAGTACGTTATTACACTGTTATCTAAATAGACATATTCATGAAAAATGAAATTATATAACAACATGAATTGCTAATTAAAACACAACTTTCCTTTCCAGTGGTTCTTCTTTTCAGCGGGAAATGAGGTGCAGGGTAGGTATGCCGTCGCGAGGGTAGGGTTTGAGAAAATCCGCTGAGGTCGGTTTCGCGTTGCGCGCGGTACCTTAGTTGATTTTGATTTTTCTTTAGCGTAGCTTTTTTCGGAATTACGTTCACGTAGTGTATTTTTCGGTACCGCGTCGGAAATTCGGGAACGCGAAGTAAAGATTAGATCTTTTTCTTTTGACTGGTTATAGGAAGAAATACGGAGTAACGTAAAGTAGGTTTCCTCTCCGTATGGTTTTGTTTTGTAACGCGTTTGAAAACGGGCATGTATAGGTGGCTGAATATTGTAAGTGAGCGTAACCCATTCGGAGACCCGCGACCGAATTCCTCTCTGATCTAGCTGGCCGACAAGCAGCCACCGCGTGAATGGGTTACGGTGCACGGATTGGTTGACCGGTTGGTACCGTCCGTTGGCACTACTCAGACTTAACGTCTAGAACCGATGAGAGGTCGGTTCCGCGTTCGCACGTAGACGTAAAATCATTACAAGTTCGTCCACTTCTTCTACAGCCTTAAGTCCGCAATGGCCAGATATTCAGAAAAATCAGAAATCATGTGGAGATTAACTCCCAGATCTCGTAAACAATCCTTTCGCAGTGTTTGTTTATGTCGATCTGAGAGAGTGCATTACTAGAGTCAGTAAAGATGTCGATAATTTTGTTATTCCATAGCTCACTGTCAATTAAGGCTGTCAGTATTGCTTGAAGCCAAAGCTCACGTAAGATAGGAAACCATATGGTAGCAATTTGCATATGTATTAGCCGGCCTACTTTATACAAGCTTCCATGAGTTGTCAACCAACTGTGTAGATGCTTATATTGCGTAATATATACTATTTTGCGAATGAAAAATGTACAAAACGCATTCCGTGCATGCTTAAAATTCACCTTGCACTGTCCACCGTACTTCTATACTTTTCAAGGCACCCTCCATTGATAGCTGAGCTTTGAGAAGTAAACAAACTTGTCTTCATTCACTTTGGAAGCCGATAAAAATTAAACGGATATAAACGCTGCTGCCATATGGCTTCCTATCTTACGTGAGCTTTGCTTGAAGCTCAACATTTATTGCTGGTACAGAGTTCCTCAAACTTATGAAACATAATGTGCTAAGAGTGCAATTTTTGAAGGCTGCGTGGAGAAGATGCGTGTAACCGGAGCGGATTTAACAGGAACTGTCACAAAGGAGACCGGATGGCTGTCATGTGATGGTGACTAAGTGGCTTTGCGGAGTTTTTTTACTGCCAGATTTATGTTATCTGGTTGTTCAAATTAATTTAGTGTTCGAATCTTTATAGACGCGTTTAAACTATACCAGTTTTAGTGTTAATTTAACTAACTAAAACTTAGTAAGTAAGCGGACCATAGCGCTCGACATAAAGAAGACCGGGAAATGGTGATAAACACCAGTTGAGTTTCCAAAAATTAGTCCCAATGGATGATTTGAATGCCCTCACTGAAACTGTACACCTGCTGGATGAAGTCGACAGTAATTTTTATGACATAATATAGAAGCGATCATTTGTTTCTCATGCCAAAAAAATGTATGGCGTTGCTGCAAGACGGGTGAATTTTAATTTGATTATTGCGAAGTCTTGACCAATGCACTAACTTGTTATTGCATAGAATTATTGAGGAAATAGATGTTGGTGACGATTATGGTGATATTCTACGAGGCGTGTTCATAATTTGGTTAGAGACCGTTCTATTGGAAGAAATTGAGCCAGAAAAAGAAAGTCCAACGCCCACTAAAAGGAGTATATGTCAAAGAAATTTTGGATGAACAACATCGTGAACAAGAGCTGTAATGTTTTTCTTCCTTCAACTCGAACGCGGAACCGACCTCTCATCGGTTCTAGACGTTAAGTCTGAGTAGTGCCAACGGATGGTACCAACAGGTCAACCAATCCGTGCACCGTAATCCATTCACGCGGTGACTGCTTGTCGGCCAGCTAGTTCGGAGAGGATTTCGGTCGCGGGTCTCCGAATGGATTACGCTCAACTACAATATTTCAGTCACCTGAAATTGCCCGTTTTCTAAACGCGTCAACATTCACTCATCCAGAACGAGAAACCTACATTACGTTAGTTCTGGATGGGATCTATCCACAGATCTCAAATCAAAAACGCTACAAAAATCCACAGGCGCGTTACCGATTCACCGACGCGGTACCGAAAAATATCCTACTCGAACTTAAACCGAAGAAAACTACTCTAAAGAAATGGCGAAACAAGCAAAGGTACCGCGTACCGCGCGCGACGCGAAACCGACTTCAGCGGATTTGCAGAAACCCTACCCTCGCGACGGCATACTTACCCTACACTCTCTGTTCCCACTGAAAAAAGAAGAGTCACTGAAAAGGAAAGTCGTGGTTAAATTAGCAATTCATTCTTAGTTTATTCAATTCTTACATATCATATATTCTTATATATCCTGGGCAATCTATGTTGAATAATGACAATGAGAGGGGACATAAGAGCTGAACAAAATCAAATTATGATATTTACCCTCATATCAAATATTATTTTTACTTAATTTAAAATATATTTATTATGTGTGTATAAGTGTATTTTGAAAAGAAAAACAAACAGAAAAATGAAAATATTGTATATATATGCGAAAAGCTAATATCAAAAGAACTGTCTTTTCTTTACTTATTTTATCGTACATGATATCCCAGTATATAATTCATTGATTTTTTTGTTCCATATTTTTTTATTTTTCTCATTAAATAAACCTTAAAAATTCAATAAAAAATAAGAAAAATGGCAAACAATTTTCATTTAAAAGACGGCGATATTATGTAAATATAGTTCTTTTCTTTATGAGGAAGACAGCCGAATGCAAAAGAAGTGCGTTTTGATTAATGTCTGAACATGGAAACATTATACATAAGTCATTCGCGGTAATTAAAAAAGATATTAAAATATATCCTAATATTATCAGAAAAAAACACAAAGAACTTCCCCAAACATGTTGTGAATAAGGTTATACCGATACTATTTACAAAATAAGAAAAAAAACTATATGGATACGATTCCGGGATAAATAAGAGGTAAAATAAATAAAGTAAATATAAGTGAATTAGAGATTGTGCAGTAAAGAAATGAAATCAGGGGCAGCAACTTGTGGAAATTGGTTTTCTGATTATCTTCATAACAGCTAACATCTAGCATCTAATATTATAGTTAGCACTTTTTATTTTCATTTCTTCGAAACTTTTTGTATATCATATCGTTTGTTTAGCGACTAAGTTCAACGAGATATTGCAATCAACTAATCAAATTAAGCTATGTACTAGCAACGTAAGTTAAAAAGTGGAAAATAATGCAGAAACATCAGCTTCCTAGTTTAAGCTATACACAGGAATTTATCTTCCAACATTTGCGATTCGATATAAAATCTCTCGACTTTCACTAGACTAAAATGCGTTACTGAAGCTCAGTATTTAAAATATATTTTTTTCGAAGAAACCGTGAAAAGCTAGGACTCAAAATACGGACGAAACGAATGATTTAAATCAGTAACATGAAAATCACTCAAAGGAAACAGCGTTAAAGCAAATAATATTTTTGTAGTAGTGAGTTGAATACTATTTACGCCCTGAGCGTGAGACCTCCTGGAGCGCAGAACTTCTGGACTATCTAACAAACGCCTCTTCTATCGGACTAAGAACCAAGCTTGGAACCATTTGACACATTACGTTGGGCTAGGCCTCGTTGAACAAATAAATCAATGGCATTGTTTAATATTATCGTATTCTGTGTTCCTATCTTTCAGGGATACCTTGTTCCTGAATATAAGCTAAACTTTCTGAGACTGACACACCAATGTCTTGATTCGATTGAAAACAAAATAGGTTCGAATGTCCTACATATGACAATAAATACAAAGTTAATTTGAATCCGAAGTAAATTATACGAAAATAACGTTCAAAGTTGGGATACATTAAAGAAAATTATGGTGTCATATAAATATTGAAATTGCGAAAGAAAAGTATTGTATGGGTTGTTGAACACTATAAAGACTACTTTTGTGTCTATTACTTTTTCTCAGAAAACTTAAATTGTGCGGAAAACCGGGATTTATCAATAGTGAAATGTATCTGTCTATAATATGATTTTTGATATTTTACTTATTGTGAAAACTAGAAAAATTAGTGCTTACGTTGTGTATTTTAAATGGTATAATTTCCGATATCTCATTGAATATATTCAGTTATCATTTTTTTTAAGACATTCATTCATTTATTCTAACATTTAATTGTTTCATTTAAGTTTAGTATTTTTTTTCTGAATTTAGTACTCGATTCACTAATCATTGAGATTTTTAGTTTATTTAGTTTATGTTCAAGTTATGTTAGCTTGACGTTTTCTTCATATGAAGCTTGTTTACGTTTGAAGTGTTGATTTTTAATTTTACTTCTTATAATTATTCCAAGAAAGCTCATTCAATTATCGCATATCAGTTGTCATTTGAAATCATTGATTAAAGTTTTAAAAGATTTCATTGGATTTAAAGAATAGTATTTAGTTGACATTCATGTTATACCATCTTTTGACATGCCCCCGATTTTCATCTAATAATACATGTTTAAAAATTATATCAAGAAAATCGAACAGTTTTAGTCCGGTTAATACATTTTTGTCTTTTATAATTTGTTAGTAATTTATTTTGGTTTTTTTTTTCATAAATTCCTAATCATTGTAAAATTCATGGAATCTGTGGCATGGTTGACGACAAAGGCACGCACCTGTCTCTAGGATCCAACCACGTTGTCTCCTTGTTATTGTGGTTAATGTAGTAGACTTTGCCGTCGTAATCGCGGGCAATATCCCAACCGGCTGGCAATGGAAAGTCACCAGTTTGATGATGTTGTCCTTTTTGGCATTTTTCTAGGCACTCGGTTCGTCGCCGTGTTTGCTTGCTTGCTTGTGTCCCTTGCACGATGTCAGCGATGGAAGTAATCCGAAAATAGTTTGATGGCAATGGCTGCTGGTGCTGGTGTTGCGTTGGGCTAACATAAAGTTACACAATCCACTCGAGATTTTCCCTGATTCGCTTCTCCTTGCGGCTACAGGCACTGTTTTCCACGTTCCACCACGCTCACCCTTTTCTTTGGTCTTTCAAGTCTCTCCAGTCAAGTCCTCAATCGCGCGTTCCTACAATTATTTATGCATTTTCTACGCCGCGTTCCCAATTCTCTGTTTCATCAAATTTACTTTGAATTTTTATTTCTCAGATGGAATTTTTATTTTCAAATTTATTTAGCGCGCGGCAGCA
The DNA here is from genome assembly GCA_963969285.1 of Odontomyia ornata. Lineage (NCBI taxonomy): Eukaryota > Metazoa > Arthropoda > Insecta > Diptera > Stratiomyidae > Odontomyia > Odontomyia ornata. The sequence continues at coordinate 229,576,275 of OZ017741.1, read as the reverse complement.
ACGAGGAGAGAGCGGCGGCCGTATTTCGAATTGGACGACGGCGGCGGCGGCTGTAGGGCACATGATTGTGAGTCAATTCTAACTTTCTTTTTAGTTATTAACTAAACTAACCTCTTTCCTAATGTTCTGCTCCGGTGAATGTCACTGCCTCACGAATAACGTTTTCCAAAAACTCTTTACGCACACCACGCGTTTCTTCATAGATTAAACCGGGAATACGTTTCACTCCACCACGTCGCGCCAAACGACGTATAGCTGGTTTTGTAATACCTTCGATATTCTCATGAAGAACTTTACGATGACGTTTCGCGCCTCCATGTGGCTGTCAAAATTTCCGGTTGTCACCTCGGACAAAACATATGTGCGTGGAATGGCACTTCATATGGCGGAAATGTGCTTCTTCAGATGTCGCCAGTGGCATAGTTTTCTCGATGGCCACGGTGGAGGGGCATTTCCAGATGGCTATGTCTCGAAATGTGCCGGGTTTGGATTAATTCTATATTCCGAATATTTATATCCACGGATCTAAATATTTGGACAGAAAAAAAAATATTTTCTGCACAACGATATCCGCACAACAGATGAAGTCCGCTGGCACTTCGAGGACATATCCATCTGGCAGGTTACAAGGGTTCGGGATCGAAATCACTTCGATTCCTGGGCGTAGGCGTCACATTACACATTCCCCCCCCCAAAATCGAAGTAATTACGATCCCGTCTCCTTGGTAAAAGGTCTTGGTTAGGGACGTGGCGTTCGAAGATCCGTTTCGAAGGATAGGCTACAACCCTGTTCGTGAAGACTCGGCAGTGACTATATAGTAGGAAGTCAGGTGTTATTCGGAGGCCTTCGTCTAGGCAGAGATTTGGGATAAGCCAAGGTTTCTCGTGGGAATTAGTTGCACTTCATCGTCTAAGGTCTTTTGCGTGGTAAATTCCCAGGGTCTTACCAGTCATGTCCGCGATGAGGTACCGGGTGGGGCTTATGACTTGCATGACTCGACACTTCACGAATTTCTTGTCTAGTTTGGCATTGTAATGGCGGGTGGCATCGCTCTGTCGGAAGTTTCGACGATATATTTCGTCGCCGGCCTTAAAGCCAGAAGGATGAGATCGCAAGTTGTACCGCTCCTCTCCCATCCGTCTACTTTCTTCAATCTTCTCCCGCAGTTGATCTCGCAGAAGTTGGAGCTTTTCGTGCGGTTCTAGAACCACGATTGGGTCCTCTAGCGATTTCAGCTGCCGCAATAGCCGGTAAGCGCTCCCATGACCGATCATGTACTGGCCGAACACTGCAAAATACGGCGAAATGCCGGTCGTGGCGTGGTACGACGAGCGCAGCGCACTAGTGATGGCGGACAATTTGCGATCCCAGTCCCTCTGATTCGGGTGGACATAGGCGCGAATGGCCGCTATGAGCGTACGATTCAGTCGTTCGGATGCGTTGGCTTGTGGTGAATAGACGGCAGTTCGTTGGTGGATGATGCCGTATTTGGACATTAGGTCTCGGAACTTGCTGGAGGTGAACTGGACCCCATTGTCGGAGACAAGTTTCTCCGGAACTCCAAACATGTGAAAGACTCGGTTCTCCAAAAAGCTGGTTATTGGTCCAGTGTGCATGTTACGTAGTGGCTCTATGATAGGGAATTTGGAGAGCTGGTCCAGGACCACGACAGCTCCCGTGTGACCAGAAGCAGATCGAGGATAAGGACCGATAAGATCAATGTACAAGCGCTGGAACACGCGTTCGGGGACCTCAACCTTACCCATGGGTGGCCGAAGGATGGTGTTGGGCGCTTTAGTGCACTTGCATAGCTCACAAGAGGCTACGTACGCTTTTATCTGTTGGGCCATCTTAGGCCAAAAGAAACAGGTTTTCAACCGCCTAAGTGTACGACCGTATCCGCCGTGCGCACTTGATGGGTGGTCATGAGCCCGTCTGATAAGATCAGTGGTTAATTCTTCGGGCACCCACAACTTCCACTGTTCTTCTTCTTGTATGGGGTCTCCGGATGCGTGTCCCATCCGCTTATAAATAAATCCATCCGTCAACCGCAGTTCAGGAAGCTGGGACAGTTGATTCTGGATAGTGTGAATCAGTTGGGTGTAGCTGGCTGACTTGAAGGCAGGATGGTCCAAATCGATCAATTGGGGGCTGTCGTCCTCTTGGACCAACTCGGCTCCTTCAGGGGCGAACATTCTGGATAGGGTGTCGGGGACTACATGCTGGCTTCCTTTTCGGTGGCGAATTGTGAAGTCAAATGCCTGTAGTTTCAGTGCCCACCTGGCCAATCTGCCGTTGAGATCAGTCTGGCTCATTAACCATTTCAGAGAAGCGTGATCCGTAACGATTTCAAAGGTGTGTCCCTCCACATAGGCTCGGAAGCGTTTCACTGCCAACACCGCGGCTAAACATTCTTGCTCGGAGACCGTGTAATTTCGCTGGGCTGGGTTCAGCTTGTGAGACATGAAGGCTATAGGTCTCTCCTCGCCGTCTTGTGCAACCTGGACTAAGACTGCTCCCACCCCATGTTGACTCGCGTCACAATGGATTGAGAACGGTTTGTCAAAGTCCGGGCTGTGCAGTACGGGGGCCGTAGTCAGACTCTTCTTTAGCTCTTCAAAGGCTCGCAAGCTGGGCTCTTCCCAGACGAATTTACGTCCCTTACGCAGCATGTCGGTCAAAGGAGTGGTAATGGTGGCATAGTCACGTACAAAACGCTGGTACCATCCGCATAACCCTAAGAATCGGCGTAACTGTTTGGTGGTCTTGGGTAGTGGAAAAACGTCAATCGCTTGAGTCTTTTCCGGATCGGTCTTGATATGCCCATGCCCAATGATGTGACCTAAATACTTCACCTCCGTCATCACGAACTGGCTCTTCCTTATGTTGATGGTTAATCTTGCCCTCCGGATGTGTAGAGCCACCTCCTGAAGCAGGTCGATGTGTTCGTCAAAGGTCTCGGTTATAAGCAACAGATCGTCCAAGTAAACGAAAACTTGGTGCCGCAAATGAGGTGGTATCACCTTGTCCATAAGGCGCGTCATTGTTTGGGGGGCATTACACAATCCGAATGGCATGGTCACGAATTGATATAAGGGCCGGCCTGGGACTGTGAAGGCTGTTTTCTCCTTTGAACCGGGGTCTAAAGGAATTTGCCAGAAGGCGTCCTTGAGGTCTAAGCTCGTGATGAAATGGGCTTTAGGCAATCGACTCAAAATGCCTTCGATCAACGGTAGAGGATATGCGTCCTTGACTGTGACGGCGTTCAAGCGTCTGGCATCTAAGCATAACCGGACCTTGTTCGGCTTGACCACTAAGGTGACTGGGGAAGCCCACGCGCTCTGTGATTCTTCGATTACGCCTAATGCTAGCATTCGATCCACTTCGGCATATAACGATTTTTCCTTCGCCGGAGATATGGCGAAATGTCTCTGTTTTATGGGTTTAGCATCCCCCACATCTATAGTGTGGAACACCAGGGCAGTCCGCCCGAGACCTTCCTTCTCGTGCGAGGGAAAAGCCGATATAGCCGAGTCGAGACGCAGTTGCTGAGTTACATCCAGTGTATGCCGTAATAAGTTAGTGGGTTGAGATTGGTCAGGAACGGTGGTGACGGACTCCAGGGTCGAACTGGAAAATAGTGCCGGGGCCAAGTTAAATTTTCGAACGAAATCCACTCCTAAATAAAGATTCTGGGTTAACTGAGGTATGATGAAAAATTCCATAGGTTTAGTTACCCCTTTAAAGGTGACATCCGTCATAATTTTTCCCACTACAGAGTGACGAGTTCCGTCCGCCGTGCTTAACCAGGAGGTGAAATGACGGATTTGGTCCGCGTGCTTTGCCAGTACCTCCCCTGCAAACTCGGCAGATATGCAATTCACACTGGCTCCCGTATCGACTAAGCCTGATACTCGTTTTTGCAGGAGGTGTACTGACGCATATGGCCGAACATCATCCCTCAATAATTCGTCTAAGTATATGTCCTTCAACCTTTGTCTCGACTGCCTGACTTTTCTCCAGAAGCTCCGCATCCGACGCGTGGCTCGCTTGCTTCGCGGTGGGACAGTTGTGGCCAATTCCTCATGGAAGATGCGCTGTCGAGTAGCCAAATAATTCCGCAACCTGACATGAAAAGGTTTTACATGCCAAGGAGCCTTCGTCTCGCTATCATTTCCCTGCGCATTGGCCTCGGCGAAGGACGGCGTCGGTTGTGGAACTTCGGGAGAACTGTGTTTAGCGGTGCGAGTCAGCAGAGTTGGAGTCATGTTGGGAGCTGGGTCATAGCTGGTGATGGGGTCTGGATTGGTTCGTCCGGGGTCTAGGAGTGCCGACGGGTGGTCGCGGCACTCGGTGGCAAGTTTTTTCGCCCTTTGCAATTTGCACAGTCAGGTGCGTATGTGTCGGCCTTCCCGCAGCGGTAGCAGAAAAGCGTCGGCTCCGCTGGACATGCATAGAACCGATGTCCCGGTTGTCGGCAGTTCCAACAGACCGTCGGGCTTGTAAGTGCTTCAAGGGAGGGTCGATCAATCAATGCGGGGTCCTCAAGCTCCGGTGGTGCTCCGCTCCTCGGTACTGGTACTGGATCAGCAAGCAGGTGGTCTGCTGCCATCAACTCCGCGGTGTGATGATTTCGGGGATTTGGTCCCGTTATGCGAGGTTGTGGGCGGAAGGTACCTCGTCGCTCATCCAAGTGTTCTTGTCTACGCGCATGGAGGCGCAATCCCTGTATGGTGTTGATGGGAAAATGTAGCAGGCTGTTCTGGAGATCCCAGCGCATGTTCTCTCTGATAATTTCTACTAATTCGTCCTCGGGCATGGTATTTCGCAGGCGAGTGCTCAATCTCACTATACTTGTGTAGTACTGGTCGAACGGTTCGTGAGCGCCTTGTTTCCGTTTCTTTATTTGCTCTCTTAGCTCTCTCTCAGTGAAGCCATCCTCAAATCGATTGCGGAAGGCTGCACTGAAAGAGTGCCAAGTGGGACGTGGCGTTGACTCTTTAAAGCTCCAGTACCAGTCGGCAGCGTCGCCGCTGAACAAAAGATGGGCATGCCGGAGGAAGGCCGAGGAATCACCTCCCAGGGTGCTGGACACCAACGCCTGAATCCGGAAAAGGAACCGGTCCGCCGATATCATATCGTTGAACCCTGTAAAGTTCAGGCGCCAACTCTCCATGATACGAGGCGTCGGGTCTCGAAAAGGTGCCAATGCGTTCCCGGGGGGAATCACATCCTCGATTGACCTGTTGTACTGAACTGCCTCGGGGGCTGGAGGTACCAACGGAGGTCCGGTACTGTGTCGCGGTCTGTATTCGGGAGCTCTGGGATCCATTCCCGAGTTCCTTGGGGGTGGGACCCATTGCTCGGATTGTCGGGAGGGGGGCATCGCCACACTGGGATTTGGCTCCCAGCCAAGCGGAGTTCTCACGCGGCTGGGGGGTTGGCTCAACGGGAGATTCTGGATCTTTCCCTCCAGGTTGCCAATCCTCTCCGACATATCCCTCATCAACGCCACGAGGGTGTCAATGGAGTGGGCGGAAGGCATGGTTGTCACCTCGGACACGACACTTGCAGCCGGAACTTCACCGCCTACTGCTCCTTGCAGGTCTAAGAGTGGTTGTGACGATTCGGCTTCTGGAGCTCCTTTCGCCACTGCTCCACGCGTTGGTAGGGGCGTTCCGAGGGGGGCGTCTAGGGCAGACCGATCTATGGGTCGCCGGCATAAGGGACACAGCTCTGACGTGAGGAGGAGCTGTTGTACACAGGCACGATGGAATAAATGTCCACAATCCAATCGCACGCTGTGTACGCCCTCCACTACGTCTTCGAAGCAGATCCCGCAGTTAGCTGGTTGGACCGTTTTGGATCTGGTCCAACGCTTGTCTGGGGTCCGCTTCGTTGCCATCTTTGATTTTTGCTGGTTTTGGGTGGGTGCTATGTCTTAGTGACGAAAAAAAAGAAAAAATGTAATTATATAATATGACTAAAGGCTTAAAAATACTTTAGTGGCCGATAGTGGCGAGCTATTTACGTAAAAAAATGAGAAAAAAAAATTTAATTAGTATATACTTTCCTTTCCAGTGGTCGACTCCTTCAACGGGAAAAGAGAGTGCGTGGTAATCTGCCGAAGAAAGGGTGCTTTTGGTCGATTTACGAAATTTAACCCCATACCCTCATACATTACAAAAAAAAACCGTCTCTAAACTACGTTAAAGTGACTCGACGAGACAAGTGGTAGAGCTACCGTAACGACTTTGTACGCGGTCAAAATTCCCGACGCGTGGAAGCATTCCGGGCTTCGCAACTCCAGCATACGCCATCGAACGTTGAACCGATACCACTCGTCTAACACGCATAAGAAATAGTTAGAATCCTTCCGCGACATAAAGGCAAGGTAGCCTTCTATTTTCTTGAGAGTCCATGCTGATAGGTAAACCCATCAGACTGGCAGTTCCATCAAGAAAATAGAAGGTCCTTACAGGGGTTAGCCTAGGACAACACATCGGAAGGATTCTGTCGCGAAAAAAAAAAATCAAACAAAGGAGAGCGGAAGCTACAACTCACGTGAAGCGACTTCTCGTGTGTATCACACAATTCCACTGCTCCTGATAGTGGGACTCGAGTACCAAAGTACCTTACATCCTCCGTAAAGGACCAACTCGTCAGAAGACGCGAAGTTCTTTCCCCCTTAGGATGTTTTGGGCCCCACGTTGGGCGCCATTTGTAATGTTTTTCTTCCTTCAACTCGAACGCGGAACCGACCTCTCATCGGTTCTAGACGTTAAGTCTGAGTAGTGCCAACGGATGGTACCAACAGGTCAACCAATCCGTGCACCGTAATCCATTCACGCGGTGACTGCTTGTCGGCCAGCTAGTTCGGAGAGGATTTCGGTCGCGGGTCTCCGAATGGATTACGCTCAACTACAATATTTCAGTCACCTGAAATTGCCCGTTTTCTAAACGCGTCAACATTCACTCATCCAGAACGAGAAACCTACATTACGTTAGTTCTGGATGGGATCTATCCACAGATCTCAAATCAAAAACGCTACAAAAATCCACAGGCGCGTTACCGATTCACCGACGCGGTACCGAAAAATATCCTACTCGAACTTAAACCGAAGAAAACTACTCTAAAGAAATGGCGAAACAAGCAAAGGTACCGCGTACCGCGCGCGACGCGAAACCGACTTCAGCGGATTTGCAGAAACCCTACCCTCGCGACGGCATACTTACCCTACACTCTCTGTTCCCACTGAAAAAAGAAGAGTCACTGAAAAGGAAAGTCGTGGTTAAATTAGCAATTCATTCTTAGTTTATTCAATTCTTACATATCATATATTCTTATATATCCTGGGCAATCTATGTTGAATAATGACAATGAGAGGGGACATAAGAGCTGAACAAAATCAAATTATGATATTTACCCTCATATCAAATATTATTTTTACTTAATTTAAAATATATTTATTATGTGTGTATAAGTGTATTTTGAAAAGAAAAACAAACAGAAAAATGAAAATATTGTATATATATGCGAAAAGCTAATATCAAAAGAACTGTCTTTTCTTTACTTATTTTATCGTACATGATATCCCAGTATATAATTCATTGATTTTTTTGTTCCATATTTTTTTATTTTTCTCATTAAATAAACCTTAAAAATTCAATAAAAAATAAGAAAAATGGCAAACAATTTTCATTTAAAAGACGGCGATATTATGTAAATATAGTTCTTTTCTTTATGAGGAAGACAGCCGAATGCAAAAGAAGTGCGTTTTGATTAATGTCTGAACATGGAAACATTATACATAAGTCATTCGCGGTAATTAAAAAAGATATTAAAATATATCCTAATATTATCAGAAAAAAACACAAAGAACTTCCCCAAACATGTTGTGAATAAGGTTATACCGATACTATTTACAAAATAAGAAAAAAAACTATATGGATACGATTCCGGGATAAATAAGAGGTAAAATAAATAAAGTAAATATAAGTGAATTAGAGATTGTGCAGTAAAGAAATGAAATCAGGGGCAGCAACTTGTGGAAATTGGTTTTCTGATTATCTTCATAACAGCTAACATCTAGCATCTAATATTATAGTTAGCACTTTTTATTTTCATTTCTTCGAAACTTTTTGTATATCATATCGTTTGTTTAGCGACTAAGTTCAACGAGATATTGCAATCAACTAATCAAATTAAGCTATGTACTAGCAACGTAAGTTAAAAAGTGGAAAATAATGCAGAAACATCAGCTTCCTAGTTTAAGCTATACACAGGAATTTATCTTCCAACATTTGCGATTCGATATAAAATCTCTCGACTTTCACTAGACTAAAATGCGTTACTGAAGCTCAGTATTTAAAATATATTTTTTTCGAAGAAACCGTGAAAAGCTAGGACTCAAAATACGGACGAAACGAATGATTTAAATCAGTAACATGAAAATCACTCAAAGGAAACAGCGTTAAAGCAAATAATATTTTTGTAGTAGTGAGTTGAATACTATTTACGCCCTGAGCGTGAGACCTCCTGGAGCGCAGAACTTCTGGACTATCTAACAAACGCCTCTTCTATCGGACTAAGAACCAAGCTTGGAACCATTTGACACATTACGTTGGGCTAGGCCTCGTTGAACAAATAAATCAATGGCATTGTTTAATATTATCGTATTCTGTGTTCCTATCTTTCAGGGATACCTTGTTCCTGAATATAAGCTAAACTTTCTGAGACTGACACACCAATGTCTTGATTCGATTGAAAACAAAATAGGTTCGAATGTCCTACATATGACAATAAATACAAAGTTAATTTGAATCCGAAGTAAATTATACGAAAATAACGTTCAAAGTTGGGATACATTAAAGAAAATTATGGTGTCATATAAATATTGAAATTGCGAAAGAAAAGTATTGTATGGGTTGTTGAACACTATAAAGACTACTTTTGTGTCTATTACTTTTTCTCAGAAAACTTAAATTGTGCGGAAAACCGGGATTTATCAATAGTGAAATGTATCTGTCTATAATATGATTTTTGATATTTTACTTATTGTGAAAACTAGAAAAATTAGTGCTTACGTTGTGTATTTTAAATGGTATAATTTCCGATATCTCATTGAATATATTCAGTTATCATTTTTTTTAAGACATTCATTCATTTATTCTAACATTTAATTGTTTCATTTAAGTTTAGTATTTTTTTTCTGAATTTAGTACTCGATTCACTAATCATTGAGATTTTTAGTTTATTTAGTTTATGTTCAAGTTATGTTAGCTTGACGTTTTCTTCATATGAAGCTTGTTTACGTTTGAAGTGTTGATTTTTAATTTTACTTCTTATAATTATTCCAAGAAAGCTCATTCAATTATCGCATATCAGTTGTCATTTGAAATCATTGATTAAAGTTTTAAAAGATTTCATTGGATTTAAAGAATAGTGTTTAGTTGACATTCATGTTATACCATCTTTTGACATGCCCCCGATTTTCATCTAATAATACATGTTTAAAAATTATATCAAGAAAATCGAACAGTTTTAGTCCGGTTAATACATTTTTGTCTTTTATAATTTGTTAGTAATTTATTTTGGTTTTTTTTTTCATAAATTCCTAATCATTGTAAAATTCATGGAATCTGTGGCATGGTTGACGACAAAGGCACGCACCTGTCTCTAGGATCCAACCACGTTGTCTCCTTGTTATTGTGGTTAATGTAGTAGACTTTGCCGTCGTAATCGCGGGCAATATCCCAACCGGCTGGCAATGGAAAGTCACCAGTTTGATGATGTTGTCCTTTTTGGCATTTTTCTAGGCACTCGGTTCGTCGCCGTGTTTGCTTGCTTGCTTGTGTCCCTTGCACGATGTCAGCGATGGAAGTAATCCGAAAATAGTTTGATGGCAATGGCTGCTGGTGCTGGTGTTGCGTTGGGCTAACATAAAGTTACACAATCCACTCGAGATTTTCCCTGATTCGCTTCTCCTTGCGGCTACAGGCACTGTTTTCCACGTTCCACCACGCTCACCCTTTTCTTTGGTCTTTCAAGTCTCTCCAGTCAAGTCCTCAATCGCGCGTTCCTACAATTATTTATGCATTTTCTACGCCGCGTTCCCAATTCTCTGTTTCATCAAATTTACTTTGAATTTTTATTTCTCAGATGGAATTTTTATTTTCAAATTTATTTAGCGCGCGGCAGCAACGAGGAGAGAGCGGCGGCCGTATTTCGAATTGGACGACGGCGGCGGCGGCTGTAGGGCACATGATGGTGAGTCAATTCTAACTTTCTTTTTAGTTATTAACTAAACTAACCTCTTTCCTAATGTTCTGCTCCGGTGAATGTCACTGCCTCACGAATAACGTTTTCCAAAAACTCTTTACGCACACCACGCGTTTCTTCATAGATTAAACCGGGAATACGTTTCACTCCACCACGTCGCGCCAAACGACGTATAGCTGGTTTTGTAATACCTTCGATATTCTCATGAAGAACTTTACGATGACGTTTCGCGCCTCCATGTGGCTGTCAAAATTTCCGGTTGTCACCTCGGACAAAACATATGTGCGTGGAATGGCACTTCATATGGCGGAAATGTGCTTCTTCAGATGTCGCCAGTGGCATAGTTTTCTCGATGGCCACGGTGGAGGGGCATGTCCAGATGGCTATGTCTCGAAATGTGCCGGGGTTGGATTAATTCTATATTCCGAATATTTATATCCACGGATCTAAATATTTGGACAGAAAAAAAAATATTTTCTGCACAACGATATCCGCACAACAGATGAAGTCCGCTGGCACTTCGAGGACATATCCATCTGGCAGGTTACAAGGGTTCGGGATCGAAATCACTTCGATTCCTGGGCGTAGGCGTCACATTACAGAGCAACACCAAGAAAAGCATAGGTTAACTTCACCTGGATGCCCCACACTTATTTGGGGGCCATAAATAACGCCGACAAAAAGGAGATATTGTCAAGTCTCATTCGTTTTCGCCAAGCCCAGTTTGTTGTTTGCTTTGGCAACCTTTCATTTTAGTAGGTTACCTTGGCCTCAACACCTTTCGCTGCGAATTTTAGCTAGTAATTCTTGAATGCGAATTTTTTTCTGTAGTGGGACCTTGTGCTGGAGAATGTAATGAATTTTTCTGTCTAACTTGTGCAAACGAAGTCGGAACTGACCTCTCATCGGTTCTAGACGTGAAGTCTGAGTCGTGCCAACGAATGGCACCAATCAGTCAACCAGTTCGTGCACCCGTAATCCATTTCGCGGTGGCTGCTTATCGGCCAGCTAGATCGGAGAGGATTTCGGTCGCAGGTCTTAAAATGGATTACGCTCAATTACGTATCTCAGCCACCATTAAATGCCCGTTGCAAACGCGTCGAAAACACAAACATACGGAAAAGAAACCTACTTTACTTTATCCCGTATTCATTCATCACATCAGTCAATTACAAAAATCTAATTTCCCTTTTGCGTTCCCGAAATTTACTGACGCGGTACCGAAAAATACACTACGTTAACTCAATCCCGAAGAACTCTACGCTAAGAAAAAACCAAGACAAACTAAGGTATCGCGTACCACATGCGACGCGAAACCGGCCATCTACGGATTTTTAAAACCCTACCCTCGCGACGGCATACTTACCATTCACTTTCCTTCCCGCTGGAAAAAAGAAGGGCACGCTGAAAAGGAAAGTCCAGTTTAAACTTAGCAATTCATATTGTGTATTCTCTGAATTAACTTTTCAGTTTTTGTAACAATTCTATTCAAGTTATAATATTTTCTCTCAGTTCATCCTTTCCAAGTATATATTTTAACAATTGAACAAGTTCACTTTAAACTACTTAAAATATAATCGTAAGAATTATTCAAAGTTATCATTTGATTGGATAGTCACCATCAAAATAATAAATATGATAAAGAATTCCTAGTGCTAGTGTTTACAGCGTATTCCTACAAAATGTTTGTGTTCAAATGGTTTAGCATCATCCTACTTGTACAATAACTTGGATTTTCATATGCAAACTTCAGTTGATAACAGTAAATTTTTAAAACGAGTAAAAATTAGTTAGTTGCACACGATAATCAAAAAGTTGCGACATTTGTAAGATAATTTATGGCTTAAACTTACAGAACTATGCTCAACGACACGTGCTTGGGGTGTGTAAACAATGACAATTGCAGTCCATTATTGTATTTATTTTATATCCGCAGGCCAAATGACGATTGCATTTAAATGGATCGAATTTGATTTGGTCTAACATCCCAATGTAGAATTTCAATTTAAAAAAAAAATAATCCTAGTTAGTCATTGCAAATACGCATATTAAGAGTAATTATTGGGTTTTTCGGCAAAATATGCAAAACCATTTGATTCTAATCCTTAAAAATTGAGATATGTTCAGCTAATTTGACTTAAATCTTTAAACTAAACTTTATCATTTCTTCTAATAACAATGGAATGAGAAAATTATTCTTCAGTGCTATTAACTTTTTTAAGAGGATTATGTTAAAGATTGGTAGTTATTCACAAAAGTTGTGTTTTTGAGCATTGCAGATAACTTGCAAAAATTTATTCCTCTTCTCTTTATTCAATGCCGCAAATCTATCTATCCTTCCAATGATAAATTTACTCTTAGCCAGAGCACAACCAAGATTTCGTATTTTTTCTTTTTTTTAAAGCCTAAAATGTCTATAAAACCAACGTCTGAGAAGGACAGATTATTAATCTCTACAACTATGCTACACACTATACATTTCTTTGTAGGTTTGTTCGAATTCCTCGGTCGTATCGAATAAGGCAACCATGAAAAATTCACTGAACAGTCGGCCCATGTATTGGTCTTAGGACTTGAGCCACAATTCCTCCAAAATACCAATATGTCTACCACGAGCGGTAACTATCATTGCAACATGTGAGATTTCTCAGCACCACTTATGGGAATAGCATCTAATGGATGAAATTGATCATCTGCTGCACCGGTGCACTGAACTTTTGTGTAGTTTATTATGTGGGGTGGCAACTTGATAATAACTCTCCACATCAGCACAGCCAAAGGGGCTTCTTCATTGTGGTTAGCTAAATAGTTCCAGGAACTAAGTCCTACCATTGAAATACCGGTCGCATCAAATTTCACAATTGGGCAACATTTTCTGACGTGCTGCGGTATTTCAGAAAAATCTTCTCCATTTGAGGCATAGTATAAACGAAGGGTCTTTAAAATAATTCCACCGGGTACTCACTTATTGAAAACAGTTCTCATGCCCGGTTTATTTATAGCAATAACTAAACTGATGTATTTAGCTTATGATTCACCAGCTAAACCTTGGTTCAAATTTCGGGGTTATGTTTGACAGTTTCGACCGACTTCAACTGCCATCAGCTTTGGGTGACATTCCTCGACTCAAACTGACGTAGGATGGGAATGTCATCCAAAGTTGACGTTCGCTCGAAAGCCATATGGCAGCGATGCGCATGTGTGCAAGCCGGCAGTGGCGTAGGATCGACTCATTACATGAAAAGAACCCGCCCACGGCACCACAAGTTAGCCTGCCAGCGCATTCACGCGCCCTTAGACATGGCCAATCTTGGCGAGCACAAACATCCTCACTCGCTGCAGTCCTTTACGAACACTTACATCCTTCGTTTCACAAAAACCACTAAATGAGTGAGGACTCCCGGTGACAGTGGATTTAATCAATGAAATTTGCTTTTATTATTCGTGTATATTTATATTTTAACCAAAACAGATCATACTGCTCTTTAAATTTAATGAGAAAGAATTCTATATGTTAGCATGGAATATGAACAGTTTACCTCAGCCTAATTTCAATGGTCAACACCGCACAACTAATTAACTAACTAACCAATATAGAAATATCAAAAGACACTAAATTAGTTCATTTGATATCAAGGACTTATTTCTATCAAGTCAAGTAGTAAAGCAATAGATATATTTCCTGAAGCACTGTTTGATAAGATGAAGAACAATTTTCTATAGAGCTCATAAATACCTTAATAAACACATTGCTACAAAATTATTTCCAATTCAAAAACAATATTTATAGACAAACAAATGGACTAGGAATGAGAAATCGAGCATCGGCGATCCTCATGGAAGTGTTCATGCAAGACTTGGAGAAACAATACAATACACGGGGAAGCCAACCAACTGCTTAAGATTGAGGTTTTACGTAAAAGCCTATACAGACATGTGATATTTAAATATAAATATTTTGTGAATATTTTTAAAAGAATCTTCTCGCGAAATTAACAATTTTATTCAATATCTCATTGTGTTGTTGGTCTTTTCACGTCGTTTTCCTTTATTATTTCATTAAGTTATATATTTTTATATTCTATTTTATGACCAAGCATATTTTTTAAAACAAACAAAAATTAACTACGTTTTAAAAGTAGAGGATTTGAAATTATTAATTGCAAAATTAAAGCTTATTTTGATATCTTAGGCAATTGGAGCTGAACGATCTAGATAGTATGTTGATTATAATATTAAAAAAACTCACACATATTCATATATATATATATATATATATATATATATATATATATATATATATATATATATATATATAACTGGTAAACTATATCACGTAGCAAAAAAATTTTATCAATAAATATATAATTTATATTAGTAACGTGTGGATGTAATTTTTGTTATGAGGATATATTTAAAGAATATTGATATAAGAATGAATGCATAACTGAACTACAAAATTCGGTCTTTTCATTTTCGAACCCTGACCGGGTAGCTAGCCATCGGGTGAGCTCTCTCCTTTTTAATTGTTACAGGTGCTCTCGCAGGGCTGCTTGGCTTTCTAGACCCGATAAAGGCAAATAATTCCTTATTATATTTCTTTTCAATTTATAACCAAATGACCATTGATGTATTAATTTTCACATTGAATTTTTTAAGACAGAATTGCGTAATAATTGCTTTTTGACTATAGCACCGTTGTCAATCTATGAACCTTCTCATCATTTTAAAAGTGTATGTACGTAGAAATACTCAATAAAACATCTATCTGTTGGGCCATCAAAAAAAATGTCGATCAGATTATCCATGATGAGCTGAAAATTAGTTTTAATTTTATCAATAAAAAAGTTGGCTCCTGACAACTGCTATCGGAATTTATTACTTATATTTTAAATTCTTTGAAAATTTCATTCATTTGAAACTATGACGGATAAAGAAATTATTTGTTTCGGCGTGATAATTGTTGCTGCACTGATTTTGCTGAGAAGGATCATTTAAATGAAGCATTGAAGCTCCAGCGTAAAACAACGAAATTTATTGGGACGCATATATGTAATGAGCATAAGTATGGCATTTGATTGATTAATTGTAAGCATGATAGAATAAATTAATTTGAATTTTAACCTTGTTTGAGGTGTTGATACTATACCGAATATGAAGTTATTTCCGTAGGTATGCTTTTCAGGGGTTTTTGGAAAGGTTGGTTCTACAATATTCAAATTGGTATCTGTCTGTGGTATTGAGTGAAGTTAGAAAAATTAATTAGTTTTTCACAAAAGTTAGTTGAAACTAATTTTTTAATTGAAGATCACCGTTGAATTCAAACATTTATCGAATACCTGAAATTTCTTTCGGGATTCTACGTCTAGCCTTCGTTGCTTTTTCTCCTTTTTTTAATCGAATCATAAAATATGTAATTTTAATTAATTTGAGTTTGCTATGGTTTTTTTTTTATCAAAGTCAAAGTCAAAAGCGCTTTATTTAATACTAATCGTTATAAATTTTAAAAGAATATAAAGCAAATTCCAAACAATAACAATAAAAAACTTAATGGCCCAAATGGCTCTCTAAATTTATACGTTCAAAGTCAAAAGTCAAAAGCGCTTTATTTAATACTAATCGTTATAACTTTTAAAAGAATATAAAGCAAATTCCAAGCAATAACAATCAAAAAACATAATGGCCCAAATGGCTCTCTAAATTTGTACGTTATCATTAACTCATTTCATCAAAAAAAACTATAACAAATTCAATTAATTACGATTATTACATATTTTTAAAATTCAATTGGAAAAAGGAGAAAAAACCAACCAACACTATCATAAAATTATTTATAATTAAAACACAACAGTGAAACTTTGATCCTACACCTAATATGTTGTAACTTATTTCTAATATTCTACGTCTAGCACTCGTTGCGTGTAGACGTGTTTTTAATAAAAATTAATTAATTTTTTGCAAAAGTCAGTTTCAAACAATTGCAATATTTTTTTACGAGCCAGTCAAAAGCAAATTTTGATTTTATTGGGAAAACTATCACCGTCGATATTATTCGAGCATTTATCGAATACCTGAAATTCATTTCCTGAAGAAATATCAAAAGTGGAAATACGTTCAAGGGAAGTCCCGGTCTGAGAACATTCCCTCCAGTCTCGCTGCGAAAGCGACGAGATGGAGGAGCCCGATGGCTTCAGCCATCAATCAGGATCATGCCCACTGCCAATGATGATGGGCGAAAAAAAACTAAAAAGAAGTCACGAGAATAAAGCAGAAAAACCGACAGTCCTATCGGTTACGGAAATCGAACAGCTTATCCACGAAAAAGATAGAGCTGAAAAAATCGAAAAAGAAAATGAAGAACTCAAGCTGCGAGTTAAATCTTTGGAAGCACTTGTTGGAACGTTAACGTTCCACAAGGATAACGAAAGCAAGAAAGGCCGACAAACAAACCCAAAAACCGAAGAAAAGAAAATTAAGAAGCCACAGGAAGCTCATCAAGAGGATGTCCTCAGCGCAGGAGGCGCAAACGAAAGCAAGAATTATTATGCAGCGCTAGCTGGTCTGGAAGAAACAATGGACGTTGAAGAGGATACAGGTAAAACGTCAAAATTAGATAGTGATTTCATTGAATATCTTAGAGTTAAAAACCGGGAGAAAAAACCAAAAGGTTTGTCTGCTGGTCCGTCTGCTGGTCCGTCCGTTAACATTAATGAAAAAAAAGAGAAAGTCCCACCAATCAATGTGTTTGGGCAAACGGGAAAAGATATGGTTCGGCTTCTGGCAGCCGAAAATAAACTAAAAGATTTTCAGATAAAAAGAGTCAATGCCGATAAGTTGACAATAAGGACAAAGTCGCTGGTTGATTTCGAGGCAACAAAAAGTGCCTTAAATTCTGGAGATGTTCCACATTTCACGTACACCCCGAAAAGCGAGAAGAACCAAACCTTTTTATTGAAGGGTCTGGACTGTGGTGAGGACACAATCGATCTCCTTCAGGTGCTGCAAGAAGCTGCACCAGAAATACAGTTTATTTCAGTTAAAAATTTTGCAACGAGAAGATCGATTGTGGAGCGCAAAAACTTGCCTCACTACTTAGTCCAAATTTCCAGCAAAAGTAGTTCGAGTGCGCTGCAGAAAATACGGTACTTGAACTTCCGCGTGGTGAGGTGGGAACGCCTCCAGAAAAGTGAGGTCAACCAGTGTTACAGGTGTCAAAGATTCGGGCATTCGGCTGCCAATTGCGCCATGAAATATAGGTGTGTGAAATGCAAAGACATCCATGTTCCCGGCGAATGCAAATTGGCTCAGGCGGAGCTAAAAGAAAAACTATATTGTGTGAACTGCGGTGCCTTTGGTCATCCAGCATCATATCAAGGATGCCCCCGGTATCAAGATGCAAAGGTTAAAGTCACATCAAAACAAATTCAAGCACACCGCAGTTCGATACCTACCAACTTCGTCAAGCCCGGGGTGTCATTTGCACTTGCTGCGAGAGGACCAGCAGACAATGTAAATAAAATAAATAATGTAAGTAGCAATAATGAGCTGCTCCTTAAAATTTATCAACAACTAAATTCCTTATCGGAGCGAATCGATAAACAAGATTCGAAAATTAACATTGTTTTTCAGCGTTTAGGGCTTTCAAATGCCTCAAAATAAGTTGTCATCCAGCCACATTCCCACGGATAGGATTCGTCTCATCTCGATCAACGTCAACTCCATTGTTACTGTACATCGGCGTGATTATCTCCTTGAATTCATTGCCAGACAAAAGCCTGACATCCTGCTTCTCACCGAAACCCACCATGGGATTCAAGGATTTTGAGTTCGTAAGAAACGATAGGGTAACAGGTGATGGGGGAGGTGGCACCGGGATATTGGTTCGAAGACCCTATCGCTTCCAAAATATTGAAAAAGTCGAATTCAAAAGCTTTGAATCTCTTGAAGTGTCCGTTATCAAAATCTCACTGCCAGGTGGGGATAACCTCTTCGTTATCTCTGCCTATGCAACTGGTGGAACTGTTCTCAAGCTCAAGGAGGAACTCAATTCCTTGTTCGAAATACTCGAATTGAACAGGCTGCATAGCTATTATATTCTTGCTGGTGACCTGAACGCCAAGCATACATCATGGCTGAACGCCACCAATAATCCAAGAGGTGTATTCCTGAAATCGTGGATAACAGAGAACCAAATTGAATACAGGTGCAATCTATATGGGTCGGAGTTCCCAACATACCCTAGGACAAATTCATATTTGGACCTTTGCATTGCTGACGCAAGACTTGAATTCAGCTTTAATAGTCCTCAACGGAAACTGCAGGTACTTCCTTATGATAGCGACCATAACGCAATCGTAATGGAAATCAATCATCACAGGGATGATTTCTTCCTCATTCCAGTTCAACACGAAAATCATCGGTTGAACTTCAAAAAAACAGACTGGGGAAAGTTTCAAAAGAAGTTTAATCGAGACTACCAGAAGCAATGTCCCCCTTCTGATGGTGGCAACTCTTGCTCAATGGTTCCTAATGACAGGAATCTAACTAACGATGAAATAGATGTCTATTTGTCGAAGCTAGAGAAGCTGACGTTGGAAACGATTGAGAAAGTAGTTCCCAAGATTAAACATCGCAACAATATGGAAGGATATGAAACACCAATCATCGCAAGGTTGAAAAGATTGAAAAGCCTCCTTCTCACACGCGTCAACAATATTTATCGACGATTTTTGGACTACAACCATCCCTCGTTGTCTTTGTTGAAATTACATCTGAAGAATGTCCGGAACTTAATCCGGTCATACTTCCGGAGTGAGGTCAGCAATCAATGGGCGGAAAAATTGAGGGGTATTAGCCCACAGGACCCAGATGGCGTGTTTGCGAAAGTGAATAGTATATTCCGCAAGAAGTCTCGAGTGAAGGTATCGAATCTTGAAGTCACTAGTGATGAGATAAGTCTTCTCGATAGGGCTGGTATCGAAATTGATAGTACGACTCCGGATAGAAATGGAAACAGGATTATTTGTGAAGGATTGGATAGACTTGCCCTGATTGGAACACATTTCGAATTGGTTCATCTACCAAACCCTGAGAGAGGGAACGACATTTTTTCAGAGGTCGTTGAAGCAAAAGTTTCCGACTTCAAATCAAGCCTGAACGGCCAATCAATTCTTCATTTCAATGAAACATTAACATCTGACCTCATACCGAGCTTGAATCTTATTGATTATTTTGTCAGCTATGAAGACTTGTGTTTCATATTTCGCAAGATAAACAACAAGAAATCATGTGGTACTGATGGTATTCCAAATGTAGTTCTCCGACATTTGCCTGAGGTTGCTATTAGAAACTATTGCATATTGTTCAACAACATGTTGAGCAATACATATTTCCCAAATGAGTGGAAAAAGGCTAAGGTATTTCCGATCTTGAAGAAAGGAAAAGAATCTTCTTGCCCCAAAAGCTATCGCCCAATCAGCTTGCTGCCTAACATCAGCAAGGTGTTTGAAGTGATACTCAACAGAGCATTAAACGCCCACATTGAGGAAAATGAGTTGATGCCGAATTGCCAATTTGGTTTTCGTGCCAGGCATTCGACCACACATGCAATAACGAAAGTAACCTCAGACATCTGTTGGAAACTAAATGATAGACAATGTGTTGGAGCATGTCTCATTGATATGGAGAAAGCCTTCGATACGGTGTGGTTAGATGGACTAGTTTTTAAACTCCTTCAGGACAAGTTCCCCAGACACCTTGTCGCCATGATGTGTAATATGTTATACGGGAAATCGTTTGTTGTAACCGATGGAAATCTGACAACAATGCGCGAGTTCAAGGTCTTGAATGGTCTACAGCAGGGAACAGTTACTGCGCCTCTGCTCTTTTCAATCTTTATTCGCAAGCTATTGAACGGCTTTGATTTTAACGTCTCGCCAACGCGATCATTGGTAGCGTTTGCTGATGATCTGATCATCTACACGGCAGACCGAAAAGCTACAATAGTTCAGAGCAATCTCCAAAAAATGTTCAATGATGTACAGCTGTATACTGACAATTGGAGAATGAAAATCAATGTGCAGAAGTGTGAAACAATCTTATTTCGGACAACGCTGCGGGGGGTCAGTCAAGACCTGAAACGTAATTGGAAAGATTTCCACATCATGGCTGGTGAGGGTAGTCTTGAACGGGTTCCACATAAATCCTGTGTTCGATACCTCGGTGTTTATCTCGATCAGTATCTGTACTATACTGAACATGTGAAAATCATGCTCAGTAAGGCACTCAAAGTAGTCATGGCCCTTCGAAGGCTCTTTCATTCCAGATACATTGACCAAAAGGTCAATTATCTGTTACAAGACACTGGTTAGACCAGTTTTGACATATGGATGTCAGATCTGGTACAACCAGAGCGCTAGTACTATGGAAAAATTAAGAGTTTTCGAAAGGAAATGTCTTCTTGCATGTACTGGTTTGTACAGAAAGCCTGAGACGGATTGGAAACATTATATATCGAATAGAAAAATTTATCAAACTGCTGAAGTGACGAGGGTCGATATCTTCATATTGAAACTTCTTCGGAATCATATCGCAAGATCTGTGACTGTGAGTGAAAACCCTTGGATTTCACAGCCGTTCCACCCTACAGACGGGTATATAGCGACTTGCCTCGCTACTGGCTTCATTCCTCCAGAAGCATTCGTGTATTTGGACATGAATGGATATGTTTTTGATTCTGACGGCGTCCCAGTCATATATCACATATATCGACGGGCCACCGATAAGAAGATAAAATATCCTCCGAATTTGAGTTCACGAGACCAACAATTTCAATGGAGATACTCATTTGCTAGATTCGTTGAAGCTGATCGAGTTGAGACGGCGCAATCCAGGTATTGGTGGCTGAATGACAATGTCTAAATTATTCGTGTTTATTTCTAGTTTTGGTGTTTTTTCGTTATTTAGTTTTTGAGTTTCAGCTCATTATTGCTACTAGTGTTGTTATTTTTTTTTTGTTAAAAATTAGGTATAGGTTAGGTATATGTAATGTTTACTATATTCCGTTAGAGATAAGATTAAACACTTAGGTTAGGAACTTTGTTACAGAATTTTTTAGTATAAGATAAAGTTTTTTGATTGTATTTTATTAGAAATAAGTTACAACATATTAGGTGTAGGATCAAAGTTTCACTGTTGTGTTTTAATTATAAATAATTTTAGGATAGTGTTGGTTGGTTTTTTCTCCTTTTTCCAATTAAATTTTCAAAATATGTAATAATCGTAATTAATTGAATTTGCTATAATTTTTTTGATGAAATGAGTTAATGATAACGTACAAATTTAGAGAGCCATTTGGGCCATTAAGTTTTTTGATTGTTATTGTTTGGAATTTGCTTTATATTCTTTTAAAATTTATAACGATTAGTATTAAATAAAGCACTTTTGACTTGACTTGAACTTATTTCTAATAAAATACAATCAAAAACTTTATCTTATACTAAAATAATTCTGTAACAATGTTCTTAACCTAAAGGTTTTATCTTATCTCTAACGGAATATAGTAAACATTACATATACCTAACCTATACCTAATAGAAGAATTTATCAAACTGCTGAAGTGACGAGGGTCGATATCTTCATATTGAAACTTCTTCGGCATCATATCGCAAGATCTGTGACTGTGAGTGAAAACCCTTGGATTTCACAGCCGTTCCACCCTACAGACGGGTATATAGCGACTTGCCTCGCTACTGGCTTCATTCCTCCAGAAGCATTCGTGTATTTGGACATGAATCGATATGTTTTTGATTCTGACGGCGTCCCAGTCATATATCACATATATCGACGGGCCACCGATAAGAAGATAAAATATCCTCCGAACTTGAGTTCACGAGACCAGCAATTCCAATGGAGATACTCATTTGCTAGATTCGTTGAGGCTGATCGAGTTGAGACCGGGCAATCTAGGTATTGGTGGCTGAATGACAATGTCTAAATTATTCGTGTTTATTTTCAGTTTTGGTGTTTTTCGTTATTTAGTTTTTGAGTTTCAGCTCATTATTGCTACATTTAGTGTTATTGTTTATTTGTGTTAAAAATTAGGTATAGGTTAGGTTTATATTATGTTTATTATATTAGGTTAGAGATAAGGTAAAACGCTTAGGTTAGGAACATAGTTATAGATTTTTTTAGTATAAGATAATGTTTTTGATTGCATTTATTAGAATTAAGTTATAACATATTAGGTGTAGGATCAAAGTTCACTGTGGTGTTAAGACGATAAATAATTTTAGAAAAGTGTTGGTTGGTTTTTTCTCCTTTTTCCCAATTGAATTTTAAAAATATGTAACAATCTTCATTGATTTGAATTTGCTATAGTTTTTTTTTTAAATGTGTTTAATGATAACGTACAAATTTTGAGAGCCATTTGGGCCATTAAGTTTTTTATTGTTATTGCTTGGATTTTGCTTTATATTCTTTTAAAATTTATAACGATTGGTATTAAATAAAGCGCTTTTGACTTTGACTTTACGTCAGTCAAAGTCAAAGTCAAAAGCGCTTTATTTAATACTAATCGTTATAAATTTTAAAAGAATATAAAGCAAAATCCAAACAATAACAATAAAAAACTTAATGGCCCAAATGGCTCTCAATTCAATTCAATTCAAGGTGCTTTATCAAGTAAATCCATAACATTTTTTATAAAAACATAAAGCAAAGTTTCAAAAACATTATACAATTAGAAAAACTTAATGGCCCACTTGGCACTCTAAATTTAAACAATATCGATACTAAAATAGATTTATAAAAACATTATGTGAAATTAATCAAATGAATATTATTAAATATGATTAATCAAGGGGGGTCTCCCCATATAGGGAGGTGACCCCTCAAAAAAAAATTTTCACCATTGGTAGTCGAGTAGGGTGTCATTGGAAAGGTCTTAATGAGACCTTTTCAAAACAAGTCTTAAAATTGCCTTATAAGTACCGAGGAGGGCAGGGGAAGGGGAAATGTACGAACTTTTCACGTACCCCCCTCGCGATTGAACACCTTCCATCCGAAAAATCTAAAAAAAATCATGAATGTAGGCCTAAATGAGCACAACAACAACAAATACATGAGAAGTCGAAATTCACTCAACTTTTTTAGTAATAGTATGATTTATCCATTTTATGTTTTCTTGAATAAAATCTAAACGGTACCCTTAAATTCAATAAAATTTAGCGAACAGATGACAATTTATAAGATCGATCTTTTCTGAAAGTTTCATAAAGATCGAATAGTATTTACCGAAGTTATAGCGATTTGAATTTTCCTGTATTACTATGGAACAATGTGCCCTGTATTACTATGGAAACATATGGCTATGGCTAGGATTTGCATGCAAATTTCAGGAATGATAGGTATCATGAGGATGAGTACATACAATTGAAACAGGTTGAAGAGGCAGGAGAGAGCTCCTAGCAAAAGGGCTTTGTAACCATTCTATGATTCGAAAAAATAGGCCATGAATCGATGATAACAGTACAGAGGAGTGGGCCCTGAAAAAAATTTAATGAAAGGTAGCTGATATGAGTATCAAATGAAAGTTCTCTATGAGAGCTTTTCCAAACAGTTCTTAAACTGACAGTTTTTGCTTCAGTGAGGGCACAGGGGGGAAATACATGAAAAATTTGTTTCTTCCCTCGCGAATGGACACCCGTGATCTTACAAATCTGAAAAAATTATCTAGCGAGATATTTATGGGTATAACTTTAACAAATGCCTCAGAAGTCAAAATTCTTTCAACTTTGTTAGAAATAGTATGATCCTCGAACATGACGTGTTTCTTGATTTTCTTCGTTGCTGGTTACTGCATTTTGTAAGTTGAGTACAAAACCCTACTGACATGAGCATAGGTCTGTCTACCCAACTTGTTTGGAGATTGCTCTGAACTATTGTAGCTTTTCGGTCTGTCGTATAGATGATCAAATCATCAGCAAACGCTACCAATGATCGCGTTTGCGAGACGTTAAAATCAAAGCCGTTCAATAGCTTGCGAATGAAGATTGAGAAGAGCAGAGGCGCAGTAACTGTTCCCTGCTGTAGACCATTCAAGACCTTGAACTCGCGCCTTGTTGTCAGATTTCCATCAGTTACAACAAACTATTTCCCGTATAACATATTGCACATCATGGCGACAAGGTTTCTTGGGAACTGGCCCTGAAGGAGTTTAAAAATTAGTCCATCTAACCACACCGTATCGAAGGCTTTCTCCATATCAATGAAACATGCTCCAACACATTATTTTCAGTTTTTTGTTTTTCGTTATTTAGTTTTTGAGTTTCAGCTCATTATTGCTACATTTAGTGTTGTTGTTTATTTTTGTTAAATGTTAGGTATAGGTTAGGTTTATATTATGTTTATTATATTAGGTTAGAAATAAGGTAAAACGCTTAGGTTAAGAACATTGTTATAGATTTTTTAAGTATAAGATACAGTTTTTGATAGCATTTATTAGAATTAAGTTAAAACATATTAGGTGTAGGATCAAAGTTCACTGTAGTGTTAAGATTATAAATAATTTTAGAATAGTGTTGGCTGGTTTTTTCTCCTTTTTCCAATTAAATTTAAAAAATATGTAAAATCTTCATTGATTTGAATTTGCTATAGTTTTTTTTTTTAAATGTGTAATGATAACGTACAAATTTAGAGAGCCATTTGGGCCATTAAGTTTTTTATTATTATTGTTTGGAATTTGCTTTATATTCTTTTAAAATTTATAACGATTAGTATTAAATAAAGCGCTTTTGATTGTTTGATTGCTCCAACACATTGTCTATCAATTAGTTTCCAACAGATGTCTGAGGTTACTTTCGTTATTGCATGTGTGGTCGAATGCCTAGCACGAAAACCAAATTGACAATTCGGCATCAACTCATTTTCCTCAATGTGGGCGTTTAATGCTCTGTTGAGTATCACTTCAAATACCTTGCTGATGTTAGGCCGCAAGCTGATTGGGCGATAGCTTTTGGGGCATGAAGATTCTTTTCCTTTCTTCAAGATCGGAAATACCTTAGCTTTTTTCCACTCATTTGGGAAATATGAATTGCTCAACATGTTGTTGAACAATATGCAATAGTTTCTAATAGCAACCTCAGGCAAATGTCGGAGAACTACATTTGGAATACCATCAGTACCACATGATTTCTTGTTGTTTATCTTGCGAAATATGAAACACAAGTCTTCATAGCTGACAAAATAATCAATAAGATTCAAGCTCGGTATGAGGTCAGATGTTAATGTTTCATTGAAATGAAGAATTGATTGGCCGTTCAGGCTTGATTTGAAGTCGGAAACTTTTGCTTCAACGACCTCTGAAAATATTCCGTTCCCTCTCTCAGGGTTTGGTAGATGAACCAATTCAAAATGTGTTCCAATCAGGGCAAGTTTATCCAATCCTTCACAAATAATCCTGTTTCCATTTCTATCCGGAGTCGTACTATCAATTTCGATACCAGCCCTATCGAGAAGATTTATCTCATCACTAGTGACTTCAAGATTCGGTTTATAAATCAGTGATAAGACGAATGCTATGCTATGGGTGTGACACATGGACCCTAACCCAAGCATCCGTAAACATATTGAACGCCTTTGACCGCCGGGTCCTGAGGCGAATAATAGGAGCGAAGCTAGACGGGGGCCAATGCCAAATTCGATTCAACCATGAGCTGTATTAAATTTTTAACGAGCCGGAGGTCTCAACGGTTGTAAGACTGCGGAAGCTGCAATAGGCTGGCCGCATGACTCGTGGACGAACCGCATACACAAAAAGACTGAAAACTGGAGGGCGGAGACCAGTGGGGACGCCGAGGAAACGCTGGTCTGACTCGGTCGAAGAAAATAGTTCATAGCAGCTCGGCTTTCAAAATTGGAGGACGCGGTCAATGGATCGAGACAGTTGGAGGCGCTATTTGTAGGAAGCGAAGGTCCGAGAGGGGTTGTAGTGCTACGAAGAAGATTAACTTATCTTTGTTTGTTTTTTAACTATTTCTTCGAGGAGTGCTAATTTTTTGCGCACCTAGAAATCTTTAAATTCAATCAAAGCCTCAACCTTGTTATAAATTTAATTATTTTCAGGTAAGAGTGTGTATTTCAGTTGACTGCTTAGTTTGTAGAACATATTACTGACCTGTGTTCGATAGTTTAGGAAATAATGAGCAATTTTCAGCTGTGCTATCTTTCTTGCGCCCACTGTAGACGTAAAATCAGCTTAACTCCGTTGACTGTACAAAAAATTATATATGTAATACGACTTTTACAAATTCAGTTCAAAACTCGTTTAATCCCTATACCTGCGCAAAAGTAGAATATTAATCATTTAGAATTAATAAAACGACACCATCATCATAATAAATCAAATTTATTATGAGCAACAAAAAATTATTTTTACAAATGTAAATCATACATAACATATCCCCATGTGAATGCAATACATAAATGTACATACATGAAGCTATTTGTGGCTTATAAAATGCAAGAAGCAATAGTCAACATTTATCTTTTTATGAAGTTAAGTTTATCATTTATGGCTGAACGATATTTTCAAATTATGTTGTAGTCAAATATTTTAACCAATTTCTATTTATCCTTTTATTCAGAAATGAATTACAATTATCATGTAAAAAAAACTAAATTTATGATAACAAACATTTTATAAAAATTTATACGTTCACTTGTATAAAATGTAAATCGTTGTCCTCATATAAAACACCATTTACCGTTGATTTCATTTAAATCTTTGATTGGCTGTAGATTTTAAGTTGTGCGGAAAGACGAGTGCCAAAGTCAGCGCTAACTTGTGAGAAATTCTTCACAGCACGTTCTTGGATGAATCCAGAAGCATCCTTTAAATGACCAGCAATATTGCGCACCAATCGTTCCTTCTCCTCGGAATTGAGCACTTCCTGCCAGAATATGGTAGCTTGACCAAAGTTGTCCTCAGTATCGCCGCTGCTACACCTGTACACATCTCCACTAACGTGATATTTGGGATTCAATGTCTTTGCTCTCGCACAGACTTCAGGGCCACTGAATGAATTTGGATAGTAGTTTGGTGCACCACCTTGATTATCGGTGAAAGTTTGAGGACCGTCACGTTGGTAGTTCTTAACAGATACCCGGTAAGGACAGTTGACTGGCAATTGCAAGTAATTGGCCCCAAGACGATGACGATGGGTGTCAGAATAGGAGAACAGGCGTCCTTGCAACATTTTGTCTGGCGAGGGAAGGATTCCAGGCACCAAATGAGCTGGACTGAAGGCGATTTGTTCTACTTCGGCAAAGTAGTTGCTTGGATTGCGATCAAGTACCAGTTTACCGACAGGGATGAGTGGGAAGTCTTTGTGTGACCAAACTTTCGTCAAATCAAATGGATTGAACTTAACACGTTCAGCTTGCTCGAACGTCATGACTTGAATGTAGAATGTGTAGCTCGGGTAGTTGCCGTTAGCAATAGCATTGTACAAGTCACGGATACTGTAGTCAGGATCCCCGCCAGATAGTTCGTTAGCACGCTCGACCGGAAGGTTTTTGATTCCTTAAAAATAAAAGGATTTTTCAGTTCTGAAATATAATATTTCATCGAAATAGCTCCTACCTTGGTTAGTCTTGTAGTGGAACTTGCAGTAGAATTGTTCACCCTTAGCGTTTACCAGCTTGAAGGTATGTGAGCCGTAGCCGTTCATATGGCGGTAACCATCGGGAATACCACGATCAGAGAACAAGAACATCACCTGAAATGAATTAACGTCTGATTATACTGTAATAAAAAGAAATACTCTTATATTTACCTGATGAGTACTCTCTGGGCGCAATGTAATAAAGTCCCAAAACATGTCAGCATCCTTCAAATGTGTCGCTGGGTTACGCTTTTGCGTATGGATGAAACTTGGGAATAGCATGGGATCGCGAATAAAGAAGATTGGTGTATTGTTACCAACCAAATCCCAAATACCTTCGTCGGTGTAGAATTTCACAGCGAAGCCACGTGGATCACGAACAGTATCAGCCGATCCACTTTCGCCTCCAACCGTTGAGAAGCGGACAGCAATTGGTGTGCGCTTGCCAACCGATTCAAAAACTTTAGCAGCACAATATTTTGTGATATCGTGGGTTACTTCGAAATAACCAAAGGCGCCTGCACCTTTGGCATGGACAACACGTTCTGGAATACGCTCCCTATCGAAATGAGCCATTTCATCCAAAAAGTTGACATCTTGAAGGAGTGCTGGTCCTTTTTCACCAACCGTTTGAATAGCATCCTTAATTTCAATTGGAGCACCGGCACCAGTTGTGATTGTGCATGATCCAGGCTGTAATGGAAATGAAAGTGACGATGAGATAAATATAAAAATAGAATATTACTATAATTCCGAGTTATTAGACTCAAAATGTATTCAAGAGAAATTAGAAATGAGAAATAAGGATTTGAACGTTAACATATACAACTAAATTTGAAGTCTTTTTATATGAAAGTTATATTGCTCTTGTTATTCAAAACCAGCATGACTTCATTGCGTGTATGTATCTGGAAAACGTTTATAATTAAAATAGCATCCAACTGACATGGTATTGTCTACTCTTATGTAGTGGATTGGAGTCCGTCCAGGGCATGATAGCTGATGTTTTGGCATAAGAGTCAGCAAGCTATAAGAAAGACCGAGCTCAGCTGACTAGCTTCACTTTACGACCGCTCACGCGTGCTTATCGGCTAGCTATTTGCGGGATCATATGGGGCGGATTCTTTGTCGCGCCACCTAGCTGCACTAAAAAACATCAATAACGGTTACTCTGCTCTACAAGATATTTCGATCAATTTTTGCTATCTTCAGAAATGTTCTATTATGTGTTAATTAGCTGATCTACAGTAATTCAAAATTTTTGTTTCTTTAAAGTTAATGGACACGGAGGCTTAAGACAAACGCAAAAATTGTACAAAAAGCAACTGTTACTTTTCCTGAAGAAGATCGTTGCATTGCAATGGGAATGTCAAACCAAAAGATTGTAGTCATCGAGCCGTCGCCTAGGCAAACTGCTCGAAAGACCTTACCGGAGAAAACACAATTTCCCGCACTAAACCCCGCCACGACCATCGCTGCCCTTACCTGGACAATTTTTCCCAAAGAAGAAAATTAAATAAAAACTAAGAACTCACTGGAAGTCAGGGAGGGATGTAACTTTCCAACGCATTATCTCATTTGCAAATGGCGCCACCAGAAAAAATTTTTATGACAAGTCTCGTTTATTTTGGAACGCACCTTGTACAATACATGATTATTATTTTAACGCTGGGGGGGGAAATACATGAAAAATGTGTTTCCTCCCTCGCGAATGGACGCCCATGATCTAAAAAATCTGAAAAAATTATCAAAGGAGATACTTATGGGTATAACTATAACAAATACCTCAGAAGTCAAAATTCTTTCAACTTTGTTAATAATAGTATGATCCTCGAATTTCACATTTTCTCCAATAAAATCGTCTTTGACATCTTTCTTGATTTTATTCGTTGCTGGTTACTGCATTTTGTAAGTTAAGTACAAAACCCTTCTGACATGAGCATAGGTCTGTCTACCCAACTTGTTTAATTCTATTCTAACGATCCTGAATGCCAGCTACACACACAGAAGAACAAAGCTCAGGTATACAAATACATACATACAACATACAAAGACCCTTCCCCAAGATTCCGTAAACATATTAAACTCCTTTGAAAGTTATACCTTAAACGGTATTCGTTGAAAAAACTGAGGGACAGAGACCAATGGGAAAACCGATAAAACGCTGGTTCGACTCTTTCGACGAACACTTTCAAATTGGAGGATCCGATCGATAAACCGAGACAACTAGAGGAGCTATTTACTTTCAGATTAATGTTGGATAAATATTTATCTTTCAAACATTTATTCATTCAAGTTCATACTTCCTCAGAAGCTGGCTGGAATCGAACCCACATATGGTAGATTATAAAGCAAAAATGCTTTCATTCGACCATGAGATTTACTCCCTCTCTCTCCCAGCTAAATGATGTAGATAAAGAACATTCAAACGTTTGATTTTCGTAGCGGTTATTATGCGGAAAGGTAATTTTCCTTGTAGCTTAGTGTAATTGCACAATTTTCTTGAGCATTTGGCTTAGCTCGATCCCATATAATTTTTCTAGCGTCACGTGTGATTTTGTCTGAAATTATGTATGCATGTGTTATGGATTTTCAGCATAGTAAATTCAAAGAATATACAAAATCGTTCTACAAATTCGATCACCGAATTATTAGTGATCTGGCCTATCATCCACGGTTCGATCCTTGATGGATGAGTTTTGATCTGTCATAAAACGGCAGCATATAAAATAAATTCAAAGAATATACAAAATCGTTCTACAAATTCGATCACCGAATCATTAGTGATCTGGCCTATCATCCACGGTGCGATCCTTGATGGATGAGTTTTTCTTTTTATTGAAGAACATAGGGAAAGAGTTTTGGTCTGTCATAAAACGGCAGCATATAAAAAATGTGTGTTCTCGTTTGATGATTAAAGCGAAATACTATCGGCTGTAGATAGCTCTCGGATGGAGACGGCTTCAAAACGTACTATGACAATTATGTTATGAATATAACACATGATAAATCTTTCATCCCATCGTAATCTGTTCTAGATAGAGTATTTGGTGGGTTCAAACTTGAAGGAATGTAACTAGAAAATTTAAATTTTGTGCCAGGAACGAGTTTTGAAATTCTGCTTCGTAGGTTTAATAGCATTTGAATCGCAATTAAAATGAAATTTGAGCACAAGAATCTCCTTCTGGTTCAATCTCCTTTGGAATCATTTAGTTTGTCACGAACATAAGTATAGAAAGCTTTTTATATGAAAATATAATAAATTTCTTTTTCTAGACTACTGTGAAGCAAATGGTACTGCCAATAACTGCTGAGCCGTGAATGAATGAAAATTCCGTTCCAAACAATCTTAATCCAATAAAGTGTCGTACATATGCAAGCATCATAATTGTAATCGAAACATACATTGATCAGCTATGCCAACAAATGCTGAATTTTTTGGCATGGACTCTAACAATGCAGCACACCCATGTGGAACACCAAACTCTCTAAACCACTTTTTTCAACAACTGGTGAAAAAATTACCAGGGAGCTTGGTGAAAAGTCAACTAGCTATTTCAACCTAAGTCCATCTTTCACATTCATCAACCGACTAAAAGAGAAGTATTAAATACAATCGAAAATTTGAAAAAAAAAAAAAAATGCAGCACCAGGTATTGACAACATCGCCACATATGAAATTATTCTAGTCAAAGAGGAGATAGCTGAACCACTGGCAAATTTTATAAACGAGCATATTAGAAATGGAACATTTCCGGACAAAAAGAATCTGGCAAAAATAATTTTAATATTCTAAGGAGGAGATCATCTGGACCCGAATAATTACCGCCCCCTGTTGCACTTTTGACAGCCTTTAGTAAAATATTCGAAAAACTTCCTTTAAAATCTTTCTTAATGGACAATTCCATCATAAATCTGAAGCAGTTTGGCTTTCAAAAGAACAAGAGTACTTTCGATGCGTTACTTTCTGTCTCAAGTTACATCAATGAAAGTCTTGATAAAGGAGATTAAGTTATTGCAATTTTTTTGGACCTGAAGAAAGATTTTGATACGGTTGATCATGACCTATTTCTTCAAAAACTTGAATCGTGTGGTATACAAGGAAAACTTAAACAGTTTTTTAAAGGTTTTTTGGCAGGAAGATTCCAAAAAACATCAGTTAATAATGTCTTGAGCAATTTAGCACCAATGAAATCGGGGGTTCCTCAAGGATCCATACTTGGACCAACCTTGTTTTTGCTATACACCAATAATTTGAATATATGTAAACTGGAAGCTCATAGTCTGTGTGGTCTAGTGGTTAGAGCATGAACGCATGAGCCGAAGGTCCCAGGTTCAAATCTCGTTGGGAGCAACGTGATTTTGTTCAGGAGACTTTTCGGACAAACTATGAGTGTTCACTCAGTGGTGATACGTACTGATTTAATCAGATCATGTCATAGCTGAGCAGGCACACGGGAGCATGGTACTGACCAAAACAACTTCCGAAAAAATCAATACGGTCATGTAAATGAGATACTTTAACTATCCCTAAGCGAAGGCCCGAGAGGGGCTGTAGTGCTACAAACAAGAAGAAGAAACTGAAAGCTTACCACACATTATATGCTGATGATACTGTACTTCTTTATTCAGGTCATGATAAAGTTGCCATGGAGAATATCGTCAACGAGGATCTAGATAAATATCGTTCATGGCTTATCGAAAACAAGCTAGCATTGAATACTAAAAAAACAAAATACATTATTTTTAAACAGAAGAATAAGGAAGACATAGATGTTGACCTAAAAATTAACGGCGAAAACTTGCAGAGTGTTTGAAATTAAATATCTCAGTCTTATCTTAGATCATCGTTTGACATGGTTGCCGCACATAAATAATTTGAGGAGACACTAGCACCATGATAGGAATGTTGAGAAGATATGGAGGTTTTCCAATTCATATAATGAAACTTGTATTAAATGCATTTGTACTGACAAATCTCCATTATGCGGTGGTCATTTGGAGTCAATCGTCAAAGCATAACCTTAATATTATAGCCAGGATACTAACTAAAGCCTATAAAAATATTCTAAGCCTTCCGATTCTCACCCCAACAAGACTAGTGTATCAACGGACCAATGCCCTCACCTTCAGTCAAATAATTACTATGGAGAAAGCTAAGTTTATCTTCAAATGTCTAATTTCCAGTGAATCGGAACGAAGCCCATTTATAAAAGTATCACAAATAAATCCACATAATTCAAGAAATGCCAACAATTTTGTAATAACTTACGCTAGAACTGATCGACTAAAGAACGATGTAACGAATGATGCTCTGCGTATATACAACAATCTTCCAGAAACAGTGAAAAACGTAAACTCATTATTGGTTTTTAAGAAAAGACTTAAGGAACATGTAATAAATTCAAATTAATAAGTCCAGAGGATTGAAAATGCAGTATCCTAGCGCATTTTAGACCTTAACGTCGAGATACTTAAAGACAGCTAGTTTTTATAAACTCCGAGTTTTTTTTTTACTGCGTCGTATTATAATTTTTTTTTATCTCTGAGAACTGTTCACGAATCAGACTAGAATAGCAGGAAAGGAGTACTTCACAGCTTTTGGTGTGCCCTTTATACCGATGTTTTAGCATTGCCTGGAGGCACACATAGGAATTGACGACGTGTGAAGTGCAGATCGCACGAGCGTTGTGCGACCTTTCATCGTCGTCGTGATGAAGAGAGTGGTAGGGAATGGAGGTATTAAAAAAAATCACCGTGTAAGTCGGAAAAATTTACCAATACGGGACCCAACGGAAAGTAAACTCGATAGTCAAATGAGAACCAGAATTTTTTATCTATGCTCTTTCAAAAGTTATGCATGGACATTCATAAAAAATGTCTCAAAATTATATACACATACGAAACTGGCAACTGCCTTTACTTTACTTCAGACATTTAAAAAACAGAAAGTAGGTTTATTATCTTTGAAGACATTACTTAACAATAGAGTGTGATAAACTTTTAAGGGCTTGTCACGAGTTCTAAGTTAGGGGTGCGGATTTTAAATAAGTAGGAAGTTCTCACATATTGCATGATTTAAAATATATTAAAATTGTTGGTTTGAAGTTCGTCATATTTGGCGTTCTTTAAATAGTATTGAATTAACAGAATACAATAAAAAAAGCCAGTTGTCTACAAATCTGTGATAAAATGTGAGATATGAACTCTCACTCAAGCATCGGCGAACATGTTGCACACCTCGTAAGGCAGATTCTTAAGTAAATTATTGGAATGAAACGAGGAGACAATTGTTGAATGATTAGCGATCAGAGTTGTATGATGAGCCAGAAGTCGGAAAAATACGAATTCTGACCGAACAGTATCGTGCTGGTTTTATTTTTCGACATATGGCTCGTTGATCCTTCTGACTACTCCCTATTTGGTTGAACAAAACATTCTGAAGCAGTCCTCAGGCTCGGATCTCGGAATGACATAAAGCGCACTCATTGTGTTAGTTTGATTCGTCTGGATGTGATCAAACTAGTGGCCTTTGTCCACATTTTCAATTTTGAGAACAGGCAAATGTCGACCTTAGGAACAGCCAAAAGAGACAATTGCCAAGTTGTCCTGAGCAATTTTGTAGCGAAGGTTTTTCTGCTCTGCCGGGGCCAAATGCGACGAACATAAAAAAAAACTTTGTAAATAAATATACGCTGTGCGCGAACCAAGGCGTTTCGTCGGTAACTGAGGCACTCAGAAGAAGCTTAGGCCAGAAAGAGGTTGTGCTAGAGGACGATAACGGTAATAAACAGAGCGAAATCCAAAGATATGAACACATGTAAAAGATACTAACGATATACGAGAAAGTTATTCGATCATTTTAATGTTTAAGCTATTTCTTCGTGGTACTGGTTGTACGAGTACAAACATTTATGGGAAAGGCTCACTAAGTCTATGTTCATTATGAATGACTACTGTCGATTCAATGAAGCTTAAGAGTACTAAAACTCGTAAAAATCACTTTGGCAGCTGGAGTTCACATATTCATTGCACTAGTTCATACTGATAAACAGGATTGATAATGGGCAAAGAAATTTATCGTTCCACATTTTGTACTAAATTTAAGTGAGGGGATAACATATATGATTTCCAATATATCAACGATTTTAAATAAAGCTTAATTCAAAATTCTTCACCGAATGGTCACGGCGTCGATCACGCTTTCCATCGATGTGACACGAGCAACAAAATGCTGCTTTCATTTTGAAAATCACTTATAACATTTGAGCCACATTAGC
This sequence comes from Odontomyia ornata, assembly GCA_963969285.1. NCBI lineage: Eukaryota > Metazoa > Arthropoda > Insecta > Diptera > Stratiomyidae > Odontomyia > Odontomyia ornata. The sequence continues at coordinate 229,541,049 of OZ017741.1, read as the reverse complement.
TGATCCTGTACATTGGGCCAACAAAGACACACTTCCTTGACAATATAGCACTGACAACTAATCTGATCTTTAACTGAAATATGTTCCACTGCATTGTAACTACCAGTTAAATGCTATAAATTTTATGCGATCGTGCGTTTAATTTTTCTTTTATTTTTTATGGCTTATGTATTGCGATTATTTTAAGGTAAGGCATTGTTGATAGTGTAACAATTGACATTTACAGATAAGAATTTTTACTTATCAATGAAATACGTATAGAAGGCATGAATTTTTTGATAATTTTATTGTCATTGATCAGATTCCAAAGAATTTTTAGGGTCATAATAAATTTATAATTCATCGTGTAATGCCTTAACAAGATGATTTTATATTTTTTGTGATAAGATTAAAAGTAAGATTAAACTCAAATTAAATATGTTATCGACTTAACGTGTAGATTGTATCAAAACTATTTCGGGGTCGAATGGCAGTGTGCATCAGCTTTACTTCTACTTTAAATCTTTACTTCGTAGGAAACTGTTAATACTATCAAGCATCTCTTGTTTTTTGCCTAAAAGATGATTATCCTGAATGGTTCTGATTTTTCATTCAATCTACAAAAGCGTTGTATTGCTGCACGGGTCAGATATATTGTGACAACATAGAGACATATAAGGCGGTCCGATGAGTACTTAGCCTCACTGCCCGATGACGCCATTATCGCAAGAGAGATTTACTATCATGTAGTGTATTCTCGTAACGGGCTAGCCGAATCGGACTCATAGTTTTGTTTTGACCGCGTTTGGAAGCCGGCTTGTCCGCGGATTTTAGAAAAATGGAGAAAGAGCAACTTCGATCGGTGATTCGACTCTTGTTCTCGGAATCACGCAGCGTAATCAAAGAGCGCTTGGATGCTGTGCACGGTGAACCTGCTCTTCGGATAGCGACCGTAAAAATTGGTTTAACTAGTTTCAACGTGGTCGCGCGTCGGTTTTTGATGAGCCACCCCCAGGTGTCCCGAAAACGGCAATAACGGAGGATAACATGACAAAAATCCACGAGCTCGTATTGGCAGACCACCGACTGAAGGTACGCGAGATAGCTGAGATAGTAGGCATCTCAATAGACCGCGTGAGTCATATCCTGCATGAAATGTTGGGCATGAGGAAGCTCTCGGCGCGATGGGTGCCGAGTTTACTTACTTCGGGCAACAAACGCAATCGTGAGACCACTTCAGAGCCGTGTTTGACACTGTTTAAGCGCAATCCGAAGAAGTTTTTGCGTCGTTTCGTGCCCGTCGGCGAAACATGGCTCCACTGGTACACACCAGAGACCAAGGAGCAGTCGAAACAGTGGACTTCACCCGGCGAACGTGCTCCGAAGAAGGGGAAGACTGTCCTATCGACCGGAAGGATGATGGCCACCGTTTTTTGGGATTCACAAGATGTGATCTGCATCGACTACCCGGAGAAGGGTAAAACGGTCACAATGCTCCACTATGCCGAACTATTAGGCCGACGCCTGCAGAAGAAAGGCCCCATTTGGTGAAGAAAAAAGTGCTCTTTCACCATGACAACGCACCGGCTCACACCTCCGCCATCGCCACGGCTTAATTGGTCGAATTGGGCTACGAACTGCTGCCCCATCCACGTATTCTTCCGATTTGGCCCCGTGCGACTTCTTTTTATTTCCAAACTTGAAATAGTCACTCGCCGGGCAGAAATTTGAGTCGAATAAGGAGATCATCGCCGCCACGGAGGCCTACTTTGCAGACCTCGAGAAAATGTACTTTTCAGCTGGGTTAAAGAAGTTGGGCAACGCTAGATGAAGTCAAAGTCAAAGGTGCTTTACTCAATATTAGTTGTTATAAATTTTCAAAGAATGTAAAGCAAATTCCAAAACTCCGCCATAGACGGTCCCAAGCCTGTTTGAGAAAGGAGGAGGGAACCCCTTGTTTCCCCAACCCATAGCTTCCATGATTCCTCATCCCAAAACCCCCCAATTAAACGGTAGTAAATGCTCTCGGAGTCGCACATTGGGTTTACTGGTTCCCCAAAAATGTGACATTAAATGTCGAGAAATGCTAAAACTGTAAATACATCTACAGCTCTGCTACTAAATCCTACTTACACCTCCTTTGTGAAGGCGTAAAAGGATGAAGGCGAATATTCCGCGCCTGATAACGGAATCGACGTAATAACCATGCCGCCGGAATGGAGGTTGGGCGAGCGACGGGCTAACTCCCCGTTCCTGGAAAGTCTTTAAATGTTTCGAAACCTGCAGATGGGCCTCGGGATGGATTGGACTCACGGCAAGGACCTCGCAAACGAAAAAAGGACTATGGCATTGGATCCTGGAATGTCAGATCACTCAATCACCCTAGCACTGTTAAGGACCTTTTACAACAGGCCAGTCAATATCAATTGAAAATACTGGTAGTCAAGGAAACGAATTGGACTGGAAACGATGTTCAAGACATGAAATCGTACACAATATTCAAAAGTGGGAAGCCTACTGGAAAACGAGGATTCGGAGTGGCCTTCATTGGGGATAGGGAGTTCAAATCGCACGTTATTGATTTTAAGGCAATAAACGAACGGTTGTGTGCGATCCGTATAAAAACGAAATTCTTTAAAATCTGGCTGATTAATGTCCACGCCCCGACCGAAGAAAAGGACGAGGAAACGAAGGAAACGTTCTACAATCACTTGGAAAGCCTGGTCGACTCATTGCCTACAAACGACACAAGAACGATTCTGGGTGATTTCAACGCTAAGGTTGGCAATGAGCATTGGGGAACGACTGGAGGATATAGCCTCCACGATGAAACAAATAACAACGGCCAGCGCCTGATTGACTTTGCATGTAGCAGAAATCTAGTCATACGTTCGACTTGCTTCCCACATCGACGCATTCATAAAATGACCTGGGTATTACGGGATGGCAACACACAAAACCAGATCGATCATGTTCTGATCCAACAACGTTGGGCCTCGAGCATACTGGACGTTCGTACATACCGAGGAGCCAATTTTAACTCAGATTATTACTAGATCAAATTAACTTATCGATGCCGTATGTCAAAGGCAGATTCGGCGAAAACTAGCCCGCTGCAAAAATTTGACATCGAAAGGCTCCGAACGGCGTCTGTGGCCGAAAATTTCACGGAGAACCTCAACAACCAACTGGTGTCCCGAAAACGGCAATCACGGAGGATAACGTGACAAAAATCCACGAGCTCGTATTGGCAGACCACCGACTGAAGGTACGCGAGATAGCTGGGATAATAGGCATCTCAAAGGACCGCGTTGGTCATATCCTGCATGAAATGTTGGGCATGAGGAAGCTCTCGGCGCGATGGGTGCCGAGTTTACTTACTTCGGGCAACAAACGCAATCGTGAGACCACTTCAGAGCCGTGTTTGACGCTGTTTAAGCGCAATCCGAAGAAGTTTTTGCGTCGTTTCGTGCCCGTCGGCGAAACATGGCTCCACTGGTACACACCAGAGACCAAGGATCAGTCGAAACAGTGGACTTCACCCGGCGAACGTGCTCCGAAGAAGGGGAAGACTGTCCTATCGGCCGGAAGGATGATGGCCACCGTTTTTTGGGATTCACAAGATGTGATCTGCATCGACTACCCGGAGAAGGGTAAAACGGTCACAATGCTCCACTATGCCGAACTATTAGGCCGACGCTGAATTGCAGAAGAAAGGCCCCATTTGGTGAAGAAAAAAGTGCTCTTTCACCATGACAACGCACCGGCTCACACCTCCGCCATCGCCACGGCTTAATTGGTCGAATTGGGCTACGAACTGCTGCCCCATCCACGTATTCTTCCGATTTGGCCCCGTGCGACTTCTTTTTATTTCCAAACTTGAAATAATCACTCGCCGGGCAGAAATTTGAGTCGAATAAGGAGATCATCGCCGCCACGGAGGCCTACTTTGCAGACCTCGAGAAAATGTACTTTTCAGCCGGGTTAAAGAAGTTGGGCAACGCTAGATGAAGTGTTACGAGCTGAGAGGAGTAGTCAAAGTCAAAGGTGCTTTACTCAATATTAGTTATTATAAATTTTCAAAGAATGTAAAGCAAATTCCAAAACTCCGCCATAGACGGTCCCAAGCCTGTTTGAGAAAGGAGGAGGGAACCCCTTGTTTCCCCAACCCATAGCTTCCATGATTCCTCATCCCAAAACCCCCCAATTAAACGGTAGTAAATGCTCTCGGAGTCGCACATTGGGTTTACTGGTTCCCCAATAATGTGACATTAAATGTCGAGAAATGCTAAAACTGTAAATACATCTACAGCTCTGCTACTAAATCCTACTTACACCTCCTTTGTGAAGGCGTAAAAGGATGAAGGCGAATATTCCGCGCCTGATAACGGAATCGACGTAATAACCATGCCGCCGGAATGGAGGTTGGGCGAGCGACGGGCTAACTCCCCGTTCCTGGAAAGTCTTTAAATGTTTCGAAACCTGCAGATGGGCCTCGGAATGGATTGGACTCATGGCAAGGACCTCGCAAACGAAAAAAGGACTATGGCATTGGATCCTGGAATGTCAGATCACTCAATTACCCTAGCACTGTTAAGGACCTTTTACAACAGGCCAGTCAATATCAATTAAAAATACTGGTAGTCAAGGAAACGAATTGGACTGGAAACGATGTTCAAGACATGAAATCGTACACAATATTCAAAAGTGGGAAGCCTACTGGAAAACGAGGATTCGGAGTGGCCTTCATTGGGGATAGGGAGTTCAAATCGCACGTTATTGATTTTAAGGCAATAAACGAACGGTTGTGTGCGATCCGTATAAAAACGAAATTCTTTAAAATCTGGCTGATTAATGTCCACGCCCCGACCGAAGAAAAGGACGAGGAAACGAAGGAAACGTTCTACAATCACTTGGAAAGCCTGGTCGACTCATTGCCTACAAACGACACAAGAACGATTCTGGGTGATTTCAACGCTAAGGTTGGCAATGAGCATTGGGGAACGACTGGAGGATATAGCCTCCACGATGAAACAAATAACAACGGCCAGCGCCTGATTGACTTTGCATGTAGCAGAAATCTAGTCATACGTTCGACTTGCTTCCCACATCGACGCATTCATAAAATGACCTGGGTATTACGGGATGGTAACACACAAAACCAGATCGATCATGTTCTGATCCAACAACGTTGGTCCTCGAGCATACTGGACGTTCGTACATACCGAGGAGCCAATTTTAACTCAGATTATTACTAGATCAAATTAACTTATCGATGCCGTATGTCAAAGGCAGATTCGGCGAAAACTAGCCCGCTGCAAAAATTTGACATCGAAAGGCTCCGAACGGCGTCTGTGGCCGAAAATTTCACGGAGAACCTCAACAACCAACTGGTGTCCCGAAAACGGCAATCACGGAGGATAACGTGACAAAAATCCACGAGCTCGTATTGGCAGACCACCGACTGAAGGTACGCGAGATAGCTGGGATAATAGGCATCTCAAAGGACCGCGTTGGTCATATCCTGCATGAAATGTTGGGCATGAGGAAGCTCTCGGCGCGATGGGTGCCGAGTTTACTTACTTCGGGCAACAAACGCAATCATGAGACCACTTCAGAGCCGTGTTTGACGCTGTTTAAGCGCAATCCGAAGAAGTTTTTGCGTCGTTTCGTGCCCGTCGGCGAAACATGGCTCCACTGGTACACACCAGAGACCAAGGAGCAGTCGAAACAGTGGACTTCACCCGGCGAACATGCTCCGAAGAAGGGGAAGACTGTCCTATCGGCCGGAAGGATGATGGCCACCGTTTTTTTGGGATTCACAAGATGTGATCTGCATCGACTACCCGGAGAAGGGTAAAACGGTCACAATGCTCCACTATGCCGAACTATTAGGCCGACGATGAATTGCAGAAGAAAGGCCCCATTTGGTGAAGAAAAAAGTGCTCTTTCACCATGACAACGCACCGGCTCACACCTCCGCCATCGCCACGGCTTAATTGGTCAAATTGGGCTACGAACTGCTACCCCATCCCTGTATTCTCCAGATTTGGCCCCGTGCGACTTCTTTTTATTTCCAAACTTGAAAAAGTCACTCGCCGGGCAGAAATTTGAGTCGAATAAGGAGATCATCGCCGCCACGGAGGCCTACTTTCCAGACCTCGAGAAAATGTACTTTTCAGCCGGGTTAAAGAAGTTGGGCAACGCTAGATGAAGTGTTACGAGCTGAGAGGAGTAGTCAAAGTCAAAGGTGCTTTACTCAATATTAGTTATTATAAATTTTCAAAGAATGTAAAGCAAATTCCAAAACTCCGCCATAGACGGTCCCAAGCCTGTTTGAGAAAGGAGGAGGGAACCCCTTGTTTCCCCAACCCATAGCTTCCATGATTCCTCATCCCAAAACCCCCCAACTAAACGGTAGTAAATGCTCTCGGAGTCGCACATTGGGTTTACTGGTTCCCCAATAATGTGACATTAAATGTCGAGAAATGCTAAAACTGTAAATACATCTACAGCTCTGCTACTAAATCCTACTTACACCTCCTTTGTGAAGGCGTAAAAGGATGAAGGCGAATATTCCGCGCCTGATAACGGAATCGACGTAATAACCATGCCGCCGGAAAGGAGGTTGGGCGAGCGACGGACTAACTCCCCGTCCCTGGAAAGTCTTTAAATGTTTCGAAACCTGCAGATGGGCCTCGGGATGGATTGGACTCACAGCAAGGACCTCGCAAACGAAAAAAGTACTATGGCATTGGATCCTGGAATGTCAGATCACTCAATTAACCTAGCACTGTTAAGGACCTTTTACAACAGGCCAGTCAATATCAATTAAAAATACTGGCAGTCAAGGAAACGAATTGGACTGGAAACGATGTTCAAGACATGAAATCGTACACAATATTCAAAAGTGGGAAGCCTACTGGAAAACGAGGATTCGGAGTGGCCTTCATTGGGGATAGGGAGTTCAAATCGCACGTTATTGATTTTAAGGCAATAAACGAACGGTTTTGTGCGATCCGTATAAAAGCAAAATTCTTTAAAATCTGGCTGATTAATGTCCACGCCCCGACCGAAGAAAAGGACGAGGAAACGAAGGAAACGTTCCACAATCACTTGGAAAGCCTGGTCGACTCATTGCCTACAAACGACACAAGAACGATTCTGGGTGATTTCAACGCTAAGGTTGGCAATGAGCATCGGAGAACGACTGGAGGATATAGCCTCCACGATGAAACAAATAACAACGGCCAGCGCCTGATTGACTTTGCATGTAGCAGAAATCTAGTCATACGTTCGAGTTGCTTCCCACATCGACGCATTCATAAAATGACCTGGGTATTACCGGATGGCAACACACAAAACCAGATCGATCATGTTCTGATCCAACGATGTTGGGCCTCGAGCATACTGGATGTCCGTACATACCGAGGAGCCAATTTTAACTCAGATTATTACTAGATCAAATTAATTTATCGATGTCGTATGTCAAAGGCATATTCGGCGAAAACTAGCCCGCTGCAAAAATTTGACATCGAAAGGCTCCGAACGGCGTCTGTGGCCGAAAATTTCACGGAGAACCTCAACAACCAACTGGCTCCCATGATTATATCAGACACATCGTTAAAGACGAGCAGCGAGCTCTGGATGGAAGTGAAAGCGGTTATTAGGACCGTGGCAGAACAGACGATCGAACATCAAGCCCGGCGCAAGAGGAATGATTGGTTCGATGATGAGTGCCAGAATGCGTTAGATAAAAAGAATCAGGCATACAAAGAAGACGTAGGTAGGAACACTATGAAAATCTTAGAAGAGTAGCGAATAAGATAATTAGAATTAAGAAAACAAAATACTATGGCGACCAATTGACAAGTATAAATATAAGTTTAGAGAGCAACAACACAAGACAAGCATACAAGGTAGTGAAAAGCCTGAAACGTGGTTATCAGCCTAAGAACACGCTCTGTCGTTATAACATCGACAATATCATCGCTGATGAAACCAAAATTCAGGAAAGATGGGCATTATATTTCAAGAAACTCCTCAATCCTCCGCACAGCTCCAGAACATCGGAGCCTATAGATGTCGGCGGAGAGCTTCCATTGGCCCCACCAACTCTAGATGAAGTATGTTCCATCATCAAAGGCCAAAAGAATAATAAACCGCCGGGCATCGATGAGATTCCAATGAAGCTCATCAAATATGGTGGCAGCAATGTTCGTAAAGCTATTCACAAAGTCATCCAGCACATCTGGCAAGAAGATCATATGCTGAAAGAGTGGAGCCAATCAATTATATTCCCTATCCACAAAAAAGGTGACAAGCTACAGGGCGAAAATTATAGAGGCATATCACTACTTTTTACAGCGTACAAAATATTTTCAAAAATCTTAGAAAACAAAATTGGATCACATGCCAACCGTATTATTGGGGAGTATTATATCAATAACCAAATATATTATCATATTATATCAATAACCAAACCACCGATGCCTTTGACTCAAATATCGGACTAAAGCAGGCAGTTGAGCTGGCCCCATTGCTATTCAATTTGGCTCTGAAGTACGTCATAGGAAAGCTACCTGTCGATACACGAGATAAATTACTGCTATAGAAGTCGAGTCAAGTAGTAGCCTATGCGCACAACATCAACATTTTGTCACAGTCATTAATAACTGCCAAATAACTCTTCCTGAAACTCAACAGCGAAGCAAAACTAGTAGGGCTACAAATCAATGAGAATGAAACAAAACTCATGACGCAGTCGAGGGAAAATACCTCAAATACACTAAATATCACGCTTGGCGAATACAGTATCGAAAATGTGAGCCAATTTCTGTATTTTGGCGCCAAAATAACGAGAACCGGTAATGAAAGAAACGAAATACGCCGAAGATTACAGCTCTTAAACAAAATATTTTATTCAGTTTTGACGATTTTGAAGACCAGTTGCATTCATAGGAAAACAAAGCTCTAAATATAGAAATCTGTGATAAGACCTGTGTTATGCTATGGGTGACTTCAACCCAAGCATCCGGAAATATATTGAACGTCTTTGAGAGTCGCCTGCTGAGGCGAATAATAGGAGCGAGGCTAGACGGGGACCAATGGCGAACTCGATACAACCATAAGCTGTATGAAATTTTTGACGAGCCGGATGTATCAACAATTGTGAGACTGCGGAAGCTGCAATGAGCTGGACACATGAGTCGAATTGACGAACAACGGATACCCAAACAGGTATTCGTTGAGACAACTGAAGGCCGAAGATCAGTGGGGAAACCGAGGAAACGCTGGTCTAACTCGGTCGACGAAGGCAGTTCATCGCTGCTCGGATTTCAAAATTGGAGGATGCGGTCAATAGACCGAGACAGTTGGAGGCGGTATTTGCAGGAAGCGAAGGCCCGAAAGGGACTGTAGTGCTACGAAGAAGAAGAACTAATTATTAAAATTTTTGTAAACGCATTAGCAATTAGAAGAAAAAATTATTATTACCAAAATAAAGGCAAACGTGAAGAAATATAATTCTTGCAAATAAAATTATAGGGAAGATAAATTAAACCGAATAATAGGAGATTGCGACAATGTCATCAGCGTTCGAAGACCAATTTTTTGTATAATTGACAACACAAACTGTGATTTTGTTTGTGCATTTTCAATTTTATTAGTCAGGCATTATTAAAACAACTTCTTAATTTCCATATGTTGACAGAAAATAAATCCTGCCAAAAAAGGTTTGTAAATAAATTAGTAAATCAAACAATGTCCTTCTTCACGCACATATACGGTGGCAGACAAAAATCTACGACAACTCCTTATATTGAGATTCTGGTTAATTGGAAGCTTCACTCAAAAATCCATTGATGCACATTTTTCAGCAACGTAAATATATTTATAAAAAAAATAAACTTTTCATACCAGAATTAAGGGGAAATTCATAAAAACATAAAAAATTGAATGGACAAAAGTCTACGACAGTCAGTGCTGACTCAGTTTTACTCAAAAAATTTCCAACTAAACGTATCGGGATGTCATCAATATTTGTTTATTTGCTCTTTTTGTCATTCCGTACATGTACTGCTGCAATTCTGTTCTAATTTTATCGCTAGTTCTTAACTGTAAGGGCCGCAAAATGTCATCGCGAAAAGAAATTTCAAGTGATATGTGAAATTTGGTCGTACAGTATAAAAAAAGACAATAAATCGTGCTCGGAAATCGCGAAACTATTGAAACTTAAACGAACTTCTGTGTGTAGCACGGTGGAGGTAACGTGATGGTTTGGGGGACCATGGCTGCATCTAGGGGTGGACAGATTGGCTTTTGTTGAAACTACGATGAACCGTTATGTTTACAAGAACCTGTTAGAACAACATTTGAAGCCAACAGTGGAAAAGTTGGGTCTTGGAGGGAGATGGATTTTCCAGCAAGACAATGATCCAAAACACACAGCACTTTTCGTCAAGAGCTGGTTGTTGTACTACGCTCCGAGGCAACTTAATACGCCTCCACAAAGTCCGAATTTAAACCCAATAGAACATGTATGGGAGCTTTTGGAGCGGAAAATTTAAAAATGCTGCATAAACATAAAAAAATTGTTGAAGGAAACGCTTATTACAGAATGAGCGAAAATTACATTTGCAAAAACTGGTAATTTAGTCGCCTCGATGCCCTGAAGACTGCAACAGTAATTGATGCGAAAGGGAGTCCAACCAAAAGCAAATTGTTTTAAAAATTCCAATACGTTTAGTTGAAAATATTTTGTGTACAATCCAGCCAGCACTGGCTGTCGTAGACTTTTGTCCATTCATTTTTTTATGTTTTTATGAATTTCTCGTTAAGTTTGTTACGAAGTGGATTTGTATTTGTTTTTTATAAATATATGCACATCAACGGATTTTTGATTAAAGCTTCCAATTAACCAGAATCTCAATATAAGGAGTTGTCGTAGACTTTTGTCCGCCACTGTAGAATCCTTCGATTTACTGAGAAATAATATCTGGTTACCGTGTAGTTAAATTTGCCGCCATTTTGTCAACATTTACTCTTGTTTGAAAAGTCGCAAAGCCAAATAAAAATCTGAACATATCTGTACCATCCATGCCGAATAGAAAGACTTACGAGTATATCTCTAGTATTACATGTTGTTGTTCTAATTGTAAAATTTTCAATCGGCTACAGCTTTATTATTTATGACTCGACTCCTATGAAATTTACAGAATACATGCACCTATCACTAAGACGGCCATATATGAGTTTTTAGCTAATTTATGGGTCCTCTTTAGAATTTATGTACATTCACAAATCATTCGTTAACTAGCAAAGTTTAAATAATTTCGACTTTGGATGTATTTGTTGCACTTCTCATAAAGACGAATACCCATGATTTTTATCAGATTTTTCAGTTCAAAGATGTCCAATCGCGAGGAGGGACACAAAATGTTCTCATATTTTAACTTCACCCGCTTCCCTCAACACCGTTACCGCTCTTTCGATACTCCATCCTGAAAGCTCCGTGAAGTTCTTCCATTTGATACCCATACAACTACCTTTGGTAAAAAAAAACTTCCATACGTGGGGGACCCCCCTTAAAACTCTTATAAATTTTTTGTATGGCAACTTTAGAGAGGTCACTACTTTCGATCTACATACGAAGTTTCATAACTATAGGTGCTGTGGTTTCCGAGAAAAATTAAAGTATTTTGCAAATCTTCAAAGACCGACTTATTTACCTGTGCATTCAAATGCTTACATTTCGAACAAAATTATTGTAGTTGGCCTAGTTGGCAGTTAAGGACCTAAATAATTCGTTCACTCAGCTTGCATAACTGCATTTAAATCCACCAAAAGGCGAATTCAAAGCTTTTATAAAATCAATACATTTGCGTGGTAGGTCACTTTTAAATAAGAAAAGTCCACTCTATAATTTATAATGTTAGCTATTTATTCAAGTCCATTTGATATGCATTATGGTAATGTATACCTAAAACAACGTCAATACTAACTAGAATTTCATGCACGGTAGTAGTGACTTGTTAATTCTAGAGGGCATCTTTTGTGCAATCGATAATTTTCCACATGCAACATTTTAAATTTCTATCTAACGTTAAGTAGAAAACTATTAGTAGATACAAGTAGGAGTTCATTCTATATAATATATTGTATTTATTATATTTCTGTACTTTGGAAAATATCCTTAATTTGAAATTATTATGCACTTTGCAATTAGGTAATTTAAATTTAATTCGAATTAAATTATTTCGTGAAAGTCAATTACCTTTTTACCATAGCAATAAAATAATCAATCAAAACTATGTCAGAAGAGCAATGACCCATGCGATGTTACTCGATCTTGTTTAGTGAATGAGATTTTCTAACTTCATTACAAACTTGTCTTTACTTGCATTAACTGTTTACCGCTAGCCTCAAGGTGCTGTACTATTTCACCGCCAATTCAACCTTAGTTATCTCACACATGCAATCAACCGCGGCAAAGACGATCGAATACGCGGCGGACCACGAGTATGTTGTTAAGAAAGGAGAAATCAAGCCGCAAAAATAAGTATGAAAATAGAGCCGGTTGTATTATAGTGATAGTGATAACTATTTGCACAATTTACTATATTGCTATACTATCATTTTCAGAAGATTTTCCGTAATAGACTACAATGTTTGATTTTTAAGTCTGGTATCGTCATAGTAGTATTGTGATTTAATAATCTGCAATTAAGAATCTACATGAAGTCGTTTTTCTTTCCAGTAATTGTATTCAACATTATTTAAATTCGCCAATCTGTGAAGTGTATCTTGCATGGTTGGTGAAGCATAATTAATTTTTTTTTTGCTCATCTATAGTATTTCCAGGCAAATGTTATAAAGCAGAAGAAAAACTTGAAGCTGATGCATCAATCTAACACCCTGGGTCGACAGGAATGTGTACGTTGTACAAGGATTATGCAATCAGTTATGTTTCGTCAGATTTCCTTTAACAATCAGGCAGAAATTAAGAACCAAGTCGAATTTAACTTTCGAAAATGTTTCAAGTATTACGTTGAGGTATCGCAAAATCGATTTTAAACAGGTGACAACGATTTATCTCAAGAAACCATTCAACTAGTTGAATCCTATTAAGTCCATCGCAAAACAATCCATAAAAGACCTTAGCCAAACATTTTAAAGCACTTTATGCGTATCCGTAGACTACTAAACTTGGAACCATTTGTTTAGTTGCAAGACACAAGATCATACAAGTTTTTATACTCACTATTTTTACTGTGAACATGTTGCGGTCAACGTGTTGTTAAATACAAAAACTCACTAATCCTTAAAGTTACAATACATAGCTTATATGATAAGTTTCTGAAGTGCATATGAATATTTCTGGGACTAAAATCGAACTAAGAAATTATGCAATTATTGCATTCAATATAGAAGCATTACAAACCCTATTACATAAGCCAGACCAAGTCGTAGCCTATGCAGACGATATCAACATATTGTCACGGTTGGTAATAACAGTCAAAGACCTTATCTGAAACCCGATAACGATGCAAAACAAGTAAGGCTAGCTGTCGAAAGACGGGCCTGAAGCAAATAATTAAAGCAATGCTAGAAAGAGACCAATGGCAAATTAGATACAACCATAAGCTGTATGAAATTTTTGACGAGCCGAGAGTCACAATGATTTTTTGTTTGTGGTAGGGAGGTGAATGCTATTTATGCACAGAGTGTGGGACTCCCATGCGCGGCTGGACTACCCACTAAACACCTCTCCTGTCAACCTGAGAACTCAGCCTGGAACCGTTTGACACATTACTTCGGGCCAGGTCACGTTTTTTTACGCCGTGGGGCGCCCTCAAGCTGATTTTAAGGGTGGGGAAGCTGCAATGGATTGGCCACATGAATTGGGAGAATTGAAGGGTGGAGACTAACTATTAAACCGAGGAAATGCTATTCCGACTCAGTCGACGAAAACATTTGATCGCTGCTCCGATTTCAAAATTAGAAGACGCGGTCGATGAACTGAGATGATTGGAAGCTTTTTGCAAAAAGGCGAGAGCCGAAAAGGGACTGTAGAACTACTACGAAGAATATATTACTAGCCCAACAAAATCCGTTCTGTGCATTTGGACTATAATGCTTTTGAATTACTTAGTATAAAGTTACAACGCAGCACTTTTGCTCTTTTACTTTAGTGAGACGCTCCTTTTGCAAAGTACAGTGTGTGCTTCAGCAATATAATCTCCTACATGGCATATACTTTGGTTGCGGCACGCACATTATACTTACGCTATGATAAGCATTTGGCATAGGTACAGCGACGAAGAGCGCTGCATATTGCATCTGCATATCAAACATTCTCAGAGCCGACAGTGCTGGTCATCACAGGAGTGATACCCATCGCCCTACTTGCTAGAAAGCGCCGGTAAAATCTACCTACGGAGAAACAAAAGCGATAGAGAGGCAGTTGCTTATGAGGAGGAGGAGGAATGTACCCTAATCGATTAGAAACAGTCATGGACAAAAGATACGACAGGAAGTTTCAACGCGAAACTCACTGGCGACACAATCGAAGACACGGTGAGACTGATTTCTATCTGACCTATCTTTTGAGTGGGAATGGAGCACAAGATTGGTAAAGCACGGTCTCCCGATTGCATATTTTGCGCAGGAGAGGTGGCTCACGTCTATCAAACACTTTTCGTATGCAAAAGGTGGGACAGGCAGCGCCGTGACCTCATCGTTAAGATGGGAGAGCTCTTCCCGGATAACATAACTGAAAAGATGCTCAGATCGGGTTGACAAATGGAACTGCGTGGTACATTACCATTGGGCAGCCTTAAAGCCAAAGATGAGTATATTTGAGCGCCTGGAGGTTTCAAGGGTGGAGGGGGTCTCTTTTCAAGAAATCCCTCTTCCTTCCTCCTCTTCTGGCGGAAGAGGAATCCCTTCAAGCCTAGTCCGAAGTAATGTGTTAAACGACCTCAGAATAGTTTCTCAGATCAGCAGGGGAGGTGTTCGATGGATAGTAATCCGTAGGCATAGCGCTGATACGAGTTCCACACTACTAAAAAAACGTAGAGATGAGCAATATACCCTGCACATTACTTAATGAGAACTTTCCAAAACAGGTTTTAAACCAACAAGTTTCGCTTTGAGGGGTGCAGGGGAAGGGGAAATGTACGAAAATGTTGTGTCCCCCCCCCCTCCCCCCCTCGCGACTTTTGACCCGAAAAATCTGAAAAAAATCACAGAAGTGTGACTTTAGGAGCACAAAGGCAACAAATACCTCAGAAGTCAAAATTCCATCAACTTTGTTAATAATAGTACATTTTATAAAGTTTACATTTTTCCCTATAAAATCAAGATGGGACCCTTAAATTTCCCAAAACCTACAATTTATGTTTTTTTAAAAGTAATTGTATGTGTCCCGAAAATTTCACAATAATTGAACAATAAACAGCTAAGTTACAGCCGATTGGATATTTAACAATTACAACAACATTAACACGTGATCCTAGGGAGGTACGAGGTGTGACAATTAAGTCATGAGACTGATTCCATGAAAACCGTATATTTAAAAATTATTCTACAACTCTTCCATCCCCTTCAAAGTAGTCTCCTTGGGCAGCTATACAAAAATTCCAGCGCGTTTTCCATGCTTCGTAACATCTGGAACGCTTCGACTGGGGTGTCCACGAATACCCTCGTCATGGCCGCCTGGATATCCGTAATCGACTCAAAATGGGTTCCTTTGACCACCGGTTTTGTTCTAGGGAACAAAAAAATTCACAGGGTGACATATCGGGCGAATAAGGCGGATGTTGCAACGCGGCGATCCCTTTAGAGGCCAAATACTGGGACACGCTGAGCGCGGTGTGGCATGGCGCGTTGTCGTGATGGATCCAGTTACGAGCGATGTCTGGGCACACCCTGTGGACTCGTTTTCGCAATCTTTCGAGTACTTGGCGATTGTAGACTTGATTAAGGGTTTGAACAAATTCTTTGTGGACGATTCCACGGCTACCAAAAAAGGCAATAATCATCGTTTTCACCTTCGATTTGCTCATGCGAACTTTTTCCGAGCGGGGGGCTTTCACGCCCCTCCTTAAACTCTTTATGCCATCGAAACACCTGGGCACGACTATGACTACTATCACCATGCACTTTTACAATTTTGGCGTACGTTTCCGAAGCTGTTTCGCCCAATCTGGCGCAAAATTTTATCGCGACGCGTTGCTCTTGATTTCCTTTCTTCATTTTCGCGACGAGAACCACCAACACACGTCTTCTCAATACGACACAGCAGGCGAACTAAACAAGCTATATCAATGGAGAGGGGAAGGATACCGGGGAAGGGAATTTCAAGGTCCACAAGCGCGGATATAAAATCAGTCTCATTACTTAATTGTCACACCTCGTATATATATATATATATATATATATATATATATAGATATATATATATATATATATATATATATATATATATATATATATATATATATATATATATATATATATATATATATATATATTATAAATATATGAAAGTCGGAATTTTTTTTGTTTTACCGATAAGAATCCTTTACCGTTAATTAAATTTCTTGTCCTTTAAATGGGACCTAACAGGAAGAAAGACGTATCATTTGTCAAAATTAAGACTCTTCTAACTATCCCCATTCAAAAGTTATGCGTGAACATACATAAAAAAATATACGTGATGAATTGATAACCTTCTTTCCTTTAGAAGTCGGTTAAAAAGCAATCTACAGAAGATGATTTTTTGCATACGCCTGCATTTGTTAAAAGCAACGGCGAAAAAAAGTTCATTCATATTCAAAAATATCCTGTGGAAACGTGACAAGCGTAGCAAATCATAAAAAAAATGGAGAAGAGCAAATTAATACTATGTTCGGGGGTAATTCTCACGTAAAGTTAACACTTTACTCTTTTCAATTAAATTAAAGCGATTTTGAATTATTTGTATAAAAGTCTTCACTTGCTATTAAAAATAAAAAATTGGAAAATAATACCACTTGTTTTCAACATTTTTAAGCTTTTTTTACGAACCATGGATTTATTAAACACAAAATTGATTTGTAAAATTTTTGAGAGCAGTACATATCCACCATTAATGTGGTCTGTTAAGTAAGAGTATGTCCAGCATAATTTTGAAATAGTTTGTTTAACGACAGTTTTTGACTTATACATACATTAAATACATTCTGAGGTAACGCGCTATCAGTTTAATAGTGAGTCCAATCACCACCAGCATCAATTATTACTTGGCATCTCCGAGGCACACTTTCCACTAAATTTTCGGTGTATTCGAGGGGAAGCGCCTTCCAAATAAGTCGAATTTGTCGGGAGAGCTGCTTCAAAGTGTAAACACGTTTTCCACGGCGCTTCTGCTTGATGTATGCCCAGATGTTTTCGATAGGATTTGCATCAGGCGATTGCGAAGGCCAATCAAGTGTCACAATGCATTTTTCCCGTTTTCATTCAGTACACAGCCAATTTCGCTTGTCATTGACGTAAGGACAAGCCAGGATTGCGCAAAAACAAAGCCACGATTCGCTTTTCGTCTTTTTTTGGTCACTTTTCCTACCGAACCACGATTTAGAAGGGCATCGACAGGTTTTGACTCTTTAAATCGTTGAACCCACTTCTTGACAAACCATACAGACTTTTTAATGTATTTAGGGTGTGTGCAAAGGAACACGGCCTCGAAGCGCTTTGCGTAAATGACACTCATCGCGATTTTAGTGTTTTCCCGACGGAAGATTGACTTTTTCAAAGCGCCAAAGACACAGGTTTTCTCTACCGATAAAAAAATTTGAAGTCGATATCACTTACCGATCGCAAGCTATGCTGGACACGCTCTTACTTAACAGACTAATATTAATTTTAGAAATACGTAAAGCCATAGTGTGTGAAATGGGAATTTCGTACTGAGCAGTTAATACCAAGAAAATTTTGAAAAAATCGGATTGTAAGGTCCATTTGTGAGCATACAATTATTGGTAAGTCTAAAAGTCTTTTTTTTTGTCATTTTTCGATTGAATATTTCTTTTATTTAACTACATATAGTCCATTATTATCTATGACCTTTTGCCATTTTTTTGAGTAGAGCCGTTATTCCATCTGTGTAGAACTTCTGTGGTTTATCGGCGAAAAACTTGGCGAAGTGATTTTCACAGTCCCTTTTTCAAGTGAATTTCTTTTCATTAAGGAAGTTTTGCAGGGACCGAAACAATTTTTGCCGGGTCATCAAAAATGTGTGTGGTCTGGCATTGTCATGATGGAAGACAACGCCGTTTCTATTGATCAATTCTGGCCGTTTTTTTTTGAATTGCTTGTAGCAATCTGGTTAATTGCTGACAGTACAGAGCCGAATTGAGTGTTTGGCCAGGTTCTAGCACCTCATGATAAACAATTCGCTTCCAATCCCACCATATACACAGCATAACCTTATTTGGTGTCAATCCTAGCTTTGAAGTCGTTTGTGATTATTCACCTTTTTTTTACCATGATCGACATTCTCGTATCTTCCCCATTTTTCATCACCCTTAAGATTTCCTTCAAAAATGGCTCGATTTCGTTGAGTTTTATTAGACTTTCACAAATGGAAATTCGGTCGATTAAATTTTTTTGTGTTAATTCATGCGGCACCCAAACGTCGAGTTACTTTGTGTATCCAGCCTTACGCAAATGGTTCAAAACTGTTTGGTGATGGATATTCAGTTCCTTAGCAATGTCATGGCTGCTTGTGTGTCGATCTTCTTCAATATTTTGTAAGATTTCATCGACTTTTTCAGTGATTGGTCGACATGAGCGAGGTGCATCTTTGACATCAAAATTTTCAGAACGAAAGCGAGCGAACCATCTCTTGGCTGTGGCTTTTGACTCTTGGCTGTGGCGATTCATTCTCACCTTGATCGTAGTGATATTTGAAATATAACGAATTTTTCTCAGAAATTTCACTCATTTTTAAATGAATACAACGTTTGACACGAATGCCGAAATACAAAACTGTCCATATGAAAATTGTAGAGTGGAATGTCACCTTTCAAACGCATGCCAGTTTGACTCAATCTGATTAGTATTGCCCGATATATGATAACGAACACCTTCTAGTGACATAAAAGGCTCGATACTTTTTAGACTATCCAATATTAAGCCCCTACACCAAAAAGCACTGTCCATAACATTACATTAGACGCATCGAATTAAAAGCATTGAAAATTCAACAAGACAAAGTAGCAGGAGAATGCACCTGCCCGAAGGGTTTTGCAAAACAATTAGTAAATCAAACAATATATTGTGCATATCAAAACTTGACTAATATACAGATTCCATAAATTGAGTTCGAAAAATTATTACGGCTATAATGTTTTTAAATTCGCCGCCATTTCGATTCAAGTTTCTTGACCCCGTTGCTGAATTAGTCATGATAACACATCAATATTACGAACCATTTCTAACATTTTTATTAAAATCCTACATATTGGTAGTGTCTAGGTCCGTTGCAAACGTGTTTCTCCTTAGTATCACGTGTTAATGTTGTTGTAATTATTAAATATTCAATCAGCTGTAACTTAACTGTTTATTGTTCAATTATTATGAAATTTTCAGAATACATACAATGGCTTTCAAAAAAACTTAAATTGTAGCTTTTGTGTAATTTAAGGGTTCCATTTTAATTTTGATAGGCCAAAATATAAACTTTATAAAATGTACTATTATTAACAAGGTTGATCGAATTTCAACTTCTCAGATAGTTGTTGCCCTTGTACTCCTTAAGTCTCACCTCTGTGATTTTTTTTTCAGATGTTCCGGCTCAAAGGTGTGGGGGACACAAAATGTTCGTAATTTTCCCCTTCCCCTGCACTCCTCAAAGCAAAACTTGTCATTTTAAGACCTGTTTTGTAAAGTTCTTAAAAAGACCTTTCATTTGATGCCCATATTGCCTACATGCGATGAAATTTTTTTTTCAGTGGCCACTCCCCTATGTGGAGACCACCTTAAACACCTTATAAATTTCTTTTTGTGGTGAAACTTTGAAGAGGGCGTCACCTTGCATCTACCTACAAAATCGTATGTTCCTAGCTTATGTAGTTTGCGAGAAAAAATAGTGTGACACACGGACCGAGGGACAGATAGGACGCGATTTTAGTATGTTAAGGTTTTGTAAAATGATTTTACAAAACCCTTAAAAAGGCGAATTTCATAAATCCAGCCTCAAATTGTCAACAAAATTTAACAGTATTGCAACTAACTTTTATCATTTATCGAACGATCAAATAACTATTACACATACTTTACTATCAAATGGAAAAACTAAGTCTCATTAATGTGTCTCCTGCCTACATGCTATTGCCATAGAACCATTCTTAGCTAAAAACCAGTTAGATTGCATTGCTTGAATTTATCAACAACCGTAGTACGTCGCTTACTTACGACGATCGTATAATACTAATGGAGTTACCTTGTATGCATGGTATACATATACATTCAGCAAACATGTTGGCTAATATTTTGTCAATCTAGATGGAATCTTGCGAAAATCAGAACGAAATAAATCATTGGCAACCAATAAGATTGGAAAGTATGTTTTTCTTCTAATATAAGACATGTGCGTGACTCTTAAATCGAATAAGGTATTTTTCTCCCCTTGCCTTAATTTAATAGTCTCACTATATTTTATGTACTATAGTGGCTTTATTCTAAAATACTAGGCCGAGTAGCTTTTAAGCATCAAAAGTAAATGAATGCAAAATGACTGGGTAAATTGAGCCATAACAAGCAATTATGTACGAGTATGTAGGTACCCAGTTCTTGGTCAAAATCGAAATAAAAGTAACTTTTTGTTCCTTTCATTAGAAGGTCATTCAAAGAAGTATTCAATTGAATAGTTGTTGTCCAGTTCATTATTCTAATTTTAGACACGTTTTCATTGATGTTCACCCTTTGATAAGCTTGGAAAGGAATTAACTGAAGATAAAAGGAATAACAGCAAAAATCGATTAATTGAATAATTTACAAATAAGCTTGTAAATATTGCACGAAAAATTATTGATGAATTTCTCATGAATATGTCTTTTGAGTCTACAAACAGAATTATCGTAGTAGAAAAGAAACACAAAAAATTGGTAAAGGTGAATCTAATTGATGGCCTCCCATAGAATCAAAATAAATTAATTTTGTTAGTCGCATCGAAAAATAATCGCCATTATGACTTTGATATGAGAGGGTCATCTGTCATAGTATATTAAGTACCAAACAAGAATGAATAATAATAATTTAATATAATGAAATTACAATTTCTAAATTATTTTAATTTAATTGGTAACTTATTCTGAGGAAGCAAGTTCCGCAATTTGTTTTTAACTACTGATTTTCTTAATGATTAGACTTGGTTCTTGACGCAACAGTTCAGTTAGCACTATTATTCTAATTAAACCAATGCAACATAATTATTTATTAAAAGAAACATCTTCTAACCACTTGCAATGGATCCCTGATGGCTTAAGTATGACTTTCTTTTAATTTATTTATGACATGATCATTAAAAGTTAATACAAACTATTTTTTAAGACATAAATTAACACCTTGGTTATTGTGTTTCCATGACCTAGCTGCTGAATATGCTGTTCAAATAAATAAAGCAAAAATTAAACACAACAATGGATTTTATTACCAGCAAACGATGTGTTTACTACATCTTCAAATATTGTGGCGTATTAAAACGGTTTGAAGACATATTTATCATCATGTTTTGTAGATATTCTTTTTTAATCACTTACTATTAGCTTTTGATAAGAAATCATAAATATTAAAACACAGGGTAGGGGAGAATCTTCAAGCATCTTTATCAAAGATATCTTGCTCTCTATCAATATACTCGTAAATATTATCCTAGATGACTTGAAACAAAGTCACTTGTCGCAAGCCTTGAAGAAATGCAACGGAAGTCTAGAAGTCTAGAATACTACGAAGAAAGAGCAAGATACAATTCCTTACCGAGCATAGAAGCCTATGATAATACGACTAGAATCTTATTGCAAAGCTTGTGCTGAATTTTGTGACTGCCTGCTTTGTGGTGAAAACTGCAATTCAAACCTTTATCTTTTGGTTTTATAAATATTCAGACTATGTTCAGATATAGTAATTCGCTTTTTTTCTCACCAGGTTAAGATGGTTAGCCCGAAGTTCTTGCCGATGGTTACATTAAGCACAGGGCAGCGTTTTCGACTGTATAAATTCTATTGCCATTTTCACATTGTGTGCTGTATGCGATGTTGGATTTATATTATATTATACTCAACAAAAATCATAGGTTCAAAAAGCTTTTGATTTAGTTTTGACTTTTGTTGGTTCATCTGTCCATGCGTTAAGAAAATTTTCTCAGAAAATATAGAAGACTCTGTGAAAAGGTTAGAAGTAGCGGTCTCTTTCGAGCCAAAAAATATGGAAGTAGATACATATGAGCAAAAGAGCATCAAATACCTCAAAAGTCATGCGGGTAAAGTAGAGCCATCACTTTCTCATGGTGCCCGCTGGATATACAACCAATGGCGGTGATGGCGAGCGCGGGACGCAATATTTCCCCGCATACCAGCGTGGGACTGTTAACCCCACCTGGCATAACTTAATTGCTATGAAGCCGTAAAGGAGGCCTCGGCCTGGATTAGAACAACGGAAATTACTGCGCAAACGAAATACGCACCATGCGATTGGATCCTAGATTGTCAGATCCCTCAACCACCGTGATTCTGTGAAAGCATTATTACAAAAGGCCAGTTAACCTAATTAGTCACACTGGGTAAAATTCACTCCCAAGCAATTTTGAAACTTCTCGTCGGGTCCTTTAATCTTAACATTGCGCCATGTGGATCCATCTGCTATCAGATTGCATATCCACCTTTACATCTGTGCAATTAGCGTTTAACATACGTGTGAATTAGACTGATAAAATAATGGGGTGCTCGCTGCATAACCCAAAGGTCCCTGGTTCGAATCCCGTGGGTGACAACGAGATTTGTTTCGAGCGATTCTTCGGACGGACTATAAGGCCGTTCACTTATGTGCGTGCTGGTTTAAAATCAGAATGTATTGCAGCTAGGTGGATGGACACATGGCCAGAGCGTGATAGTGACCATATCACCTTGCCGAGTGTCGATACATTGGATCAAGATAACGAGACACAGCTGTAGTGCTAAAATTCCTAGCAAAATAGCGAGTTGAATCACCCCATGTGAATAAAGTGCACTTTCGAGCAATTTTTTTGTGGTTGGGAGGTGAATGCTATTAACGCACAGAGTGCGGGACTCTCAAGCTTACAATACATCTGGACTACACACTAAACACCTCCCGGTCATCCGAGAACCCGGCCTAGAACCGTTTTCCACATTACTTCGGGCTAGACCTAGTTTTTTTACGCCTAGAGGCGCCTTCGAGTTGCAGAAATCCCTTCTCTAGCTGGAAAGAGGGAAGGGGAAAAGATTACTAGAAAAGGGACCCTTCCACTCTCGACGGTCTTGAACGCCTTTTTAACCGTCACCACTGCCTGAGCGTAATGTGCTTCGCAGTTCCATTTGTCAACTGATATAAGCAGTTTTCCGACTACAGTCTCCGGAGAGAGCCCCCCAATTTCGCTACAGAGATCATCGCGCAGCTTTTCCCATGTTTTGCAAATGAAAAACTAGTCTGCAAAACAAGTAGTCCGGAGACCGTGAGTTATCGATCTTGTGCAGGTTAGATTGGAAATATCAATACCTTCTCAAGAACTGGGTTAGGTAGAAATCACCATCACATACACTCGATTGAGCCACGGCCTCAGGTCAGGCATCATAAGGAGAGCAATCCATCTTACTTGGTATTGCTCTCCTGGAACCGCTGCAAATCGCTAAGACAGCACTGCCTCTCCCCCCTAGCAACCGCTTCTCTGTCAACTACGCTTCTGGGCAGAAACATGCTCTTTTGCTCCCCAAAAAGGAGCGCAATGGGTACCATACCTGCAATCACCAATACTGCTGACACGGAGACTGTTCGTTATGCACGTGCAATTCGCAGCGCTCCTTGTCTCTGCACCTGTGCCAACTATTTTCGGTGGAACTGCTTGTTTAGTGCGTTTCCCCATAGTTTTGACCCGTAGAGTAGAACGATGTGTACAGCGCTCATTAGGAGTCGTCTCTTTCATGAAACAGGCCCACTATGTTGACTATCTGTCACTTTGGGAGCAATAAAAATACTATTTTTTCGGCTGCTAATTGATTACATAAACTTTCTGAGTCGTAAGTATTATATTATAACTGGAATAATTTTTTTCCGTGTTCATATTACGTATTCAAGGCTTGTTCGTAAATGCGATATAATCTACGCAGGTGTCCCCTGCGAAAATCACTGTTGGAGCAAGATGAGTTTGAGGATTTTGGCGATGTAGTATCAGATGATGAAGAGGGTCATAATTCTGAACAAAATGAAGAATCAGACGAGAAAATATCAGGTGAAAGCGTAGGTTTAACCTCTGAAATGGAGATAAAGGACAGGAAAGCTGACACTCGACGTTGCAATCGCACGCACGCGGCCGACCTATAACTAAGTGGAAAGGAAAAATGGCTATGTTTGGAATTCGAAAGTACCGGAGAGAAGGTCGAGAACAGACAACTCCCTATTTCTCGGTTATTGGTTTATATGAATAGTATATTTTTCTATGTTAATTTGTGTGGGTGTGTGTGTGTGTGTGTGTTTATGTTTTCACTAGATCATACTAGTTCTGATGAGTCGTTTGGAAACCTAGAACCAAAAGAAGCAGCGATGAAACTAAATACAATGATATATTTTTGGAATGTTTTGTTCAGTGATGCGATTCTGAAAATAATTGTATAGCATACAGAAGACCGTATTGAGAATACATGTCTCAAGATGATAGCTGAAAACAAAAAATTGCAGGCTTATCATTGTGTTGGATTGTGTTAATATTCTGGGTTATGGAAGTTTTCTATACTCCATTACGAGTAGGTATGGAGCAACAAAAATCGAACAACTTTTTATAGATGCGTTATGTCAAAGGCTAGATTTATGTTTTGATGTAGCTGTTCGCAATTTTATAAGTCAAAACGTAGTCGAAGTGACAGATTTTCTCCAAATCGAGAGATATGGGACAGCCTGCTTCTTCTTCATAGGACTACAGCCCCTCTCGAGCCTTCGCTTCTTGCAAATAGCGCCATCAACTGTCTCGGTCTATTGACCGCGTCCTCCAATGTCGAAATCAGAGCAGCGATGAACTGTCTACGTCGACCGAGCCAGACCAGCGTTTCCTTGATTTCCCCACTGGTATCCGCCCTTCAGTTCTCCCAATGAATACTTTTTTGGATATCCGTTATTCGTCCATACGATTCATGTGGGCAGCCCATTGCAACTTTCGCAGTCTTACAATCGTTGAAACCTCAGGCTCATCAAAAATTTCATACAGCTCATGGTTGTATCGAATTCGCCATTAGTCCCCGTCTAGCTTCGCTCCTATTATTCACCTCAGGACCCGTCGTTCAAAGGCGTTCAATATATTTGCAGATGCTTGGGTTAGGGTCCATGTTTCACACCCATAGCACAATACAGGTCTTATCATAGATTTGTATACTTGGAGCTTTGTTTTCCTGTGTATGCAGCTGGTCTTCAAGATCATCAAAATTGAATAAAATATATTATTTGCAAGCTGAATTTTCAGGCATATTTCGTCTCATTTTATCGGTTCTTGTTATTTTAGCGCCTAAATATATAAAATCGCCCACATTTCGATATTGAATTCGCCAAGTGTGATATTTTGGGCATTTGAGATATTTTTCCTCGACTGCGTCATCAGCTTTGTTTTATTCTCATTGATTTGTTGCTCTACTAGTTTTGCCTCGCTGTCGAGTTTCAGGAAGAGTTCTTTGGCAGTTGCTAATGAACGTGACAAAATGTTGATGTCGTCCGCATAGGCTACTACTTGGCCCGACTTTTACAGTAATGTACGTCGTGTATCGACAGGTAGCTTTCTTATGACGTACTCCAGAGCCAAATTGTATAGCAATGGGGCCAGCATCTCCCTGCTTTAGTCCGATATTTGTTTCAAAAGCATCGGATTTCCTACCTAAATATTATTTGTACGCCTGATTCTTTTTGTCTAACGTATTCAAGCACTCATCATTGAACCAATCATTTCCTTTGCGCCGGGTTTGATGTCCGATCGTCTTTTCTGCTTCGGTTTTAAGAGCTGCTTTCACTTCCACCTATAGATCGTTGCTTGTTTCCAGCGATGTGTCTGATAGGATGGGAGCCAGCTGGTTGCTGAGGGACTCCGTAACATTTTTTGCCACAGACGCCGTTTGGAGCCACTCGATGTCAAATTTCTGTAGAGGGCTGACATTCACCAAATAAGCCTTGGACATACGACATCGATAGATAAATTTGATCAAGTAATGATCTGAGTTACAATTGGCTCCTCGATATGTAGGGACGTGGTCTCAACGTTGTTGGTTCAGAACATGGTCGATCTGGTTTTGTGAGTTGCCATCCTGTAATACCCAGGTCATTTTATGTATACGTCGATGTGGGAAGCAAGTCGAACGTATGACTAGATTTCTGCTACATACAAAGTCAATCAGGCGCTGGCCGTTGTCATTTTTTCATCGTGGAAGCTATATCCTCCCGTCGCTCCCCGGTGAGATAGCTCATTGTCAACTTTAGCATTGAAATCATATAGGATATGTTTGTCCATAATTGTAGAGATAATTATGAGCTTATCAAATTTTTTACAATCGGCGAACAGTTGCTTAGATTTTGAGGTCGGTGTCAACTTCGTTTGTACATAAAATCAACGTTTGATTAATATGGTCATAACATTATAACATTGCTGAATGGAGCTATTTGCTAAATACACAAAATTGTGTTGCTGGCTTCTTCCTACAAAATTTTACATTATAATGCAACTAAGGGAGGCACAGACTACTTTGACATGATCTGCAACTCGTTCGTAATTTAAAAAAAGGTATTTTTTCGATACTTTAACTTTGATCATGTTTTACAATTTTCAATAATTAATTAAGGATACAAAATCGCTGAGAGCTTTTTGAAAGCTGTATGTTAAAAAGTTCTTTAAATGTTTTTTTTTAAGATTTTCAGAGCACCTCGTTAAAGTACGTGATTAGTTTTTCTGACCGTTATTTTACGGAAATATGATCAATTAGTTTAATACAAAATAAATGTGCTGGCAATCTAGGAAACGAAATGGACTGGCAGCGGTATTACGGACATGAGATCGCACACATTATTTAAGAGTGAGAACCCTAGTGGAAGCCGAGAATTTGGAGTGGCATTTATCGTGGATAGAGAGTTCAAATCATAGGTTATCGCCTTTAAACCAATAAAAGAGAGAATGTGTACGATCCGCATCAAAACAAAATTTTCTAAGATGTGGCTAATAAATGTTCGTGCCCTGACAGAAAAAAAAGGAAAAAGTGAAGGACACTTTCTACAAGATGCTGAAATGCCTCAAACGAAATTAAAATAACACGATGATTTTGACGCAAAAGTCGGCAATGAAAACACTCATCAGGGAACAACTGTAGGTACAGCCTTCATGATGCTAGTATCGATAACGGCCAATGTCTGATTGACTTACATATAGCAGGAATATTGTTATAAGTCCAACATTCTTCCCTCATCGGCATATTCATGAGATCCATGGGCATCACCAGATGGTAATACTTTTAACCAAATCGGTCACGTGCTCATCCAACAAAGGTGCGCATCTAGTATACTGGACGTCCAATTTCCTGCGGAGCAAATTGTGACTGGCTTCCCTTCTTGGTCAAATCAGTATTTCGGCATTGAAAAGCTCTAAGCGGCGTCAGTAGGTAAATATTGTCATGACTGTCTCACAATCAAATTATCTTCTATCCTAGAGAACATGTCGAAAAGGACAACCAACGAAAATTTATTTAAATTAACACCACAGCAGAACAATTGATTGGATATATGGCCCGGCGCAGAAGAAACGACTAGTTTGATGATCAATGCCAGAATGCATACAAGGACGTAGAGAGAAACCTACGAGAACCGCTGAAGGGTAGCAAATAGAATAATTAGAAGTAAGGAAAAGAACTATTACGACCATAAACAAAAACGTAGCGAACAACACAGCGAGCCACGCCTACAAAGCAGTGAAAAGTACGAGGGCGGTACGATAAGTACTTAGCCTCCAAAAAACGAAAATTTTCGAGGTCTGCAAAGTAGGCCTCTGTGCGGCAATGACCTCCTCATTTGACTCAAATTCCTGCTCTACGAGTGACTTTTTCAAGTTTGAAAACAAAAACAAGTCGCACGGGGCCAAATCTGGAGAATACTGTGGACGGGGTAGCAGTTCGTAGCCGGTGCGTTGCCTTGGTAGAAGAGCAGCTTTTTCTTTGCCAAATAGGGCCTTTTGTCTGCAATTCAGCGTCGAATCGGCCCAATAATTCGGCATAGCAGAGGCCTGTGGCCGTTTTGCCATTCTTCAGGTATTCGATGCAGATCACACCTTGTGAATCTCAGAGCACGGTGACCATCATCTTTCCGGCCAAAAGGACAGTATTCACCTTCTTTGGAGCATATTCGCCGGGTGTCCACTGTTTCTTTTGAGATGCCTACTGTCTTAGTGAAGTCCACTGTTTGCTCCTTGGTCTCTGGTATGTACCAGTCGAGCCATGATTCGCCAACGGGCACGAAACGATGCAGAAACTTCTTCGGATTGCGCTTAAATAGCGTCAAACACGGCTCTGAAGTGGTCCCACAGTTACGTTTGTTGTCCGGAGTAAACAAACGCGGCACCTATCGCGCCGAGAGCTTCCTCATGCCCAAATTTCATGCAGGATATGACCCGCGCGGTCTTTTGAGATGCCTACTATCTCGCCCACTTTCAATAGGCGGTCTGCCAATACGAGCTCACGAATTTTTTTCACACTATCCTCCGTGGTAGCCGTTTTCGGCGCACCTGCGAGTGGCTCATCAAAAACCGACGTGCGACCACGTTGAAACTCAAACCAATTTTTTACGGTCGCCATACCAGGAGCAGTCACCATACACAGCTTCCAAGCGCTCTTTGATTTCGCTGCGCGATTTCTCTTTCGAAAACAAGAATCGAATCACCGACCGATATTGCTCTTTCTCGCCCGCTTCCACACGCGGTCAAAACAAAACTACGAGTCCGATTCGGCTGAAATTTTGACGGTTGCCTTCTACGAGAATGTACTATATGCTAGAGGCGCCATCTGGCGGTGAGACTTAGTACTTATCGGACCGCCTTCGTGTAAGGAACGATATCAGCACAACACCACATTCACTAAAAACGGAAGCGATAACATCATTGCTGACGATGATAGGATTAAGGGAAGGTGGACTACATATTTCAAAGAGTTCCTTAATCCATCATATAGCTCAAGAGCTTCGGAGTCAGTCGAAATATTTGATGAGTTAACATTAGCCCCATTAGGTAGTCTGTGTGGTCTAGTGGTTAGAACATGAACGCATAAGCCGAAGGTCCCAGGTTCAAATCTCGTTGGGAGCAACGTGATGTAGTTCAGGGGATTTTTCGGACAGACTTCGAGTGATCACTCAGTGGTGATATGTACTGATTTAATCAGATCATATCATAGCTGAGCAGGCACACGGGAGCATGGTACTGACCAAACCAACTTCCGAAAAGAATCAATATGGTCATGAAAATGAGATACTCTAACTATCTCTAAGCAAAGGCCCGAGAGGGGCTGTAGTGCTACAAAGAAGAAGAAATTCGCACCTCAAATTCTGGAAGAAAACTATTCTGCCATCAAAAGCGAAAAAAGAGATAAAGCACCAGGCGTTGATGAGATTCTAGTAGAATTAATAAAACATGACGATACGACTACGTCAAAGGCCTTATGCAAAATGATCCAGTAAGTCTGAGATCGAGGGCAGATGCCGCACGAGTAGTGATGTTCTGATACACCCAAAGTATCGATACCTAGTCAAATGAGTACTACTCAAATCTTTTTGCGATACTTACTCATATGAGTACTTCAAATGTATCGATACTTACTCATATCGATGCTTTTGTATATTCCGTTATTAACCTTAATATAAAAGCGTAATATACAATATTACTAAACTATTTATTTTATGAATGTAATCTAGCAATTAATTTGCTAATCTTGAAATTTTTTTATTGCATACAATTGTTAAACAAAAAGCTTCGCAAGTTTCGCAAAAAAAGTAATTGTTCCCAATACTTTGGGGGCAACCTGTTGCTTCTGTTTGTCAATACTTTACCCGCTGTAGAAACAAGCATTCACGTACAAGGAAAGATCGTTTTCATGTTACCGTGTTTGCCAAATAAAGAGGTACTTCGTCCTTATGATGTGCTTTCTTTTTCTTTTTGTGCCCGTTGGCTAACTCTTTGTGGTATTTCCAGAAGTCATGTTCTTGAGAGAAACTAGATGAAGTAGATTCTTCTTCCGATTCACGGTAGCTACTTGATTGTTCATGAATCATAGCGTTTAGTTTTTCTATGGCTCGCTTGCAGGCTACTGGATCCTGAAAATGCAGATTTTTAAATCTGGGATCCAACCGGGTTGCAATGGCTGCATGATCATTGCATTCAGTAACCCATATCTTTTTTTCAGTTGGCCTGGCGGTAAGTGTTCTACTGAAAGGACAACTTGGTTGATGACCGCATCGTCAATCGTCCAACTTGAACTGATGTTATAACGTCTGTAGCTATGTACTGATTGGCAAAATTGATTGGCATTTGAGTTGATGGTAATCGAAACTATTTTAACATTTTGTGGGCGACAAGGAAGTTGCAAACTTTGTCATACTATCTATTTGAAATTTTAGAACATTTCATTCAACATGCGCAGCCACTAGTGGATATATCGTTACGTAAATGAATGAGATACCGGAAATGCTACGTGAAAAGGGTTTACTGAACATTTTTCATTATGCAGGTAGACGAAATATGTATCACTGTACCGAACTTCTATTACTGTGAGTGGTACTTCTATTACTGTGAGTGGTATCTCGCTTACTATGAGTGGATGCTATCTGATGTTGTTGGTCAGGTTCTGTCTGGAGGTTCGGCAGAGAAAACATTGTTAACAATCGTGTTTCTTGTCTTGAGCTACTTTTACAATATACTCGGCAAACGTTCAGTGAATAAGTTCGTTGATGGTCCGAATTAAACACAGGACGGATGCATGGCGTTCCACTTATTTCGATTCGATACAAATACTTTTCTTTCGATACCGAGAAAGTATCGTAAGAGGTGATTCTACTTTAAAAGTACTTCGTATCGAAACAACTGTATCGAGTATTTATTCGTATTTACTTGTATCGGAACATTACTACGCACGAGTGTTGCCAACCAATTATCATTCTTATCCACAAAAGAGGTGATAAATAGTTATGTAAAAATTACAGAGGCATGTCACTACTTTTTACATCCTACAAAATCCTTACTAGGGTCTAGAACGTAGACTGACTGAAGGTTTTTTAAAGTTTTCGGGCCTTGCTTTTTTGAGTGAGCAGACGCGTTTCAACTCCTTTGAGTCATATTCTTGTCACTGAAATAACTGAAAGGAGTCGAAATCAAAAAAGCAAGGCCCGACAGCTTTTAAAAAAAAAAGATAATTGGCTTGCGGACATCAAATAAACATAATAATTGAATATCAAAGCGTTTTTAGAGCTGGACGGCCAACCATTGACCAATTGTTTACAGTTATGCGAATTCAAAAAAATATATATTTCCTACTGAGTGTCGGCGGCCGTTCAAAACCTCAAACAGTGTGCTATTGCAGTTATGACCAAACTTTTCAGCCGACGTTAAAGAGATTCGGCAATTCGATACAAACGTAAAAATATTTACCTCTGCTCGGAAATTTCAAAGTTCCGGATATTCGAAGAAAAAAAGTTTTAGAAGTCGCAATTTTCATTGGATTGATATGAAACTTGATGTTAAAACAAGCGTCAATATAATCCAATAATTTTGTACGAATGTTTGCTGGTATGTAAATACAGGCGATGAATTAGGATTATTTGTGCAAGCTTAACAACATAAATGATAGCTACTTTCGTGGCGATATTCGTTCGTCGGAGGTTCGACTCAGCAGAAGGAAAACCTGACGTTGCCGTTTAACCGTGTTTAAAGGTACAGCGTATTGTTATTTCTGTCGCCCTCCAGCGGTCAAGTTTCTCAACAATTTGCTTTCAAAAGTTATTCCGTCATGCTCTTTGATTCTGCATAATATTGTCGCGTGTTTTTGGTTCGCGGCCAATAATTTTAACGTTCCGGGAAAGTGAAAACGCAATGTCTTTTAATTTAAGTTAAAAGAGTTTATTTAATTACAAAAATGCACAATAATCAGTTTAACACTTTCACTAATTTTAATTTTCACTATGAAAAATCTAACACTTGTCCATAAATTTCTTATCGCAATTGTCTTCTAAATCACTTCACTATTACGAAAATCACTTTTCTACTACTCGAATAATATCGCTTCCCACACACAATCGCAGTTCTTATCGCGGTCGAATGAATGATCCCCCCATTCATTCAGCTCGCTTTTATATAGGGTCTCTACCTATTCACCCCTTTCTCGTACGTTGGCGAATGTTCTACCGAGAGGTACCTGGTAGATTCGAGCAAATTAATGAATGGAGTGACGTCACTTGCAGATGTTGATCATGCTTGTTGGGTTCTCGTGGGTTCGAGTAAATTCATTTGTTGACGTTCTTAATGATTGTGAAAACAATTGCGACAGTAGCTCGCAGAATTATTTGTACATGTAATTATTTGTACATGTAACACTGCCCCCACCTCAGTTCTTTTCGCCCCGAAAAGATGTGTCGCTATTTGTAGTCAGTTCTCCCTAGGTGTAATATGGAGCAAGACGGTCCAGATGCACGATTTTCATTTTAGCTCTCGGCTTACGATGTTCCTGTATTCGGTATATGACGTCGTTGATTCGCTTTGTAACTCGGTATGGTCCCTCCCAATTATGTTGCAACTTTGGAGACCTACCCTTTCGCCGTTGCGGGTTATAAAGCCACACCAAGTCATCTTGCTGGAAGCCAGTAGAATTAGCCTTTAGATCATACCTGGTCTTCATGCGGTCAGTAGCCGATTCGAGGTGTTTTCGCACTGTCCGATGTATCTGGTTCAACCGTTGTCTTAGATCACTTGCGTACTCCGAGACCGTTTGGGGTTTCTCAGGGGGTGTTCCGAACTTTATATCGGCTGGCAAACGAATAGTCTTTCCAAAAATGACTTTGGCTGGGGCTTGGCCCGTCGATGCATGTTCAGCAGCTCTATACGCCAGTAAAAATAGTGGGATATGGCGGTCCCAGTCCCTTTGGTTCTCGTCAACCATTTTGGCCAGGTGTTTATTTAGCGTGCCGTTGAAACGTTCGACCATTCCATCGGATTGGGGATGCAGCGGTGTTGTCCTCGTTTTCCGTATTCCCAGCAGCTCGCACATTTCGCTAAAAACTAGTGACTCAAAGTTTCGGCCTTGATCCGAATGTAGTTCGCAAGGTACGCTGTACCTACTGACGGAATTTAACACTAGCTGTTCAGCTACAGTAGTTGCTTCCTGGTTGGGCATGGGGTAGGCCTCGGGCCACTTGCTGAAATAATCGGCTACAACCAGCGTGTATCGATTTCCCCATTCAGATTCAGGAAAGGGTCCTGCGATGTCAACAGCAATCCTTTCAAACGGTACCCCCACGTTATAGGTTTGCATTTGTCCTCTCAGTCGTCGCTTTGGGCCTTTGACGGAAGCGCAAATTGTGCATCTGCGACACCAGTCCTCTACGTCTTCTCGAGCGTGGAGCCAGTAGAACCTTTCGCGCAATTTCGCTAAGTTCTTGTTAACACTAAGGTGGCCTCCCGAGGATCCTTCATGCATTTCCTTAACCACATCGTGGATTCGGCTTTTGGGTAGTATAGTTTGCATCCTATAGGAGCTGCCATCCACCGTTTCCCATTTCCGCTTGAGTATGCCACCCTCTACCTGAAGGGAGTTCCATTGTGCCCAATAGCTTTTCAGAGTTGCGCCATGCGTTGAAACGTCCTTCCACTCAGGCCGCCCAGTCGTCTCCTTCCATATACGAGCAATGGTCCGATGTCTTCATCGGCTAACTGGGCATTTCGAATCTCCTCCGATGACCAACCTTCATCGAATTCAGCCGTTATCAATCGCAGATCAACGGGCGGTTCCTTTTCCTCAATCCGTCGGCAATGCTTGCAGTTAGCTGGAAATGGGCGACGAGATAGGGCATGAGCATTTCCATGAACTCCGCCCTTCCGATGAACAATTTCGTAGTCGTATGACTGCAATCTTTCGATCCATCTCGCAACTTGTCCCTCAGGGTTTTTGAAGTTAAGTAGCCATCTCAGCGATGCATGGTCCGTTCGAAGAACAAATTTCTGTCCATATAGTTACTCGTAGAACTGCTTGGTGGCCTCTATTAAAGCCAATAGCTCCTTCCTGGTCACACAGTAGTTCCTCTCACTTTTTGAAAGAACTCGACTGTAATACGAGAGGACTCTTTCTTCGCCATTGATCTGCTGGGAGAGTACAGCTCCAATACCGCCGTTGCTTGCATCGGTGTCAACTACAAACATTTTTCCGGGTTTCGGATACGCCAGTACGGGCGATTCACATAGCTTTTCCTTCAGGGTCTCAAAGGCTGTCTGGCATTGTTCATTCCAGACATACGGACGATTTTTCTCGGTTAGCTGATGGAGACACTTAGCTATTTTGGCAAAGTCTTTGACGAATCTTCGATAGTAGGTTGCCAGACCCAGGAAACTTCGTAGTTGGCGCTTGTTGTTTGGTGTTGGCCAGCTTTTCACGGCTTCAATTTTCTCAGGGTCTGTTTTGACCCCTTCTGCTGATACGACATGTCCCAGGTATTTTACTTCAGCTGCGAAAAGGGTACACTTGTCGGGACTAAGTTTCAAATTTGCCAGTCGCAGTCGGGAGAAAACCTCTTCTAAGTTCCGCACATGCTCTTCGAACGTTCTCCCGATGACGATGATGTCATCTAGGTACACCAAGCAGGTTTTCCAGGTTAGACCACGTAGGACGTATTCCATCAAGCGTTCGAAAGTGGCTGGAGCATTGCAAAGCCCAAACGGCATCACCACAAATTGCCACAATCCGGTCCCAACTGAAAATGCGGTCTTCTCTCGGTCCTTCTTGTCAATTTCTACCTGCCAGTAGCCACTCTTGAGATCGAGTGTAGAAAACCATTTTGCGTCGGCTAAAGTGTCCATGATGTCATCGATGCGTGGGAGCGGGTAACTATCTTTCTTAGTGACGTCGTTAAGCTGCCTATAGTCGACACAAAAGCGAGTGCTACCATCCTTTTTCTTCACTAGAACTACAGGCGCGGCCCATGGACTTACAGAAGGTTCAATAATGCCTTGTTTTTCCATGTCCGAGATCAGCGCGCTCACTTCTCCTTGTTTGGCTATAGGGAGACGTCTTGGTGCTTGTCGAATTGGCTTGGCTCCCTGTGTATCTATGACGTGAGTTACCAAACTCGTTCGGCCTTGGCCATCCGGGCTTGTTGAGAAGATGTCACTGTACTTGGTGACCAGATCAGAGGCTCGTTTGAATAGCTGCACCGGCAATTTGACTTGCTTCATAATTGCAGACGTGGATTCCCGGGCTTTGACTGTGTCTTGCCTCCTTTTCCAATGATGGTTGTGAGTAGCTTCCAAAGAGGTGATGGTGGAAACAGGCTGGCAGCTGCCGATGACTTCTCCCGCTTTGATGCTCGTGGTTGAGTCTGCGGTGTTAAGGACTCTAACTGGCACATATCCGTTCCTTAAAGATCTTACAAGGCTTCGTCCTACAATCAAACTGCGCAATGCGGATGTCTTCGTTGGCTCTATCAGATAAGATCGGTGGTCTCCAGAATCACCATCAAGCTTGGCCCATACAATGCTTTCGGAAGAATTCGGTACATCAGTGTCAGTACATACCACTACATTCATCTTGGGGATTTGGACGCTGGGATCCTCCATCAGTACTTCGACATTCTGCCATTTCAATACACGTTTGCCCAAATACAACGTGATTCACGTTTGCCCAAATCCAACGTGATTCCATGTGGTCGCAAAAAATCCATTCCGAGAATGCAGTCATCCATAATGTTCGCGACCAGAAAATTATGTCGGAACACGAGGTCTCCCAACTGTATCTGGAGGTTGACCTCTCCATGAACAGGTGCAGTTTCTCCCGTAGCTGTCCGTAGTGAGAAAATTCTGCCCTTGTGAAGTTGTTGCTGTCTAACTAAGTCTGGTCGGATAATCGATCGGGTTGCACCAGTGTCGATTGTTATGGTGCAGTGTTCTCCGTCAATTTGACCCGGAAGGCATAAGTCCGCTTCTCCACGATGTAGTCTTGACACGGTGATGGTGGTGCTGGGGACGTCGATCCTCCTAGCTAACGTTTGCTCCACAAAGTTGGCCCTTGCAGTTTGATGGGCCTCCATTCTAGGCTCCTGACACGGTCTGGATCTCCACCATCCTGGACAATAGCTCCGTTTTCTTCGCTTCTTGCAGTCTCTTTGCAGGTGCTCTTTCTCACCGCAATCCGAGCATCTAGGCGCACCATTTACTTGCGGCTCTCGCTCATTTTCCACGCGCTCACACCTGCACTCGTCTGCCACTACCTTGCGAACCCGGGCAGTGGTACGAGCCACATCTTTCACTGCCTCAAAGTTCAGGCTATAAGCCAAGGCATCCTTGACTGTTTGCTTTTGAGCTAAACGCACAGCTTGTTGTAATTCCTGGTCTTCTAAGGCGCTGATGAATGCTTCTGTTGCTGCGTCATCTCGATGTTCCTGGTCGTAGGCTGGGTAAGCCAAAAGTGCTTGTCGCTCAATGTCTTGGGCTAGCTGCTGTAAGGTTTCGCCAGACTTCTGCATCCGATGCCGTAGCTGTGCCCGATAAATTTGTTTCACGTGGGCGCCTTCATAACGCTTGTCGAGCGCATTCATTATAGCATTCGGGTTTGAGTGCATTTCAACGGGGATCGTCTGCAAAAGCTCGGCAGCTGGTCCTCTTAGAGCAAGAATCAGTGCAGTTGCTCGTTCCTGCTCATTCCAGTGATTTGCCCTTGCGGCACCTTCAAACTGGATCTTGTAAATACTCCAGACCGTTTGTCCATCGAATATTGGTGCTTGCACATTTCTGGATGTGCTTTGCGCTGCAGTTATAAGCGGGGCTGGTGAAGTGGTTACTACTGCCTTCGCAGCTTCCAATTCTTTTTTCACTTTTTCCATCTCGTGGTTCATTCTCTCTTCGACCTGGGTGACCTTTCCCTCGACCTGGCTGCCCTTTTCCTCGACCTGGTCAACCTTTCCCTCGACCTGGTCAACCTTTTCCTCGACGCCTTTAATTTGTTTGTTCAGATGACCGAGCTCCGCTTTTATTTCGGTTGACTGTTTCTCCACCTTCTGTGTGATGTCTGCCTTGATTTCGATCGCTTGTTGGTCTAGCTTCGCTGATTGTTCATTTAACTTCGCTGATTGCTCATCTAGCTTCGTGGTTAAATTGGACGACTGTTCATTGAGCTTCGCAGTTAAATTGGATGACTGTTGTCGCTGCTCTTGCTGCATCAGCATCAACATTTGCATCAGCGCATTTTCTGGTTCCTTCTGTTTAGCTGTTTCGGCTTCACCACCTTCTGCGCCTTTTTCTGCATCTCTAGGCTCACCTGAATCCAGATACGCACCTTCCGATTCAATCGCGTCACGCAAGCGTGCAATCAGTGTGGCCTTTGTACCTTGCGTAGTCAGGTTTCGCTGTTCCAACTCTTCCTTAAGCTCCGACATGGTCAATTCATTAATTTTTAAGTTTAAGCTTCGTGGCATTTTCAATGTTTCTTTAAATTTTACTATTGTGCACTATAAAAATGTTCAAATTTTCACTTTCAAAATTTTAATCTCACTTCTCGACACCATTGTGTCGTGTTCTTGGTTCGCGGCCAATAATTTTAACGTTCCGGGAAAGTGAAAACGCAATGTCTTTTAATTTAAGTTAAAAGAGTTTATTTAATTACAAAAATGCACAATAATCAGTTTAACACTTTCACTAATTTTAATTTTCACTATGAAAAATCTAACACTTGTCCATAAATTTCTTATCGCAATTGTCTTCTAAATCACTTCACTATTACGAAAATCACTTTTCTACTACTCGAATAATATCGCTTCCCACACACAATCGCAGTTCTTATCGCGGTCGAATGAATGATCCCCCCATTCATTCAGCTCGCCTTTATATAGGGTCTCTACCTATTCACCCCTTTCTCGTACGTTGGCGAATGTTCTACCGAGAGGTACCTGGTAGATTCGAGCAAATTAATGAATGGAGTGACGTCACTTGCAGATGTTGATCATGCTTGTTGGGTTCTCGTGGGTTCGAGTAAATTCATTTGTTGACGTTCTTAATGATTGTGAAAACAATTGCGACAGTAGCTCGCAGAATTATTTGTACATGTAACTATTTGTACATGTAACAATATTATAAAAATATATATATATATATATATATATATATATATATATATACATATATATATATATATATATATATATATATATATATATATATATATATATATATATATATATATATATATATATATATATATATATCATATATATATATATATATATATATATATATATATATATATATATATATATATATATATATATATATATAATATCATATATGTATGTATATATATATATATATATATATATATATATATATATGAAAATTTAAAATGCAGTATGCAGTGTTTGGAACAGCTATTTTCAATAAAAATCGGTTTTTTTTCTTTTCAAGGCGAAATTCCGATTTGAACAAGATTTGTTACAACAATTGTTCAGTCTATATGATGGATCTCTTCAAAGTAGTCTAAATTCAGTCAATCGAATTCAAAAGTTCAGAAAACAAGCTAAATTTGAGACAAAATTTTGATGGAAATATGTGCAACGGCTAGCCTTCATCCCATAAGCTGAAGGTCCCTGGTTCGACTCTCATTGGTGGCAATGAAATTTAGTTCGAGTGACTCTTAGGACGGACTACATCCCGTTCAGTTATGATACGTGCTTCTGGGTAGACGGACACACGGCCAAAGCGTGGTACTGACCATACCATCTTCCCGAGTGCCGATACATTCGATCAAGATTATGGGATACTCTAACGTTCTGTAAGCGAAGGCCCGAAAAGGGTTGTAGTGCTACAAATATGAAAGTATATATACATAAGAGGAATTTTTTCAGTCAGTTCTTAAGTTTCAAAATGACGGGCAATCAAATTTCCCTAGTTGAAAGGCCTGTAGAAGCCACAATTTTAATTCGTTTTATAATAAATTGAATACTAAGACCGTGTTAATAAGATCTAATGATCTTCAACTTCTAAAGCTTGTTTTTGCCGACTATACTAAAATTTAAAATGATTTTGACTCAAATTCAAAAAGGGTTGTAGTGCTACAAATATGAAAGTATCTATACATAAGAGGAATTTTTTCAGTCAGTTCTTAAGTTTCAAAATGACGGGCAATCAAATTTCCCTAGTTGAAAGGCCTGTAGAAGCCACCATTTTAATTCGTTTTATAATAAATTGAATACTAAGACCGTGTTAATAAGATCTAATGATCTTCAACTTCTAAAGCTTGTTTTTGCCGACTATACTAAAATTTAAAATGATTTTGACTCAAATTCCACTCGAATGTTAAAACGTTTTAAACTGAATCATAAATTAGAATGATTGAGCATTCTTTTTTGTTAATAATCAATTATTGCTAGGAAAATTTCAATCATAATTATAGTCTGCCTACGAAGAGTTTATCGTTCCGGCTGGTGGTGCCAACGGGCTTTCTTCTTTGACTATTTAGTCCATATTGTGAAATTAATTGTATTTAAAATTCTTTGCCTTGAAGGACTACTTTCCTACATTAGAATACAATATTGATGGATAGAATGGTAAATACTTTTTTTCATTTTTTATGGTATTCATTGGTTTGAAAACAAAATACAATTTTTTGTGATTTCAATTACTTTTCCGTATTCATTGAATTTTTTAAGCTGCCAACAGATTCTAATACTACTTTAACCCCATTAATTCACTAATTTAGTAACAGATTTTAATATTAAGATAAGAGTTTTCCATTAACGTAAGATGCCGATGGACTTTTTGTGTTTTATTTCAACTTTGGAAAAAACTCGTAAATTTCGTTGTGTTCTCTTTTTAACGAGAAAATGTATTAAAGACTGCACCATTTACCCAAGAGAACGTAAGAACAGGTTTGCCTTTTACATTCCGTCAGTTTAAATTTGTTTACGTGTTTTTTTTTTTCAAAAATAGTCTTCTTCAAAACAACTCAAGACTCAATAATATTTGCATATTTTGCTCCGTCCTGTTTTGCGACTTATTTTTAAACAATGGATGGTCAAGTCTGATTACAAGTTGTGCATTTGGTAGTAGATGCCCATCCAACTCTACCTTTCTACATTCGCGCCACTCCTACTGCAACTATCTTGAACGTGAAAGCGTTGCTAAAATCTACCGTGGATGTATGTGATCGTCACAACAAGTGGTTTAGGCCTGCTGCGGACTAATTGTAAGGGCAATATTCAAGCCAAGAGCAACATACAATAGTTGAATACTTCAGGCTAAGGAGTCAATTTTGGCATTGACTTGTGAAATGCAGTGCTTTAATATTTTCATTCTAGACCTTCTGGATGACGAAGAATGAAACTGAAGTTAGAATCTTGGTCAACCGCAATTATTGCGCAATTTTCAGATCATTTACAACCACTTTCATGAATCAGCATTGCAATTAAATGATAATTAGCAATCAAAGCTCTTTGCATAGTTAATTATCAATGCAGGCTCTCCACTTCGTTTCAAAAAGGAATGACTGTTGTCAGCACTTTATCGTAAATCAATGAATTTACAATTATAAAATTAAACTTTCATGTCAATACCATGACTTAGCTGAATTCTTATTCGTATAGGTCGTTAGTAAACAAACGATGACACCTTCCAGCTAATGGCAAATAGGAATTCTTATCAGTTCCTGAAAACAATGTGTCGCGGCGAGCAAGATACTTTTCTTAATTTAGCCAGAGATATGGTAGCCTCAACAAGTGGTATTATACTTCTGTATA
This sequence comes from Odontomyia ornata, assembly GCA_963969285.1. Lineage (NCBI taxonomy): Eukaryota > Metazoa > Arthropoda > Insecta > Diptera > Stratiomyidae > Odontomyia > Odontomyia ornata. Next base: position 229,499,814 of record OZ017741.1, on the reverse strand, counting down.
GGTGGGTGAGCAGAATCTACAAGATGGTATCTTTCTTTCAATTTGAACCCAATTGATTGATATACAGCCGAAATTTTGATACCACACTCGAACCACTTTCCAATAGTAATCAGCGTCCAGGCGCAAAGGTCAAGTAGTTGCGTGCCAAAAAAATACAAGTAATGTTTCCGATTCCAAAAAACATAGGACCAGGACAAAGTCTTCATCACTGGCATTAGTTTGTCTATTAATGAATATTAAACTAAGTTATCCACGTACCTTAACGCTTTTCTTGAAGTTAGCGAGTTGATTATCAGTAGGTTCACGGTTTGGCATTTTGATGATTGCTCTACGAAAATGGGGCACAAAACAAAATGAACTTCACACTTTGTACGATATTAAACAATTCACAGCACTAAGAACACGATATCTCGCCCCGAGCTCACAGTAAGTACAAATAAATCCCCGACCGGGCGGCGACTCCAGTTTTTATACTGGCAGATTATCGTCACGTAAATAACATCAGCTGACAGTTGTTCTGACATTTCGTTGTCTGTCAAATCGAAAAGTGGGCGTTTGATTCGGACGAGAAGAAATAATTTATATAATTATTTGTTTGTTCTTAGTCACTCGGAAAATTTGCATAAATATATCATTTCAGTTAATGAAATATAGTTTTAATTTTCCGTTCAAAGTAATTAACAGCATATCTGCCGAGTCATGTACGATTAGAGTACATTAAGGGTGAAAAGTATGAAATAAAATCCACCACCAATGGCAAATTTTGCATCCAATAATAGTTTTTAGCAAGAAGAAAATTATGCTAGCGGCTTTTGGAAAGTTATCCACAAATTGATCCAGTGCTCTTCGAATATAGTAATAGCGGTGTCTGTGGGACTAATTCATTAGATATATGTCCATATTCTGATAACACAATTGAAGGTTTCGGGAGAGCCTGAGGCGGATTGGAAACTATATATCGAATAGAAGAATTTATCAAACTGGTAAATTGAAGAGAGTCGATATCTTCATATTGAGACTTGTAATAAACATAGCCAGTCGAGCAGCCCCTTGGTGATTAGGAGCGGATGCTCCTGAAGAGATAAGGCGGTCACCCATCGAAACGGCTAAGTTTGTTGTTTTACGAGATTAAAATTAACTACATCCATCAAGTTTCTATCCTTTAGGCAGAGATAAGTGGTTCACTTCAACCAGTAACGGTTGCTTTTTATAGAATGTTTGCGTTTATCTCATGCTTGCGTGTCCCCTAACCTTAATGAGGAAAAAAAATTTGAATTACTGTAGAGTAGCTTAATTGGCACATATTAGAAAATTTCTATGGGTATAAAAATTGATCGGTACGTCTCGTAGAGTAGAGTACGCGTGATAAATATTTTGCGGTGTAGCTTCGTGGCGCAACAATAACCCGCCTCATATGATACAGCAACTAGCTAGTCGATAAGCGCGCGTACGCGGTCGTTAAGCAAAGCTAGTCAGCTGAGCTCGGTCTTATTTATAGCTCGCTGACACTAGCGCCAGACAATTGGCACCCGTGTCCTCCGAAAAAATTAATTTAATAAGTTCCTGTCAAAAGTACACTCTCATTACTTGGGCTGAATCTACAGAAACGTAGATTTGAGAGTGTGTGTATTACATATATTTAACCAACATTACTTAAACACTGTAACCTCTATACAGCACTTCAAATCTGAAAGACTGCCACATGGATTGTTAAGAGATTTGGTAAAGTCCCTCTGAAGGTACAAAACAAGAGTTCCTTCGTTGAGCAAAACTCCGTCATTCCTCAAACTTACAGACTCCTGTAACAGTGACCATATAGTACTGACAAAGGACGGTTGAGCAACTGAGCTTAACCAATAATCAAGAGTTTTGAACACGTGACATTGCCGAGACTGCAACTTGACCGTTCAGTGAAGTGGCCAAAGAATTTTGATTCGGAACAATTATAGACAGAAATAAAGTAGAGACGACAGCGGCATGTATCTCACAAGAAAGTACGAGCCAGTCAGCAGAAAGTAACAATGCGCACAGAAAGAGGAAGAAGAAGCAGGAAAAGACTGTAGTGAATGTAGGTATTAAGATGTCCGTTCAGGACTGCAGCGATGGTCTGCTACCTCGGCGAAAGAAGATGTTAAGATTCGCCGAGATTTGCCTTGTCTGGGGACGCGTAAATACGCTGGCAGGCTAGCGTTGCGGTGTCGTGGGGCGGGTTCTTTCCCCCAGCACAAGGACCCACTACGAAAGAATTTCACATTCATGAATTCTTGGGTCACAGAAAAAAGTCGACCGAAATTTAAAAAAAGAGGTAACTAGCTAAGGGTTGGAATTGATTTTGTTCAGAGAACAAATTGGGACGAGCAAAAACGGACGGACTGGTGGAGACTTCGTCATTACCCGAAGATTCTTACGGCCCACAAATAAGAGTGGAGCACCCAGATGGAGGTGGTGCCCCCTCGCGCCCTCCCAACTTGATCAAGATCCAAACGTAGACGTGGCCATATATTTCACTTTTGAGGGGAAAACTCATACAAACATAATTCGCATGAACTTTCCCATCAAAAGAGAAATATAAGCGTGACCGACTTATGTTATAGAATTATGTGATCAAATCACATAACCCTACACCATAAAAGGGCACGCGAGCGGAAGGTCACTCTACCGGCAAGAGCCCCTAAAAACAACAAAACGGTGGAGTGCGCCCGATGGCTAGCCCATATTATTCGAAAAGCCAGCCCTCGTTGCGGGTCCTATACCCGGTCAGGTATGAAGGGAAACGGAATACCGAATTGTAAAGGTTTTAATTAATTAATCATTCTCTTCTTTCTTTCACAATAAAAAACTAATTTCGCATTTCATTTCTTCTATCAATTATCAACCAAATGATTCAAATGCTAAAAGAATTAAGCAATATAAAATTTAAGAAAAAATATAAAAATTGTAATCGATTACGAAACCCATGCGTCAAACGCAAAAAGAATGAAACCAACATAAAACTTAAGAAAAATTTAAAATTTAAAAAAAGCTCACTAATATCCTTGTCAGGCGCCCACCGATGATGTGGTGAAATTTTTCCTGAAGAAGGAGTAACTAAACGTTTTATAACTCTGAAAGCCTCTTTTACCGCGAGCACTTCTATTATTTATTTCTTAATCGCAACTGTGGGTGTAAATATAACGTAAATATAAATAACGTCACACTCGAACTGTCTTAGGTTGACTTCCACTTTTTCCAATTCAATATCAAGTTGCACGATATTTAACCTTCAGTTTGCACAGTCTTTATGTGCGACTAAGATTGAACAGCACTGTTATCTTGGTGACGTAATAACGTTGTGGAAAACGGAACTACAGTCGAAAGGAAACGATAATTCTGCACGTTTGTTCTTTATTCGAACTCTTTACTACTTGTAAAGTTCAATATGATGCTACATTACTGGGGAAAACATAGATTTATTGGCACTTACGGGAAACGGTATTACTGTCGAAAGGAAACGATAATTTTGCACACTTGTTCTTTATTCAAACTCTTTACTACTGGTAAAATTCAATATGGTACTTTCGAATCACTTGAGACTCTTGAAGCGTACACTCACGATCGACTTCACCAACGTTTCCATAAGTATGTTATGCAAAGGCAATAGCTTTCGTCATCGGTTTCTTTGAACAAAATAAATCGCATCAATGCTTCGCGTCTCGCGGTCATCATCCAACCCCCGATCCGTTTCCAAAAACTTGTCTTTTGTTCTCTGCGTCTTTCCCTACACTATTGCTTCCAACGCAGCTAATCCCGTTGCAAATCACCCTTGCTCAGTTCTATCGCTCTCATTAATTTTACACAAATTCTGCACTTTATCAGGACTGATGTTCGCACAATTCGCTTTTTAAAATTTCTACCTTTCCACTTTTCTTGTTCAGCCTACAACTATACCACTGAACCCAATTAGAAGATTCTTGCGCTCGAACGCAACGGTATAAAATTTCCTAAACCCATATCGTAACATCCACACACGTCCTAAGGCTTCACCGAACATCATTCTTTCCGCCTGCACTAAGTGACGATAGACATTGTTGTAAGAATTTTCATAATGTTGATGTGAAAAGTGTAATACGTGTACTTTTATGTACAACACCCAATTATTTTGGATGAATGCAGCAATAGGTGAACGAATGAAATAGCGGCAAACCATGGAACCGACACACTCCGCAAACCGTTCTCCCGCTTGTTTATTATGAGTTACATGTCGTCAGTCTGGATGATGGGAGAGAAAATATTTTGCGGCAAGAAAACCAGGCTCCCTATCAACCGTTTTCTCGAGATTTTCGATGGCGAAAACCACGATCGAAAATTCGCACTACAACCACACATTAAATTGCACAATTCGAATCGCACCGCTTCGCGTTCGCACTCAACTCTCTTCGATTTTCCTCCACTCCGCCAAATCCGAGTTATTGTCGTGCGAGTTCTCCAACTTCTCCCTTGGCGTGCTTGCGGTTTCGCGATCTCCAGCGAACTCCTCGATCCGTCCCCAAAACTAGTATTTTCTTTGTTCCCATACCGTGCCTACGGAGAATCGCCTCAGCTGATTCCATCAGCTCTGTTCGCTTCTCTTCCGTGATGTAATACACGGTTGAGGAGTATTACATCAGCGTTCCTCAAACCCGGAATCTTACATGCAGATTGGAAAGTTTTGAGACAGAATTAATTAAAGTAGAAAAATTGAAAGGAAGTAAGGAAATTTGAAATGTAGTAAAGAAATTTAAATAAGGTACTGAAGATTTAAACAGGGTGAAGAAATTTAAATAAAGTGAAGGAATTTTAACTAAAGTAAAGAAACGAAAATTTCAAATTGTTACAAAAGTTAAATCTCATGACAAATAAAATTAAAGTGAGACATTTAAATTATAATATACAGGAAAATTGGTAGGAAATGACAGTAAAAAAATAATAAGAAGTAAAAGTATTCTACAAAATTAGGATTACAAATAAAGTTAATTACATATTTTTTCAAATCTGCCACAAAATTCCGAGGAGGATATAGGAAGGTTTTCGAGCAGTTTGATTGTGCGACTGCTCGATTAATATAGGGCGGCTAGTTTTCTCGCAATCCCAAGGTGATGGGGGTAGCGAAAAAGGAGCTAAAGGACCTTTCAGTTGGAGAATCGATTGTCTTTGGAGTCGGAACGCGGAGTGAGGAAACAATTGGTGGATGGACAGACTGACACGTATATCTACGTTTTGCTGTGAGTATGGAAACTTGTGTGTGGTTGACACTGAGTACAGATGAACTAAACAGACGTATATATATATATATATATATATATATATATATATATATATATATATATATATATATATATATATATATATATATATATATATATATATATATATATATATATATATATATATATATATATAACTATCGGCGCAGGTCCTTTGTGTGGTATACCCCGACTTCTTTCCCCGATAGGTCGGTTAGCAGGTAACGATTGGGTCCTACCACCTTCTGTATGCGGCTTTTCAGAAAGCGCCGGTCCAGCTTAGCATTGTAATGCCCAGTGGCGTCTCTTTGGCGGAAATTACACCGAAAAACCTCATCTCCTTCTTTAAAATTGGTCGTGTCCTGAGGTTGTACTGCGCCTCATTTGCACGTCCTGTGGCCTTTATCTTCCGTCCGACTTGTTGGCGGAGGTCTTCCAAACGCTCGTGTGGCTCCAGCGCAACGACGGGATCTCCCAAATATTTCAATTGCCGTAATAGCCTGTATGATCATGTGCTGTCCGAAGGCGGCAAAATAAGGTAAGACACCGGTGACGGAATGATAAGATGACCGCAGGGCGCAAGTGATGGCGGACAATCTGCGGTCCCAATCCTTCTGAGTTGGATGAACATAAGAACGGTTCTCTATTTAAAAGTAGTTACAATTACAAAATATTGTAAACAATTGCACAGCTATGTGAAAGAGGAGAAAAAAATGCAATAGCAAGACAGATGCAATAGAAACTGCAAAAGCGAGAAAAAATTACTAAGAATTAAGAAGAAAATAGGTCACATATTTTTTGATGAATTAAATATGAGAAAGAAAATGCCCCAGGCTAATGGTCATCATGATTCCTTGGTATCTTAAGCATGAGCAAGTGAAAATATATCAAGCTAAGAGAGTGGAACATCAAATATATTAACCGATCTTTTAGAATGCCTAATGGGCCTTACTGGAACCTGTTTAACTAAGCAAGTATCTGGCAAGCCACGGCAAAAACTGTACAGGAAGCATTCATCAAGGTAGATGCGACGCTTTTCCAGCGAAGAAATATTGAGGATAGATAAGCTTGATTCATAATAAATGTATTGAATCAGGAACTTTAAGAAGACGATTCGGGTAAATTTTTCTGTACAATCTCTAGGATGAGCTTCAAACACTTTGATTGAAGCAACCAAACTGGCAAACAGTACTCCAGGATGGGACGAATCAAACTAGAATATAATAACACAGAATAAAAGATCGGCAAAAATATATGAATTTCTTAAGATCAAGCCAGAAGTGCGAGAGGGTTTTCAAATTAATCCAGAAATATGAACATCAAACTTCAACTTAGAGTCAAAAGTGGCACCTTAGTCCCAGAAATGTGTCATCGTACTTGGGTAAGAATTATTTAAAGAAAAGCTAAGAGGACTAGAGTTATTGGAAAATGAAAGATGACTGCATTTGGAAACATTTAATGGAAGTCGGTTATAAGAATCCCAAAGAGAAATGGCTTCTAAATCTTCTTGAAGCAGGACATAGTCATCGTTAGATGACACTTCTTTAAAAGCTTTGACGTCATCTGCATATAGAAGACAGGAGGAGTTGATGACAATCGACGGCAAGTCATTTATAAACAGAGTGAACAATAGTGGAATAAGAATGGGTTCTTGGGGAACACCAAAAGATAGATGTAAGGGATAGAAAAACAGCCCTGAAAAGAAACCTGACTAATACGGTTGGATAAGTAATACGATAACCGGTGGAGCAAATATTCAGGAACGCCAAGAAATTTAAGTTTGCTCCACAAAATATTGTGTTTTACTAAGTTGAAGGCTTTAGAGAAATCCAAGTACAAAGTTTTGACTTACAAACGGTCCTCAAAGGCCATGTTGTCCAGAAACTGACACATCTTGAGTAAGTGAAAAAAAGTTTAAGTAGATGATTTTCTCCTGTAGTTTGGAAAACAGGGTAATAAGGAGATTGGCTGATAATTAGCAATGTCTGAGGTGCTACCTTTTTAAAAATAGGCGTAACATATGATCTTTTTCAACACAAAGGAAAATAGTCTGAAGATAAGCTAAAGTTGAAGAGGATGGGAGGGGGAACGTAAATAGAAGTAGCTAATTATTTCACAAAGTGATTAGGAATACCATTAGATACTGAACTGACAGAGTCATCAAGCTCTAAAATAAACCAGAATTATAATAAGCAAATGAGGATGACATGCTTATAGTTGGGACCAAAAGGCCATTTCTAGGAGCAGCAGAGGTAAAGTTGCTCAGCAGCCATTCAAAGGAAAAGAAGATAGAATACTGGAGGACAATTTTAGAGAGCGTATATAATTCCTTCAATACTACGAAAATAAGAAGTCTAAGCAATCTGCATCTCTTTCTTAGCTATTGACCTTAGATGGCAAAAAGCTTACATAACTCAGAGGACCTTTCACGTAAAAAATGTTGACGTGCTCGATCTTTCGCTTTCAAGGCTCACCTCACAACGAGAGTAAACCAGGGACAGTCAGAAGAGTTCCATATACTTGCAAGCGGAGTCGAGTCAGAAATAGCAGCGTTTAAGAAATGATAGAATTTGTTGCAACAAGGACCAATCAGCGGAGTTAATTGTTTCGGAAAGTTAGTTGCTGATAATAAGTTTTATAAAAGTCGCAGTACTAACGTCTTTTCTGACGATAATGGACAAAGGCAATATAAGTAATTTCAAACGAAGAGGATGATGATAAGAGAAAAGAACAGAAAATGAGCATACCAACGATTGATTATCAACGATGAGAAAATGATTAAATTGAGCAAGGAAACACATAGACATAAAGGAAGAAAGAGATCAAATTTGAGATGAGTCTGAATCAATCTAATTATCACCCCACGAGAGTTTAGGCAGGTTAAAATCTCCACAAAATGTAAGGTGACAATTTTAAGAATTGCGATAAGAAAACACTAGAGGAGGAAGGAAGGTATTGTAGACCGAAAAAGAAGACCAAGATATCTAAGTGCAAAAGACAACGAAAGAAAGGGAAGACGAAATAACTATTTTTGCCTCCACAGATTTTACAGGAGCAGTGAAAAGAAGTTTTGTTAGAGGGATACCACTAAAGGCATTCTTATAGGTGACAAGGACACCTCCTCCGTCTAACTCATTGAAGATTGACCTATCACGATAACGCCTAATAATAGTATGGTTTGGAAAGATTTTAGAGTCAAATACACTATCGGTCAATAAGGACTCGGAAACATAGATTATATAATCGTTAGGAAGAAAATAGGATAAAGCTAGATCTTCAGCTTGGATATTAAACCCTAGACGTTTTGATTACAAATCAATAATTGGCTGTTAAGAGTGCGAATGTTTTTAGGAAGAACCGATGTTACGACGTTGGCAGAAAGCTCATTGGAGAACGAAAATTTTTTTCCTTGAAGTTACAAATGATTTGAAAAGCACTCCAGGTGGTTATCAATCAGGATTTAAGATGATGTCACATGGTGCCGGAACGGTCAGATTGAAGGAAGCCATTACTCTGTTGATCAAGTTGTCCTTCGTCAGCTTTTGGCAACTAGTTATTTTCACAGATGAGCTAAATTTATTACTTACGTAATCTAAGATGTCTAAGATTTATTTCGGTAAGGAATATCATGCTAATATTTCAGGGTAAGATAAAGCTTTTAACCAAAATATATTAGAACTAATAATTGTATATAAGCTAAAAGTTCATTATTATATTATGTTTTTTGAATTATATGTAGTCTTTAATAATTGGTTGGTTTTTCTACCTTCTTACCAATTAATCTTTTATATGCAGTAATTGTCATTTGATAAAAAAATAAACTGGTTTTGTTTCTGATATTTTAATTTTAATATTGTTTCAATTTAGATGTTAAGTTTCCGGCGAATGTTTTATATTTTTATAAAATTTATAATGATTGATTAAATTAAGCGCATTTGAATTGACTACTCAGAATTGACTTGATTGAATGTTTTTTTTTTTAACTATTTGCTTGTCAATTTATTAATTAGTTTGTTCGATTTAATTAATCTATCGAAATTTGAATGTAACTATTCGAAAATATATTTTCAAAATTAAGACGATCCTTGGAGCGTTTCAGTTTTATTATGCTTCCACAGTTCGACTCTCGAACAATTAAATCTTATCAAACATAATCCACATTATCCACCATGTGACATTCGATGAACTTTGACAACTGGAGCCGGCTGTTTTTTGACACCTGATTATTTTCATGTTTGCGACATTTTATTTGACAATTAGTCGGAAAATTTATATCGCGGACAGTTTTTTTCGTAATTCTAAGTTTAAGTAAATTTAATGTGTGAAAAGTTTAAATAAAATCGCATTTTCGCGAAAATGGTCGTTTTAAAAGTGCTCCGCGGGGTGAGGAACCATTGGAAAAAATCATTATTTGCTGTCGGTGCTGCGTCGTACGGGGTTACATATGCGAAAGAGAAATATGAGTGCGTTTTTCTTTCATTATATTAATATTTTAACTGCCGTCATCCTTAACTCATTAAATATGACTTACCTCCGGCAAGACTCCAGATCCATCTTTGCAGAGTGACATAGATCTTGTAGCAGTTTTTGCATAACTAGCTATCTTTCGAGCGTTAACCACTACAAAAAGTGAACGAAAAGAATAGGACATAGTTTCTTAACTTTAAAAATTAAAAATATAACATATACTAGTAAAACAATAATTTCATTGTCATTTAGTTCTAGTCACAGCTTACTCGAAATGAATAAGATAAAACAAGTGGTCATCTCCCTGTTGTTAAGAATTTGCTCATTTATTCTTCGCGTGTGCGAAACTTGAATAGTTTGTAGATATTTGCTTAGTGGTTAAAATTTAATCCGCTTTTTAATATACTTACCATAGAATTAATCAGATGATGCGCACATATTGCGAAGAAGCAGCTCAATATGGTGAGGTAACACTTCCAGATGCAACAGTGCCACCGCGCAAAATTCTGGTCATTTTGAATCCGGCAGCAAACAGAAAATCAGCGGAAAAGGCGGTAACTAAATAACATTATCCATCGAAATTTTGACTTTATTCCTTACTTTACCTCTAGTTTGAGAAATATTGCGAACCAATTCTGCACTTGTCTGGATATTTAGTGGATATTCTCAAGACAGATTCCGAAGGACACGCCCTACGCTATGTTGAAGAATTAGATAAACTCCCAGACGCAATCATCGTGGCAGCAGGAGATGGCACACTGTCAGAAGCCGTAACGGGATTGCTCAGACGACCGAAAAAAGAAAAATGTCCAGTTGGAATTTTGCCTGTCGGACGTACAAACTCTGTAGCAAGTAAAATTTACAATCTGCCCGCAAATCCAAGTAGCTTAGAGGAGATTCGCGGGCTTGCTGACTCAGCTATTTCAGTAGTCCGTGGAAAAACAGCGCAAAAAGACGTAATGGAAATTCAGGTGATACCAGATGAAGAGAATGAACCACCGCCGAAGCCAATCTATGCTGTTGGTTCTCTTCAATGGGGTGCATTTAGAGATGCTCTATCACTGCGAGACAAATATTGGTACCTTGGTCCCATGCGAGACTATGCAGCGCCGTTATTTAACGCATTTGGTAATAAACTTACTTGGAATTGTAAAGCTCAAATTAATTACACACCGCCCTGTCCCGGCTGTAAAAATTGCTACGTTAAACCGCCCGAAACCTATCAAATGTCGACCGGACGATGGTGGTCACGTTTCATTCCACGCTTTCGTATGGGTGAAGCTCATGCACAAATACCAGAATATTCGAAAATTGATAATAAAAACTGCACAAAAGTGACATCAACAGCAGTCTCACCATCCGAGTTGATATTAAATGTCGATTGCGAAAAGCAGGAGCAAATAGATCCCCAAAGTACGGCACCCAGCTTAAGAATTCAAATAGGCGACACTGTACCAAATGGTATTGATTTTATCACAAAAAGCTGGAGCCGTATACGGTCACATGAAGTTCCCGTTAAAGATGAAATTTTAGCAAGGACAATCGAATTGATACCGGACAAAGTTGATAGTGATGGTAAAGAAGTATTTTATTCGATCGATAACGAACCATACGAGGTGCGACCTGTTAAGATTCGTTTGATCCCTAAAGCTATTAATATGTACACCTTATAATTTTTAGTTCAATAAAATGTATTTATTCGGGTTAATTATTCCGTATGTGTATAGGTTTTACATCCTAGTTTTCTGCCCTGTTTTTTGTTCTAATTTTAGGTAAATTTCTCGAGAGAAATGTACCTACTTAAAATTTTTTTTTAATTCTTAAGCCCTCTAGCAACCAAGTTTCTCAACAGATTCCGATGAAACTTGAAATTATAAGTTATTAAGGCAAGTTGATTTAACCTGCAAAAAATTATGCACATCGGATGATATAAAAAAGTCGAAAACACAGCTTAATATTTTTAACAGCCGTTTTCAATAAAAATTCGAAATGACGGCCCCTGATGGTTCAGAAAAGAATTGAAAATGTATATATTAATGGCAACGGGAGTGCTGATTAAACTTTTATGGAAATCTTTTGAAATTAACTATTTAAGCCGACAAGTTATCGATCACTGTGAAATGTGTAAACAGCAAATGTGAGAACGACGAAACCTGTATTTATATGTTTATGACAATTTATTATCCGCCCATTTTCAATATGTGATCCATACGTGTGCAACTCAATTTAATTGGCAAAATATTTGTCCCTCTATAAAGGTTCTAAATATGAGCGTCAGCAGATTCTTTTAATTTTAATAAATACCCATGTGGTGCGAAGAAAATTGCAGTAGGAAGTCTAGTATTAGGCAAGCCAAATTCTTTTTCGAAACCTTAGGCTACATACGAGAAATTTACCTTTCCGGTTGGTGCTGCCAACGGGGATTTTTTTTATATTGTTGTGTTTCTCATAGTCCACTGAATCGCGTCCTCCTATTTCGAAATCCGAGCAGCTGTCTTCGTCGACCGAATCAGACCAGCGCTTCCTCGGTTTCTCCACTGATATCTGCCCTTCAGTTCCCTCAACGAATACCTTTTTGGGTATCCATTGTTCATCCATACAATTCATGAGGCCAGCCCATTGCATCTTCTATAATCGTTGGGATCTCCGGCTCTTCAAAAATTGCATACAGCTTATGGTTGTATCGCATTCGCCTTTGATCCCCGTCTAGCTTCGCTCCGATTATTCGCCTCAGGACCAGTCTTTCGAAAGCGTTCAATATGTTTGCGGATGCTTGGGTTAGCGTCCGTATTTCAAACCCATAGCATAGCACAGGTCTTATCACAGATTTGTATACTTGGAGCTTTGTTTTCCTATGTATGCATCTGGCCTTCAAGATCGTCAACGCTGAATAAAATATTTTTTTTTTGCAAGTTGTATTCTTCAGCGTACTTCATCTCTTTCATTAGCAGTTCTCGTTATTTTGGCGCTTCAATACACAAATTCGTCCACATTATCGTGTTGTATTCTCCAAGTGTGGTATTTTGGGTATTTGAGGTATTTTTCGTCAACTGCGTCGTGAGCTTTTTTTATGCTCATTGGTTTGTAGCCCTACTTCTTTGTAGCACTACAGCCCCTCTCGGGCCTTCGCTTAGAGATAGTTAGAGTATCTCATTTTCATGACCGTATTGCTTTTTCGGAAGTTGTTTTGGTCAGTACCATGCTCTCGTGTGCCTGCTCAGCTATGATATGATCTGATTAAATCAGTACATATCACCACTGAGTGAACACTCATAGTCTATCCGAAAAATCCCCTGAACTAAATCACGTTGCTCCCAACGAGATTTGAACCTGGGATCTTCGGCTTATACGTTCATGCTCTAACCACTAGACCACACAGACAATGTAGCCCTACTAGTTTTGCTTAATTTCAGGAAAAGTTCTTTGGTGGTTATTAAAAACCATAACAAAATGTAATTAGCCCCAATAATAGGATTGTTAAGGAGATATGAGGATTTTCCAATGCACATCAAGAAACTTGTTCTAAATGCGTTTGTTCTGGCGAAATTGCATTATGGAGTACTTATTTGGAGTCAATCAGCAAAGCAACATTTAAACAGTATATCCAGGCTGTTGACCAAAGCGTATAAAAACATTCTGAAGCTGCGAATGCTTACTCAAACTAGTTTGGCTTACCAATTGGCAAAACCATTAACCTTTAGTCAAATTATTATTATGGAGAAAGCTAAGTTTATCTACAAAAATTTAAAAACTAATGGATCGGAACGAGCGCCATTAATTAAGGTATCACAGATCAACCCATATAATGCGAGGAATGCAGATCAATTCGTAATACCTTTTGCCGGAACGGATCGTCTAAAGAACGATGCAACGAATGATGCTCTGCGTATACATATATAACAATCTACCAGAAGTTGTTAAGGAAGCAAACTCACTTTTGGTATTTAAGAAAAGACTAAGGGAGCATTTAATGAGCACTGATTGAAGCGTGGACCTGTAATTCTCCTTTTATGAGCCTAGTACCTCAGGGCGTTATTTTTGACCCTATCAGCGAGATACTGAAGTGACAGTTACTCAGAGTTTTTTTTGAATGCGTCGTATTATATTGAATTTTTTTTATCTCTGAGAGCTGATCATGATTTTTTGGACTAGATGTCCACGAAAAGTACTAGTTCAAATTATATTGCGTGCCCCCTTATATCGATGTGTTAAACATTGTCTGCGTAGCACAAAGGACCAAGCGACGTAATGTGAATGCAGATCGCACGAGCGTTGTGCGACGGAGAAAGAGTGACGGAGAGAGTGGTAGGGAATGGAGGTGTTTAAAAAAAAACCTCTTATATCGACAGGTAGCTCTAATGACATATTCCAGAGCCAAGTTGAATAGTAATGGGGCCAGCCCATCTCCCTGCTATAGTCCGATATTTGTGTCAAAGACATCGGTTAGTTGGTTATTGATGCGGACTTGGGAGTCTGTTGACGTAGTTGTCATTTTGGTAAAACGGAATTGTTAGGAAGCAAAGCATTGTTTGGTACAGTGCGTTACGATCAATACTGTCGTATGCTTGCTTAAAGTCAACAAAAATTTGGTGTATGTCTATGTTGAGTTTCCAGCATTTATCAAGTACCGGCTTGACAGTGAACAATTAGTCTATTGTCGATCTACCTGCTCTAAAACCATCTTCAGACACTGAAGATGATTCAAAGGAACCGAAACGCGTCTGCCTACGCAACAAAGCAGGCCTGACGGCTTTTCATGAAAAAAGGCTAATTTAATTTCAGCTGAAGCATTTCTATGATCTCTGCCATAAGCTTTACGAAAAAAAAAATTAACTCACATTTTTTAGGGCTAATTTTCAGAGTCCAATCAAACTTACAATTATTTTTTAGCACTTGAGAATTTAAATCAATGTTATTTACAGCTATTACGGGATGCATCGTTTGCAAGAAGGATAATATCGTCTGTGCAAAGAAACATTTGAAAAATTTTATTCATATTATTTTGATAAGGAGAACACTGTCTTATCCCCTAGCGCATACAGGAAAAATAAGTCGATTTCTTCCTGCCTCAACGCATTAATGTTAAAACTTACTGATACGAGATTCAAAATAGCTATCATTCTTGATATCTCCAACGCTTTCGAACATTTAAATGTAAATACGCTCAAACAAATATTAATTAACACTGGCATTAGCACGCTATATATCAACTGGATAATTTAACTCTTCAGTAGAAGAACTCTGATACAGGACAATCAAAGGATCTTGATCACATACTTAGTCCTCTTCTCTTTAACGTATACACCAGAAGCCTATACAACCTTGCGGATAAAAAGACTACTATCTTACAATATGCCAATAACTTCCTTATATTCGTAGAAGGCAAGAACCCCCTTGGCACAGTGGAGTCTCTACAAAAGAAAATTAATGATTTCTGCAAAGTGTGTGATCCACTTGGTTTTAAAGTAAATTCGGAAAAAGGACAAACTATAAATTTTTAGATAGAAACGTCCACAATGTGCTTTAAAAATCTATGAAAGGTAAATTGCTTGACGAAACGGCATCCAATACATCCGCAAAAAGATCAACAGAACTGGATCCTTTAAGGAATGGAGCGACACTATGGTCAGTAAACAGTACCAACAAAATCTGATCAGTATGTTGTGCAGGGCCATGAACAATTTCAAACCTTCCATTTTTCTAAACCTCTACAAAATCCTCATCAGCAAAAACAAATGCACTTAGACGAGCCATAGTCTCACACAACGGCTATTGCCCAAGTAACTAAGGCAATTAAGGAGACCGTGATGCGTAACCTCAACGGGAGACTTTCTTCTAACTGCACAAGTAATGCAGGATTGTAGTGGACTCGGAACTGGCTAAGCCAAGTTCTTCACCATTTTCCTAACGAAATGAAGCCCTAACAACTTCTAAGTAGAAATAGGAATGACTAGAGGGTCGTTCACTTTTTTCTAGAAACCAACTTTTGAACCTCGACGACATGACCAATTTTGACGTCGATAGCTGATCGATCGGCACAAACTAGTGGCTCTTTGTAGCTCCACAAGAATAAACGAGAGATGTCCAATCGCAAGACTTTGGAGGCCAATTGATACTCGAATATTTGTTGCTTAAAGCCAACTTATCACCAAATTTTGAGTTCAAAAAGACAATGTTTGTGGTTGTTTTATAGTACGTAGCTTCATTCTTAGAAACAGGAAATAAATAATAAGCAGTATTAACCGATGCAACCATTACGAAATTGGTTCACGAATCGGGAAACAACTATGAGAGAGAGTATGGCAGCCTTCAAATCGCTAAATAATTTTGGTTGGTTTCTTTTATGTATTTAAATTCTCTGTAGTGCGCGTGGTGTAATGGATAGTTTTTCTCTGCGTAAGCCGAAAGTCCCTGATACGAATCCCGTTGGTGCCATCGATATTTATTTCGAGTGATTCTTTGGACGGACTATAAACTCGTTCAGTTGTGATGCGTACTGGTTTAAAATTAGAATGTATGGTAGCTCGGGGGACAGACAGAGCCAAACCGTGGTACTGATCATATCACCTTCTCGAGTGCCGTTACATTCTATCAAGATAATGAGACACTTTTAACTATCTCTAAGCGAAGGCCTGAGAGGGGCTGCAGCGCTAAAGCAAAACAAGTTGGGTAGACAAACCTACGCTCATGTCAAAAGGGTTTTGTACTCAACTTACAAAATGCAGTCACCAGCAATGAATAAAGTCAAGAAACACTTCAAAGAGATGCGTAAGTTTAAAAGAAAATCCATTGTTTCTCCATTTTCAACGGTCTCCATTTTATTGCAAACTAACAAAAATCACTCAAATCAATAATTCCCATAAATATTTATATTATTGACCTTACCTGAAAATTTTAAGAAGATCAAATCAAAGCTGCAATGTCTGATTCGATTAAAAGTCTATTAAAACCCAAAATCGTATGTTTATTGTTGTGGTAATTGGAGAAATTTCAAATGGTTTTAATTTCCGTGAGTATGATTCGATTTTCATCAAACTTACAGATTATTAAGAGCTTTAGTAAGACTACTTAAATAAATTTTGTTGAGTTTCAAGGTATGCATAGGATTTTATAGGGGATCATACTGTTATTAACAAAGTTGAGCGAATCTTGACTTCTAAGGTATTTGTTGCTGTTGTACTCACCTGCATGCATAACTTTTTTTCAGATCACAGGTGTACAATTGGAAGCGGAACATAAATTGTTCGTATATTTCCCATCCCTGTGCGCCCCTGAAAGTAAAAGATGCCAGTTTAAGACCCGTTTTGAAAAGTTCTCATCAAGACCTTTTATTTGATCCCCATATTGGCTACCTTTGATGAAATTTTTTTTTAGGGGCCACTCCCCTATGTAGGAAGACCACCCTTAAATATCTTATAAAATTTTTTGTAGTTGAACTGTAAAGAGGGCGCCACTTTGCATCTACATGCAAAATTTGGTGTTTCTAGCTTACATATATCGTTTGCGAGAAAAACTGCTGTGACACACGTACGGACCAGACAGGTCGCGATTATAGTAGCGTTTTGTAGGATTTTAAAAACGGTAAAAAAGAAAAAAAAACTTATCTCCAGTATTTTTCTAAGTCGCCTCCGCATGCTTGAAGGCAGAATTGTTTTTCACCGCTGCTTTGAAAGCCTGGTAATTAATTGGCGTTTAATCTGAGTCAGGCGAATACAAACTTGGAATCAGCTTTTTATCTATCTGATAACGGATTTAATACTATCAAATAAATCTTAAGCCTGGTTCGTTCATACTCCCGAAATACCATTGGCTCACTATAAGTTAAATATAAGGAAATACGCAAAGTAGCATTTCTTAAAATGACTGCTTTTATTATCATGAAAAGGATTTCAAAACATTATTAATGACTACAATAAATCACACGTAAATGGATTGGTAAAAAACAATCGTTTTAAATAGTCTCTAGGAAGAGCTTAATTGTATATACTATGATTGCTTTATGCGCTTTCTGGCCCTCCGGGAACATTGTCTTCAGAAATTGAAGCCATTATCCAGCTAGAAAAATCTGGTCCTAACCACAGGACCCACATTACTAAAGTTTCAAACATGCCCAACGAAACTCCTGCTATTACATCCAAAATGTGATGCCTTAATAGAATTACCCGTGACAGAGCCACGCTTAATGCCCAAGCGAATAATGTTGGCCAAAACACCCAAGGCAGCGGCGACAGAAGGGTGAAGAATCCCAAGACGAAGAAAGCTCTTGAAGCATGACCAGATGGAAAACTGAACTTGTCTGGACCAATTTCAAATATATCCTCGTTGACCGAAGGTCGCCTTCGCCGTGTAGCTGCCTTAATAACTGCCACAAATATAATGTCTAGAATTAGGCCAAAGAGCATGTTGACTTGCATTTGGTGTAAGTTTTTATTGTTTGCAATCCAGCAAAATGCTAGCCATCCTGCGAGCCAAACTACTCCATGACATGTATATTCAAGGAATAAACAGTGTGTTCGAAATGATCGCATCGATGCAAAGTTTAGTACAAACGCCACAAATTTCTTTGTAAGCATTACATCGTATTCTAAAATCTTCTGAATTGCGGGTGGGATTTGTCGTTTTTCGCCCTCCAGGCGAGTTTTGGGGTTGGTCTAGAAGATTTAATGTTTAGATTATAAATCTGAAACGGTTAAAAACAATTACCTCCGGCATTTTTTGTGGTGTTTCGGGTTGATCTTGACTAGATGCTTGAGATGACGAGTAAGCACAATTATGAACAATAATGCAGAATGCAGGCGGCACAGTCACTATCAGCTGGAGTTGACAAATTCGATGTTTTCTGACAGTGCAAAGATCATGTTGACATTCCACGAATCACTTTCCAATACAAGTCTATGGGCTGCGTGATGGCTGCGTGATGGCTGCGTTTGTTATTGATAGCAAGTGAGTATCGAAATGGAAAGTTTGTTATATTTCAAGGGGATTTCCCCGAAAGCATATTAATTCGATAAAATCAAATAAATTTAACCATTCAGAGGCTGCTTTTGTCCATTTTATATGCATATATTTGTGACTCAAGCTAAAGTCAATTTACTACGATTTTTCTATACTACAATTTTTCTATACTTTCACGATTTTGCTGACGCAAAGTTCACTCTATTTTAATGCAGTATGGTGTTCAAGATTTATTCAAAAATGTATCAAAATTAGAACTAATTATCACCAGTGAGAATTCCATTATTATGGTTATATTTAGCTATAAAATATTCAATATTTTCATTAAACTATGCATAAGCTGTGAAATATATTGCCTTTAATGTGCACATAGTTCCGCCATAGATGGTCGCAAGCCCGTTTGAGGGGAACCTCTTGCTTCTCCAACCCACAGTTTCCATGATTCCTCATCCTAAGCCCCACTATTAAATGGTAGCAAATGCTATCGGGGTCGCACATTGGGTTTACTGGTTCCCCAACATTAGGGTATTAATTGTCAAAAAATGCCAATAACTGTAAATACATCTATAGCTCTGCTACTATAATAAATGCTACTTACACCACCTAAGAAGGTGAGTCTTCCGCGGCTATTAAGGGAATCTAAGTAATAACCATATCGATGCAATGGAGGTTGGGCTGCGGACTAACTCCCATACCCCGGAAGACCCTACACTGTTTCGAAACCTGCAGAAAAGCTTCATAATGGACTAAGCCCACGGCAACGATCTTGCAAACGAAAAAAGGACTATGGCATTGGATGCTAGAATGTCAGATCACTCAATTACCCTGGTGCTGTTAGAGACCTTTTATAACAGGTCAGTCAACATACTGGCCATCCTGGAAACAAACTGGACTGGAAATGATTTTCACTAAATGAGATCGCACAAAATATTCCAAATTGGGAAGCCTACTGAAAAACGAGAGTTCAGAGTGGTCTTCATTGTGGATAGGGAGTTCACTCTGAATTCTCACATCACATGTTATTGATTTTAAGGCAGTTATTGAAGGTTAGATATATTGTGTATATTGTGACAGGATTATATTAGGATAAGATAAAGTTGAAATTCACTAGAGTTATGTAAGAATATATTTAGATATAAGCTGAATGTTAACTATTTTCTAGTGTTTTTTATACAATATATTAATTGTTAATAGAGTTGTTTAGTTTTTCTCCATTTTTCAATTAATCGATAATATTTAGGGATTTCATTTGATAAGAATTGACATTGTTTTTTCTTTGACTAATTTTTGACTCAATTTTTTAAATTTAGAGTGTCATTACGTTTTTGAGTATTATAATATTTTAAAATTTGTTTTGTGTTTTGTAATAGCCTCCGATATGTCACAGCAATACCCGACAGAGGTCTATCATCCCTACACAATTAGCTTACCAGCTGACAAGTGTCAGATCTTTGTCACTGAACCACCACGTGAAGTTGGTCATCTAATCGCAAGTCCAATCATTCATTCCATTCTCTGTGATACGGTCACGGTGCCACATCAATTTTGCAAATAAACAAATATAACGAATTTTTAAGTTAGATTATTAATCTCAGTATAACATATCATTACAATCGAAAAATCTACAAAAATAGTGCAACGAAACCAGGAAACCACCCCCATTGATGTAGTCCCAGAACTGCCATCTGGTGAGCGAACATCAGATAACCATCGAGGACTTGTGAGTCCGTGATGGAAAACTTGCATTCTCGAAACTCCACGCAGTGATGAATGTAACAAGGTATTTACAAAAATTTGTCTTTTAACATAACCTAATAAAACATCCCAGTCAGGACGAAAGCCCTCGTAGTGAATTCACGTGCACGTATCTAGTGAATGTATCCAATGCATAACATTCTTGACATTGCCCTACAATTTGAACAAATTTTTTGTTGCAAAAGCAGTGGCTAATTATCGTCATTTCTGGTGTAATTCGGGGCAGCGAGACTACACCCACTGATGGGCTGCAAAAACTTCTTCACCAGCAACCAAAATAGTTGCATCCTGAGCACGAATCTCATTGTGGATGAGACGCTCATGATTAATCAAGAAAAAATATGACCACTGACACAAATGGGAATCGAAGCTTAAGCATATCAATTAGGAAATCATATCATTCATTTGTGATCACAAAATTTCATTAATGTCACAAATCTATAAGAAATTTGCGAGTAGTAATTGTCATCTGCCTTTAAGGACTTTGTTACATCATTTGATTTCAAAACTAGAGCCCTCAAACGACCTGCTAGCAAAGTAATTTAACGGACAGTATGTTGCATATAATGTTAAACACATGCATAGCTTGTCGGAATGAATCCAACAGCAGGGCATACCGTTTAGCACTTGACTTTCAATCTATCAATGAAGTCAGGTACTCCATCTGAAAACTTTATCAAGGAAATACAAATCGCTCGCAAAATCAACAATTTTTCATGCATGCTGAGTTACACCCCGTGAATTTACTCAGGTCATCACATTATTGAGCCGAAAAGGAGAAGTAATGATGCGTATCACGATTAACGCTCAAAAGAGATGAAGAAACTAAAATTGGAACCGCCTACATTAATAATAGAAATGTTAAAGAGGAGCTGTTACCTGATGTGAGCCAATTATGAATGAATCTACCATTAGAGTTAATGCTGCAGTCAATTATTAAACCATATAAAAACACCCAATTTAACAGAGGTATTCAGCAAGATGTCATGATGAGGGACCAAGGGATAGCCTAAATCAGAAGGAAGAAGGAAAATATACAGAATCCATAAGTGATTTTCCAATATGGCCACCATGTGTCCGCATATGTAATGTAGCAATTACATAAGAAGGAGGAGAAAGAGAAGAAATATTTCAAGGAATTTGGAAAACCGAATGTTTTAAATTTGTAAGAATAGCTGCACCTCTATCAGCATTATTGTGAAGAATTGTGTGATTTTTAAATAATAGCTTATGTCTTTCATACATCATTAAATAATAGCTTATGTCTTTCATACAGGTGAGTCTCATTTAAAACGACAAGATCTAGAAGATAATTATCAAGAATCAACTACAAAGCAATTCTTTTATCATGAGATTGAAGAGAATTTATATTTACTGTAATGATTTTTAAGTTATTTACTACGCACAATACCAACGAAAACATTAAAATGGCCTTCTGCTTGTCATCAAAATTCAAAAGGTTATGACAGTAAGAGTTCTTTGGTTTTTATGAGCAAAGCCGGAGAGACTCTGAATGTAGCAGGATAGTCTGACAATCTTCCTGATTATTGTTGTCCACATTGCCAGACCGTGAGAGGGGTGAGGTTTTAGTAATTGCAGAATAGAATAAACCATTAGAGCTTCTGGATAAGGCAGAAAATGGTAAATTGTTGGTCTTAGAAACAAGAGGGAGAAAATTACTCATACCAATAAAAGCGAAAAACCCGGTAAAGCTCTCTTCATTTGAATGCTTTTCCGTGGCTTTCACTTTAAATTGCATTCGATCGGGACAGCCAAAATAATTTGCAGGTTTAAATCACATGCCACACAACATATTTTATATCCACAGTTCATGGCTACATGATCAAAACACTGCCATCGGTAGCACTGGGTCTAGTCTCTTCTTTTGGGTTTCTCCTAAATAATTTAATGATTCTTATTTTAAAATTTTCGATGCGAAACATGTTAAATGTCACTCCATCACTACTGTTGCGAGCGAACGAAAACCACCTATGTACTGACATACAAGCAAGCACATACGCCCATTGTTATCAAAGCATATACTTGTCGTCCAATGAGCATACGCAAAGATCAATCCGCAATTCACTTCATACGTACATGATAAGCTTCACTACGATCAAGCACATAAGCTTTGGGGTGTGCTTCCAGTGAAGTGAATTCGAAGAGAGAGAGAGAGAGCCAAAAAATGAAACAAAGGCTCTCCCTAACTCAATTTCCCCAAGTTTGTCGTAAAAGTCTACAAACGAGACGGAGAGTAAGAGCTTCCGAGGAATAGGAGCTCACACGGTGCATATTCGGCAAATTACGGTGAAATATGGACCAAAAGCTCGTTTTGCAACCATATACATATAAACAGTTTATGGAGTACTGAAGACCCGTCTTGTTCAAGTTCAAAAGGGAGCGTGCTGCTACCCATTCTTTAAGTACATCGAGTAATTACGTGGTTGAAGTTTGGATGAAAGTGCTGTCCAGTGTCCGAAAAAACGGTGAGGGGTGAGGCATTGGTTTGTGCCGCGATCCTCAATCAGATTTTTGGTGTTTCGCCGTGTAGCCACCCCGATCAATTAGCTTGTATATTTGTTACCCTCTTCAGGCTGGCTGATAGTTAGATAAATCCAGTTGTAATCTAAATTATAATAAATTCAGTTGTAATATAAATTTAAAAAAAAAGAACATTAAAATAATGTTATACCCTTCAAAATAACCTCTCGCAGGTATGATTAATATTATATTTGAATGTTGATATTATTGTTGTTCAAGCGTACAGGAAACACCTATGTGGCTGCCGCAAATCTTGCCTGGTTTCAGGTGCAAGGAAAAGCAAAATCAATCGATTCGAGTTGTGCAGACTTATCGGTTTCTGGCATAGTTGGTTGGATTGCGAGGGTGTAGAAACACCAGATGTAATCGAGAAGTGGGTATAATATCTGAATGAATGGGATACTGTTTATGCTACGAATAAATGTTGGATACGGTGTGTTCGCGAAAGATAAGTGGCTGAAGAGAAACGGAGTAATGTTTTCAGATAGTGGAATTTCGTTCATAACTGCTATTGAAGATTGTCAATATGAGGATGGAAAAGAATTAATTCCGGTTTAGGGTTTTGATATGAGTGATATTCGAAAAGTAGCTATAACTGAACTACGTGTTGACGTAGTTGGCCTAAGGCAGCTTGTCTCGACATCTTATCTTATTAAAGAAGTTGAATTATATTCAGTACAAAAGTCCAATTTGGAATTTGTATAATTGCAATTGGAATTTATATAGTTGGCAAAGGCATGCAATAAGTCAGAACAAAATCCGTAGGAACTTAATATAAAACTGAATGACAGGATCGAGCAACTTGGCTCTGTAAATTAAAGAATAACTGGATAATTGTCGTGGTTTCGAAAGTAAATTTTAAGCATAATCACTGGATGCAATTTTTGTAAACAATGAAAACGATAAACCAACAATTATCGAATCAATAAGAAATGTTTTTGTCTTATGAGACGCATAAATAATGGATAACTCGTTTGTAATGGCAGCAAAGTGTAAATTACAAGGTGAATTAAAACAGAAGGAATGAAATGAACTTTATAATGAATTTTTTTTGAAGAATAAAGAAAACGTGTGAATAGATAATTACCGTCGGTCTTTCCATCTGGCTTTATGAACCGGGCCAGGTATGGAACCCACCACTGTGGCTGGCCCCTCCTCTATAATGAGCTAGCCATCGGGTGAGCCCACCCCTTCTTATACGTTTCAGCGGCTCTTTCCCGGGTAAGGTGACCTTCCGCTTGCGTGCCTTTTTATGGGATAGTGTTATGTGATTCCCTCACATAATATTATGACATAAATTTGCCACGTTTATATTTTTCATTTAAAGGAAAAATTCATTCAAATTATGTTTGTATGAGTTTTTCACTTAAACGGAAAATATGGTCACGCTAACATTTGGATCTTGATCCGGTTGGGAGGCTGCGAGGGGGCACTGCTTCCATCTGGATGCTCCACTCTTATTTGGGGGCCATAAGTACTCTTGGAAACTTAAGTCCGTCTGTTTTCTCTAGGCCCGGTTTGTCCTTTGAGTCAGCAATTTTTTTGACCCTTAGTAGGTTAACTCCTTCTCGACTCCAATCGATATTCCTTTGACCCTCGAAATTCGTGGATGTGAAATTTTTTTGTAGTGGGTCCTTGTGCTGGGGAAAAGAACCCGCCCCACGACTCAATCTTAGCGGATCCCACCATCCTGTTTCACCGAGGCAGCAGACTATCACTGCAGTCCTTTGCGGACATTTTACATAACACCATTCAAAAATTATTTATAATTTCAACACAACAGTGAACCTTTATCTTACACCTAATATATTATAACATAATTCTAATCAATTCAATCAAACAACTTTATCTTATACTAATACAATGCTAGCACAATATTCCTAACCTAAGCGTTAAACCTTATCTCTAAACCTAATATAATAAACATAACATATACCTATCCCTAATTTTCAACATTAACAAGCAACATTATACGAGTATGTAGCAATAATGAGCTGAAACGAAAGAACACAAAATCAGAAAATAAACACGAATAATTTAGACATTGTCATTCAGCCACCAATACCTAGATTGTTTTATCCCAGCTCAATCAGCCACAACGAATCTAGCAAATGAGTATTTCCATTGGAATTCTTGGTCTCGTGAACTCAAATTCGGAGGATATTTTATCTTCTTATCGGTGGTTCGTCTATATATGTGATATAACAAATCGATTCATGTCCAAATACATGAATGCTTCAGGAGGAACGAAGTCAGTAGCGAGACAAGTCTCAATATACCCGTCTGTAGGGTGGAACAGCTTTGAAATCCGGGGGTTTTCACTCACAGTTGTAGATCTTGCGATATGATTCCGAAGAAGCCTCAATATGAAGAAATCGACTCTTGTCACTTTAGCAGTTTGATAACCGGTATTATCCTTCATAAGATTTCTGGGAAGGTTTTAAGAAGAGAATATAAATTTACTGGAGATTAAATGGTATTTTTTGGAGGTATAGAACTTTGAAGTGAGATAAAATACAGATAAATTGTTTTCATTTCCATGAAATTGATTTTATTGGAAAGATAATTCTCTATCATTTTTATTTGAATATGATTTCGGATATTGAGCGCCACGACTGGCACGGAGAAAATCCAAACCAGAGGTCCAACTTTTGACTACTCTAACCAATAATTGGGGGCGTATCTCGTCAATCACGCGGTGAATGTTGTCTTCCATTGCATCCTATTCATGATAAAATGGCAAACTAAACTTATCATAAAACGCATGACAGCGGTCACACCATGCATAGCATTAAAAAGTGCTGCCAACTTAAAGTTCTATATCTCTAAAAAACACCTTTTATAATTTATGAAGATTAGAGGTAATCACGATGGGTTGGTTAGGATGTAACTATTTCGCTCAGGATGATTATTAGCTAATGGTCAAAATCTACTCACATTATTTGCATTGACTGGGTTATTAAAATTAATGTTATTTCTTTTTGTAATTAATTTTCTATTAGCTAATCTAAATTTAATCGAGCCCTGATCTATTGAATCGCTGAGGGAAGAAAATACACCAGCACTATTAGCAACTTGCATTATTAATTATCACCGCTTTATTTTTGACCGTTTTATTCATAGTATTTAAATTGTTAGCCAGAGCGACTTGAAACGACTTAAAAGCATTATCTACAATCTCCTTAGAAAAGGAGCTGTTAAGACCAGCTGAAGGTTGTGGTCTTTTTTTAATCTTCTCGACATCTGATAGAATATTGAAAAAATCACTATACCCGTTCCCTTGCTGTTATTATTTAAATGTGCTTCCCGCAATATACCATTTTTTTACATATCCATAAAAGCCCCACCCGTCATTGACGTTTGACAGTTAGCCATAATTTCAAGAAACGAGTCTCGATTACAGCCTCTGTCGCAGGGTTGCAGTCTGTTCGTGTCAGTCGGATTTCGATGGTGAGACGTCAAACCGAACACATCGCAAGCGAAAACATTAAGGTGTTAAAAATAAAGGTTATAAAGAAAAAGAAAACGAAATACAAGTATAGCGGAAAAAAGGAATTAAAGCCCGGAAAGCTGGCAACAACAGAGGTGCAAAGCGAGTCCCCAACCATTCAAAGATGGTCCGATGCGGACAATGAAGACAAGGCGCACCCACCAAGAACGAAAGCGGCCAGGAAAGAAGTACTACCGCTAGCAACTATGGAAGTGGAGCAAGCTGCAACAAACGCTCCAAATAGTGTAATCATAGACCGGATAAACATGGAATCGGAAGGATTCAGAATGGCTCAAGGTAAATTGGCAATAAAACGAAAGTCACCCACTCTTACCCAAACACCAACCCTCCATAATCCAAATCCATACGCGCTTCTCTCGGGAGAAGAAAAACTAACCTCAAATCAAAATAAGTGTGCCCCCGAAAATAAAAAGTCATGGTGTCCGCCTATATTTGTAGAAGGTATCACGGCTATGACGGTCAAAAATATCATGGAAAGGAGCCCCACGACAAAATACAGAATTACTCGCCTGAGCGCGAGTAAATTAAAAATTACAGTCGACGAAGTCGCCATCCATGACGAACTACTGGATTTGATCCGCAGATCCAAAGCAGAAGGTTACTCCTTCACTCCGACGGAGCGCAAAAAATACACAGTCGTCCTTAGAGGGGTAGACTCGGCATTCGGGGCCACACAGGTCAGAGAAGACATTGAAGCACAATGTCCGGACATCAAAATAGAAAATGTCTTACCGTTAACCACCGGCTGGTCTAAAGCGAACGGCGTGAACTTAGATCTATTCAAAATAATCCTCCATCAAAAAGAAGATCAAGATCGCCTCATTAAGCTTCGTTTCATCCTCCACCAAAAAGCGACATGGGAAAAGCCAAGAAGGAGCGACCTACTCCAGTGCTATAGGTGTCAGCGGTTCGGCCATGTCTCGGCGAATTGTGCCTTCCAGGCAAGATGTGTAGCCTGCGGAGAGGACCACAACCCCCAAGAATGTCCAAGAAAGGACATTGACAGAACAAGCACCCCACCTTTCTGTGTTCTCTGCAAAGAGAAAGGCCACCCATCAAACTTCTCAGGGTGCCCGGAAAGGAGAAGGCTGATAGATAAGATTGCGTTTCTAAAAAACAAAAGAACAACCCCCATTTCAACCCCATCGTACGAATATATCCAAACACCATCAGCAACAGCCACACCAGCACATTCAGTACCCCTGTATTCGGAAGTCACAAGTGGAAGAAACTCAACCATGCCCCGGAACCCAGAACCACAAGGGAACCCCCTTCAAAGACTCCACTACGAAACAGTCCAAGTCTTAGGAGTGTCTCCAGGTGAACTCCTAAAAAAGGTTGCCCAATTCTGGCCGAAATACGATGGCACGCCAACACAGGACAAACCAGTCGTGCTAATTGAGCTATATCTCAACCTGTATGGGGGTAAATAACCTGACCACTATCTGCCTCAACATAAACTCTCTAGTTTCCCACGACAAAAGAATATTCGTGACTAGCCTTACCAAATCCATCCAACCAGACATAGTTTTCGTTAATGAAACAGTCTTAAAACCGATACATAAGGTCCGAATAGAAAACTACCAGGTACTCAGAAACGACGCAGGCAGAGGCACCGCCATTCTATATCGAGACAACCTATCAGTCGACCAGATAAACTTTAAGCATCCCGACATTTCCTGCACACTAGCAACCTTAAACATGCGAAGACGCAATGGTGGTCATGGGAAAATATTAATTGGGTCCATCTACATCCCAGGAAACCTGGGGCCTGCAATAGAACCGACTCTCAATAGAATACTAGCAATAGCTGCTAACCACGATTCTATCCTCCTTGGTGGAGACTTCAACGCGAGACATGAGTACTGGGGTGACTCCACACGGAACCCAAACGGCCAACGAATACATAAATGGTTCCTGACAAGCGCATTTCTAACATGCGCCATTGTCAACGCAGGTGTCCCCTCATACCCGAGAAGCAGCTCCTTCTTAGACAACTTTCTGGTGTCACAAGACCTAATAACTGGGAACACAACTCCCTACCAATGTGCAACCCTTCCATCGATATCCGATCACTACGGTCTGAAACTAACCCTCCACCTAAACAACCTAACCACTATTGAAGACACACCAAAAAAATTTCGATCCTATGCCTCTGTGGACTGGGCAGAGTTCAAAAAAGACCTCGAAGACGATCTACCTCCCCCTCCCCCTGTGAACCGAATCCTATCTAACCAGGAAATCGATATCCACATCCAGAACCTAACCGAGGCTATACTAAGACGAATGGACGCACATGCGCCGGAAGAAAAACTGAAACAAGGGCTATACAGATGCCTGACGCAGGATACCAAATCACAGATGAGGGAACAAAAACGGAAAATTCAAAGGCTTAAACGGATTTTCCACCGGCACAACAACCGTATAAGCCAGGAATACCTCACTCTTAAAGCGGAAATCAATGAACTCAACAAACGCATAAGGTGGCAAATAAGACGTGAGATGAACGAAGACTATAAAAGAAGATTGAGTTTACTCAAACCATCCTCAGACGTCTTTAGAGAAATCAATAAACTAACGGGCCGACGGTCATATAATTTCAACATCGACAGGGACAACATCAAGCACAGAGGGATACCCTTCTCCACACCTGAAGAAAAGCTGCAAGCGATCTCTTCATTCTACGGAAACCTGTACCGAGAGAGAGCCCCAGAGAATGAAAGAGCACAGGAAATGATATCGGCTGTAAGAGAGAGAAACATTGGTTACCAAGGGTCATACCTTATAATATTCTCTGATACCAACAAGGCAGTATCTCCGCAACACGAAACATTCGGGGAATTTTTCACCTACGTGTCAGAAGTAGAAGATACAATAGCCGGTCTTAATAATAAAACCTCTTCAGGCCTAGACGGTATCCCCAATAAAGTAATCAGGAAATCCGGCGCAATTGTCGCGAGAAGCTTAGCAGTCATCTTCAACAATTGCATAAACAATGGTTACTTTCCAGAAAGATGGAAACGAGGCAACCTTATCCTTATTCCTAAACCAAACTGCGACGGAGAAGTAAAAAACTTCAGGCCAATCTCCTTACTGTCTAACATCGGTAAGATACTGGAAAGAATCATTCTACGGAGATTTAGAGCATTCTCAACGAAGCTAATCCCCGAGTTTCAGTTCGGATTCCAACCCAAAAAATCAACAGAGCACGCCATTATGATTGTGCACGACACTGTCGTAAAAAACCTGCGCAAAAAACAATGCACAGTCGCATGCGCGCTAGATCTACAAAAAGCGTTTGACTCCGTTTGGACCGATGGGCTAAAATTTAAACTCATATACTCCAACTGCCCCCTGGCCCTCACCCGTATCCTTGATAGCTTCCTACAAAATAGATACTTAACTACTGAAATTTCCCACAGAACTTCAACACCTATACCTATCCTGTCTGGAGTCCCACAAGGATCCATATTGGGACCAAACCTTTTCAATTTCTTCCTACACGACATCCCACATTCCGCCTCCACAATCAGAACCCAAAACATCTCCAGTAACCTGAAAATGATCATGTACGCGGATGATATCCTTATTCTAGCCAGTCACACTCTTCCCATTTCCGCCATGGAAATGGTGCAAAGAGAAGCCGACATTATAGCACGCTATTTAAAGGATTGGGGGCTCCAAATCAACGCTGCTAAATCAAAAATAATTTGCTTCCGTAACGCGAGTGGTAAAGGGCACAAACTAGCAGTGCAGCAAAGCAAACGAATAAGGGCGGTTATCGAAGAGGACACGGTGAACCCAAAAGACAACATCAGGTATTTGGGAGTGAACCTCAACAACAGGTT
Organism: Odontomyia ornata; assembly: GCA_963969285.1. Taxonomy (NCBI): domain Eukaryota; kingdom Metazoa; phylum Arthropoda; class Insecta; order Diptera; family Stratiomyidae; genus Odontomyia; species Odontomyia ornata. Next base: position 229,469,476 of record OZ017741.1, on the reverse strand, counting down.
CAAAATGAACCCACATGCAAGGAAGGCAATAAATAAAGCCAAAGGAGCTGCTGCACTAATCTCACCCCTCCTATCCTCCAAATCCGTCTTCCCAAATGTGAAACTTCTCATGTATAAAACCCTAATCCGCCCCATCATCACATACTCCTTCCCAGCCTGGCTGACAATTTCACCAACAGTAGCCGAGGAATTGCAAATACTTGAGAGGAGGATACTCAGAAAATGTTTATCGAAATACCGACGCCCCAATAAAAAATACTACAAAAACAGCGTTCTTTATGAAGAAACTAAAGTTACCCCCATCCTGCAATACATGCTCGAAACAAGCAAAAAGCGAATAGATAAATGGCAGACACACGAGTCAAATCTAATCCGGGACCTCTTCAATAGTACCCCCACCTCTGAAAACCCATATTATCTCTCTCCCATAAGAATCCTCCAAGACTTCCAGATTAACACCGATACCCAACCAAACTCCCCAAAACCCATCTTCTACTATATATCGTCCCCCAACACCTACAGGGGCTAAACCAACTCGAACTTCCATCGGGGAAGAAAATTAGAACCAAACATACAAAAAGCAAGTAACCGACTAAAGAAATAAAAAATAACTTCGTAGACCCTGAAGATCAGGTCGGTAGGAACTGTGCCTCTTCTGAAACGCGATTTTTGGATGTAACGCTTGAAGAGAACACACGACCAACCAAAACTAAAAAGACAATGTAATTAGGCTAAGAATAGAATAAGTTAGGTTAGTTTAGTTTAGGTTTTAATATGTAAATAAACAACTTAAAGTCAATAACCGTAAGAGCAAACGGTATAGAAAAATTTCACTAGCACTTTAAAAACTGTAAAGTATAGACTCAGGTCGTATAAAAAAGCTTAGGACATTTGACAAAAGTGTCACTGTCAAATGAATCGTAACTAAAAGTAGGTTAAGTAACATATGTCAAAAGAAAAGTCTCAATAAAGTACTACTACTACTACTTCGTGTCAGTCGTGTTGTTGGGTTTGTGTTCCATTTCTTGTTCTGTGTATTTTTCTGTGTTGTTCACAAAAGTTGATATTCCGACCAATTGTTCTAACATAAAAGTGAAAAGCCCCGCGTAGAGTGCAATCTGTGATTACCATAAATGTTCTTGAGTGTTTTGTAAAAGTGCTGCGAAAGACGTTTAAACGTGCCATGAACAAGGAAATCCACCATGAAGGATGGCTTATCAAATCGCCGCCGACCAAGAGAATTTTACGAGCTGTGAGTCATTTTCATTTGCCATTTACAGGCTAGGCTTAAGTTTCATGCCTTCACCACATACTTCATAGTGATATAAATTCCTCTATCGTTTGGTTATCGTATTGTAGACGTTTCCGATTTCGGGGCACCGTGAACTAACGATAAAGTCCAAAACAACGAATCAAGGCCCCGAAAAATATTAAGATAGAAACCGAATGGAACACCCACCCTGGTTTGAGAAAGTAGTTGGTGAAATAAACATTTGGTGTTGTTTGTTGCCCCGGCATGCACCTCATCACAAGTCCAAGAGTCTCAGCAGACTCGCGAGCTTGAGGCCCGGCTGCGACATATTACGCCGAGTGCTGTGCTGTGCATTGCTTGCATGGCTATTGGCCTTTCATCCGCTTTCTATCTGTGCTTGGAAATGTTAATAATTGCTATTCTTTGGCGTAACGGAATGTTGGATAAACATCTGGTTTTCGGGCGCTTTCAAGGACTTGCCGGTGATTTATGGTGCTTTGCTGATTCGTTAGGGAACTCCAAGTTGGGTTCCCTATTGGGTTGTGTGGGAGAAGCTCAACGCTTCTCAACGTCGTCATTGGTTTTTATAGATTATCGCTAGGAAAGTGATAGCATGCAAGCAGCCAGCCTGACTATTTTGTACGATAGCGACTCAATTTGAAGACCACTTGAACATACAATACGAGACAGTATAAATAAACTTTGGTCAAGTGTTTCACTAGAAAAACATGAGTATCATACTCGTACATGTGTGTGAAAATGTATTCATTTCTTTGAACAATTATTTTTGCTGACAATTCCACCTTATTTGGTACATGCAAAGCAAAAATGTTCACTCTATTGGAATTGTGAAAGCCAAGGTGTAGCTGATTTTTTGTCATACCACTTCTTTAAATAAGAAAATTAATAAATTAAATTTTCTGATAAGCAATGCCAATGTTTATTGACAAGTCTCAAGTAAAAGTATTTTAATAAAGTCACCGAAACTCCCGAAAATTAACATTAATCGGGAAATGGTAACATAATCTTAGTTTTATCTTATATTGGCAAAAAGGTTATGAATCTTTGTGAAATAAAAGATTATAGTTTCAAATTATTTTTCTATATTTCAATTACTCTAACGACACGCGAAAGATGCGTCTAAGTGGACCTAATGTCTAGGCGAGACTAACTAAAAAGTTCTTAATATATTTTCCTTGAACACCTACAAGGCAGACATTTTGCCTCGTAGATATTACAAAGGTCTCAATCTCGAAACAAAGGATCGCACTCTAAACAAATATCGTTCAATAATAAAAGGACAGAATCAATCGATTTATTTTTGTGTTCATATTCTTTAACGAATCGAATGCGAATAAGTTGATTAGCATTTAAGTGCGAACACAAAAAAAGCAAACGCAAGTGTTGACCATTGGTCCAGGTCATACGTAGTTGTAGACAGGATTCCGACCTATTTCTGTAGCTGAACCCTATCTGAAGTCTACATGGTCCAACATTGCACCCATGCTCACTTTGTATACGATACACATTTTTCAATGTATGTGTATCACTGAGTCCATTTCATCGTCAGCCGTCGACGAGTGAACACGAGTAACATACATGAGATGCGCGTCCTGACCATTTTCATCCTGAGACCAAGAATTCTTTTCCAATCTCTCATACGAGATCTTTCCCCTTGAGCTATCGATAGATGAATGATTGCCTTGAGACTTAGGAAATTTTTTGAGGCCCATCAGATAGGTACGCATTAGTTGCAGTGCGTGCGGCCAGGTCATTAGAAATGTTCAGGGCTCATGCGGCTTGTTTTCTTCGTCTCGATGTCACGTCCTTCTCGTCTAAAAAAACTAGATTTACCTGTTTGAAGCCGGCAACACGCTCAAGTGTTTAACCTCGCCCATCTAGATTGTCGCGCGACTATCGTAATTTACACATTTACATATGCCTAGTTCTCCAGATAACCAGCTAGCAACGTCCCTTTCAACTTTTCACAACCCTTAACGTTTTTCTATGCTAAGACCTGGGAGGTTTGATTCCAAAGACATATAAACAAATGGACGAGCAACGAGAATCTGTGTACTCGTCCATGTGAGAAGCAAATTTGCCACATAAATAAGTTATAAATAACTTACGCTCTCAAAACTATATGATTCCCTCTACTTCTCCTTCCCCTTTTTTTCCAGACAGGTTTTTCTTTTCTCTCTTCAGAAGAATCGCTTCCCCCACTGACACCCGCGCACACCAACGAAAATTCATTTCAGTTTGAGTATAAACAATAAACAACTCTCACGGAAAACTCGAACGTCAAAGCAAAAGAAAATCGAAAAGAGCGCGAACCACGCGGGAAAATTCATGTGTCAAAGCGGATGGAAATTTCGTAAATTTTTAATTAAAACTGTGAATTAAAGTTCCGATTACGTACGCGCGATCTTTGAAATTAAAAACTTTTTAAATGTGAACGTGTTTCGCCGTGCATAGAGTGCTAAATTAAAAGCATATCGCCTCAAACCTCAACTTCACACAACTTTAGTGCAGGTTGCCAATTGCTTCGGCTCTCACGACCGGTTGCGGATCCAGTACTCTCTATATCTATGTTTGATTCATAACAGTAATATACAGGATGGCGTAAAAGTTTCAGACCATAGTATTTCTTGTATAAAATTCGAAAAAAAAGAGATTATATCCTCCGTTTTCTATACACTGTGAGAGTCATTTTCTGAAACTTACACATACATTTTTTAGGTAGTCTGTAGAAATTGCATCCGACCCAACTTGAACACGTCGAATCAGGTGCTGCCTATTTTTTGGTCTGGGATCTCTAAAAACACTCTCCTTTAATTTGCGCCGCACGTTTTCGATGGGGTTTAAATCAGGAGAGTTACCAGTCTAATCAATACACATATTAGAAATATGCTCATAAATCGCCTGCACTTTGGCGGCATTTTGCATCAAAATCAATTCCTTTCCCTTCCTGGATTGTTGGTGATTAGTAGGGCATTACCCAAAAACAGGGAGAATATTTTCCCTGTAATATTCTCCATTAACAGACACTCCTTGCTGAACAAAGTGAAGTTGGCTTTTTCCGCGACTGTTCACTCCGCCAGCTATCATGATTTTTAAGTCAAATTTCGTAGTCTGTATTACAGAAATTTCGCGAGATCGCTGGCTCTCACTGTCCTATTCTGTCGGTTGGGTATTGGATGCAGTTGAATCCATGACTCGACCGTAAAAAGGATGTTTCCACACAGCCTTTCACCACGGGCATTGTCATCAGCAAATCCGAAGTTTTTGAGACAGAAATTGAGCCAGTCTCGAATGTTCTTCTCGAAAAGTAAAGATTTCTTGAGTTTCTTGCCGGCGCAAGTTAGTGGACCGAATGTATCGCTGAAAGGTTTGCCGCGACACGTTTTTAGTGGCCTCCGGAGAGCTGTTAAGCCGTTTCGTCACTGTTCGCGCCCCCCCAACTCCTGGTCTATTTGCAGCCAATGCTCGAATTTTTCTTTTAGCATCAATTTTTTCACGGTGTTCTTGCTGAGCCCAAGTATTCTTCATATGTCGCTGCGGCTGTACCCCAATCGATGTAGGCGTTGAATCGCAATACGTTTTTGAATTTGGCTACTTCCCATTATCGTCGCAAACAAATTCCAATTCAATACTTTGAAGGTTTACAAAGTTTTTCGGGTTTCTACATAAGATCGTTAAAATTCTGTCTTTCGATAAAGTTAAGGTAAAATGTGAATGAATAAATTTTTATTTTTAAACGCCTTCTTACTGTACAGAAGTTAACTTCTAAGGCTAATAAAAAAAATACCCAAGTTGATTGTCATTATTATTATTATTATTGTATTTTTCTTGTAATTAGGCGTACCTACACATCCTCCTCAAATTTTTGTACCGGCTTTTGCTGACTCTTAAATAAAATTCATTATTTTCGTAGTATCGTCTAAATTTCTGTTTTCACTCTTATGGAAATTAATTAAAGGCATGTAGCTATAAGAAAATTTAAAGTGGGTGTCAAAATGTTTGAAGATCGTTTTAGCCGATAAATTTATACGGGTTGCTTTTTCATGTTGAAGGCCAGAAACTTTTGCGCCACCCTGTAGATCGAAATCGAGCCTGTTCATTGTTTTCGATCTTCGTCGTATGTTATCTGGAGACCGATGGCGGTAGTGTCTTGATAGGAATGCATAGTTTGCTCTCTTCTACTCCTCTTTCTGATTTAAATTGCTCAAAACTCAGGTCATAATAATGCCATTACAATTTAATGTATACTTCACCAACAATTTACTGGACTAGTTTATATGTAATTCTGAGGTAGCTATAAGCTTATAAGGTCCATTTTTTAATGTTCCCCTGCGTAGGCTCATTTTAAGGCGTATTCAGCCATAATATGTTATCAACATCCATCTTATTTGGAACTAGTAAAATCTGTCAGTACAGTAAATGATGGGATTGTGGCTGTGAATCAATTTCCCGTTTTCTGAAGGGATTGTGTTAGCGATGAGGGCGGTTCCTCAATGAAGGAGGGCCGAACACTTATGTACTTACGTCCTCCTAGTTCTTTACTAGAGCGGTCCAATCTGTGAGTCCAGCACAGCGATGCATACGAGTATACACAGTAACTTCCCGGCAACGCCTCTACTCGTACTACTTTCTTCACTGTTATCGCTGAGGGTCCTTCCCCATTCCAGGGAGCCCAAAATCTCTGGTCTGGGTCGCCCTAGTTCCTTACTAGCGCTGTCTGTCGTTGAGGCTTTGATATAAGTGCTGGGCACACTCAAGAACCCGCACTACCGAAACTGCTGTCACTTTTTGAGACACTGCAACTGGATAGATATCTTTTTCACGTCGGTTACGAGCCTTTTCTGACTTATTCAATATTCAAAACTTTATTTCTCAATTATAATTTATAATTGCTGTGCTGGTTACCGTTCCCATGCATATTCCACACAGCTCCGACAGTGTGGATCAAACATATTTGCTGTCATGCACAATATGGATATATAACAATGATGACGATCAACGAGCGGAATTTTCTGATAACATGATTAAACTTGGCTCGAGTGAACTGTACATGAAAACGGTTCACATTTCGCACAACAGAATGTGATGCCAATGTAACTTTGATGTAATAACAGATTAGGATTGGACAAAAGAATTTTATATCGTGAATTGATGAATAAAAGAAAATCAAAACCATGAATGTAGAAAGTTTTAGAAGCAGATCGGGTTTATTAGTGGGACTTTATCTTGATAAAGTTTTGGAAAAAGTAAATTTAAAGGATTTCCGAGGTTTAGCATCTTCCCCCACCTTAATCGTTTAAGTTCAAAATTAAAATAAAAAGTAAATTGACATGGCTGTGGTAATTCTTTAGTATACTATGTTCACTTGTTGTACGGGGGTTCGGTTATCCTTAATGAAATTTAGCTGATCCAATTATCCGTGGGCCGGTAGCAGCTTAGGGCTAAGCCTTCCATGTGGAAGACGAACGTTTCTCATTGTTGTTGATAATATGACGGTCGTCAATTACACGATGATGGTGTCCATGGTCTTTTGCTGATCGCTGATTTTCATCTGTTCATGGAAAGTAGTATTACGATAACGGCATTAACCATTTGGCTGTTGATGGAGTCAGCTGTATCAGTGGCAAATGCGGTGTTGAGTCATGGGTAGTATTAGGGGCAACGAGCTTGCTCAACGTAAAACTTTGTATTAATTTGCATGATCCGTTGTTATCGGTTCTCATAACGCAATACTGCGATAAAATTGGTATGAGCCGTTCTTTTCGGTTCTCATACCAACTCATTGTATGATTTATTTAAGTGTCATTTTAAAAGACAACAAAGAGAAGTGTCGACTAAATACAGTCCACTTGACCCATACATTAGTTGGTCCGTCGAGCCAGATCCGGAAAGAACCTGCGGGTAATATTAGACGCCAATCCAGAACTACTAGCAGTCGTCGACCAATCACGATCATCAGCTAGAGGAGCGGAAGGATCGCGAAAAGCAGGATCGACCTGGAACGACGAACATTTTTCCTGGAACTACCGGCTTCGCCTTCGTTAAATTGGCGAAACGATAGATGCAGTGGTTGCAAGAAAGTTGCCAAAATATGTGGCCGGTATCAACAAACCCCGATTGAAGTCACCGGTGCAGTTAATACAATCGCAACGATCTATCGCGAGGGTTGAACCGGCGCGCTCAGTAAACTCACAACAATCTACCGCGAACGTAGAAGCGCGGCTACAGTTAGCAGAGTTGTATGCAGCCCAAAACTTAGCTGCACTGAAGAAAAAGGAGTTGGAACTAGAACCCGACTTGGTTGACGGACGACTCGCAACGGAAATTCCGGTTCTTCGCGAGGAGGGAGGTTTTTAAGATGAAACATCGTCGCAAGCCGACGATGGGGCAAAAATCAAGAGCTGCGTATGCAACCGTTAATCTCACGGGGGCAGGAACACAGCGCTCAGCAATGGACTCGCCAAGATGGTGGAAGCTACAAGCAATTCGAGAGTCAGAAAGATAGACAGCACAAAAATGACATGGAAAAAATTGTACGACCACGTGTTCATCATACCGAGCTGACAACGTTCTCCGTATCATTTTGCGATTTAAAGCAGCTGTGCGTGACCCCACGAAGATGTACGGTATCACAGCCGCTAAAAACATTCAACGACTAAGAAGCTACCTCAAAGGAGAAGTACGAGAGATTGTTGCTGCGTTACTTCACACAGCCACGAATTCAGACGGTATCATGCGGACGTTGGAGTAGTATTTTGACGACCAGTAGTCAACCTCGATCGAGCACTCGCAAAGCTGGGAAACTACCAACGCTTGGACCATCAGCGATCGAGCTAAATACTTTCGCTATCAAGCTAAATACTTTCGCTATCAAGCTTCAGAATATGACTTGCGTTATCGAGACAATCGGCCGGCTGACCCCATGCTGGCACGCAAAGTATTAAACAAACAGAGTCGATACAACGGGCACCGAAATCATTGTTCTATCTCGTTTTCTCATGCCTGAGGCGGACCGGGCATTGAAATACACTTACGCGTCTTCACCAAGTAACGTTTCGCCTGCAACTACCAAAAAAATCAAGCCCACAAAGAAAAAAGCTGGCAATTTATACACCGTCACCGAAGCAGCCAACGAAGAAAGAAATCAATGCCCAAGCTGCGAACAAGCTCACGTGCTATGTTAGTGCCCGGACTATAAAGCATTGAGAACGACCAGCACTGGGACTTTGTGCGCGACAAGATGCTATATTTTAAATGTTTACAGAGGAGACACAGACGAATCAACTGCAAAGCAAAGTTATGTGGTGTTAATCAATGTCGTCGTCCGTATTATCCAACACTTCATCTGGGGCAAGAGGAGATATATTCCGAGCAATTAACCGCCTCGAGGGCAGTAGCACAAGTAACGCAGAGCAATACCAAAGCAGTTTTGTGGGTAGCAACTCTGTCTGCTATCACCCTTCGAGCTGTGTTGTTTAAGATGTGTCCACCTATTGTCATCGGACTGCGAAAGGAGGTCAAGACGTAACCGCTGCTAGATGAGGGCGCTACCATTTCTCTCATCGACGAACAGTTGGTGCGAAACTTCGGCGCTAATGGACCGACGCAGCATTTACACTTAACGGCGTCAACATGTCCTAGCAAAAAAGAGCTAGCAAACTTATCACTGTACAGCTGAGATGTAAGAAAGAACACACGACAAAAACTGCGAACATGCACTATCAAGGATTTTAAACTTCATCTCCCTACCACAAAAAAAATTCATCAGCAATCTCTACCGGCTGCGCTATTGCACCACGATCACCTCAGAGACTTGCCTCAGGAGGAAGTGTGCTACGAGTTTGCATGCCTCGGGATTCTAGTGGGGACAGATCACTGGGGTTATATTGTATCTCGAGAGAAACGAATAGGCAGACCCGATCAACCGACTGCTACCAGAATACAGTTAGTCTGAGAGGCACACGGAACCAGAAACGAGCGGACAATGCAACCAGTGCCTTTATAAACTAGTAGAAGTGCAATCCCGGATAGCCGTGCTTGGCGTCACATGCAGGCTGCGAGTGAATGAGATGGACCAGCAAGCCATGAATATTGCCAAGCAGACAATGAAGAAGATCGATAACGGATAAGAAGTAAGAATGATCTTTCCTTCAAGCTACAAGGCAACATACCGCCGGCTTACGAGTATGCCTCATAATACACACCCATGTCCGATCAAAAGCTGGATAAGGCTGACTTATATCTGACCCAGCTTTTGAGCGACGTGAGTGTTTTCAGTCTTACCTGCACAAGATTGGTAAGTCATGGTCACCTAACTGCCGATTTAGCCCAGGAGAAGAAGACGACGCCCGCCGCACATTTTTGCATGCAATAAGTGGAACAGGCTGCGACGGGACCTCTACAAGGAAACAAGAAGCTCAGCTCGTGGTGATGCTTGAATGGAACCATGTGGTACCTTATGTTCGGGTAGTCCTAAGACAAAAAGGACTCACAGCAGCAGGGGACGTTGGGGCTGGGGAATTACTTATCTAGTAACTCCCTCTCCTCTCTCCCCTCCCGCTGGAGGAGGAATCCCCAGCTTGCAAGGACCCAGGGCGTAGCAAAACAAGAGCTGGCCCGAAATAATGACCCAAACAGTTCCAGGCTACGTTCTCAGGTTGACAGCGGAGGTACTTAGTGGGTAGTCCGGTCACTCGCGAGCATGGAAGCCCCACACTCAGTGCGTAAATAGCATTCACCTTCCAACCCCCCCTAAAATAAAATACACAGCCCAAATATGGAAAAAAGGCTATGCCGTGCGATGCGACGGATTGGAGCAGAAAAGCGCCATATATTGGTATCTGCCACACTTCACCGTGCAGAATCCGAAAAAGCCCGAAAAGCAGCGAATAATATACAGTAACAAGCAAGCCAAATAAGCAGCGTATAGTATAAAGCAAGGGTGTGAGCCTTAACAGTCAATTGCTGGAAGGACCGGAACTTGCTGCAATTACTGCCAGTTATTTTGTTCCAGGATAGAGAGAAACCAATTGCGATTAGCGCAGACATTTAGGAAATGTTTCTCACAGCGTCGAAAATCAGCCAGCACAACAGTTTCTATGAAGAGGTGATAACAGGATGAAATTTCATAGTTGCTATAAAATGACGAGTATAATCTTCGGGGCTAAAGTTTATCCTTTATGGCACATTATATGCGTAACCATAGTGCGAAGGTGGATGCGCAGACCTATCCACGCGCCTTTAAAGCCATTACACGAAGCCACTACATGGATGATATGTGGTAAGTTACGATGACGAAGAAGAAGCTCAGGGTACCGTTAAGGAAATACGGACGGTCCACGAAGCTGCTGGATTTACACTGCGTGAGTAGAGTGCTAATCTCAAGAGCGTACTATTCGATGTGCCAACGGAACTACAAGCAACTAAGTTTGCATGACTAGGAGGAGATCCTGAAAACAAAATACTGGGACTTTTTATGTTCAACGATATGAGCTGGCATTCAACACATTAATGAATCGAGTTCTAGCTGCAGTGCGTACACAGGCTTGTACGCCAACGAAGCGAGAAGCACTCAGCGCGGACATATCAATCTACGATCCATCGGGACTGCTGTCATAATACGATCCAAGCAAAGATCATTCTTCAGAACCTGCGCCGTATAAAGGCTTCACGGGATGAACCAATTCCCGAGGAAGAACTCTTTGCTGATTGGCTTAGATACGTTTTCGAATTTACACATCGATGCCTGAGATGATGCTACACGCTTCAGGACTATGCAAGACTGGAGCTTCACATACTATGCGAAACAGGCGAGCAAGCTTACGCAGCTGTGGTTTGTTAGCGGATCATTCACTATGGCAGAAGAATCAGCGTCACCCTAGTAGCCGGCAAGGCTAAGGTGGCACCGCAGCGCAAGCAGACCATTCCTCGTCTCAAGTTATAGGTCGCTGCAATCGGTATGAGCAAACGCCCGGCCATTAGCCTTCATCGAAATATGCAGACGCAAATCAACGTGTATAGAGCTGTGACCAATATAGTGTGCCGAACGAAAGCTCATATAGTGAGTACAGCAAGAAAACTTCAGTCCAGAACTACAGAGGATTGAATCATTTCTTTGTTACCAAGCAAACCGATTCTTCAAGATAGATCCGGTGCTTGAAGATGGCATCCTGCGAGTGCGAGGTCGCATGGGAGCAGCAACCGCACTCAACGAGATTAATCGACCAATAATCCTAGAGGGATGTCACCGCCTAACGAAACTCATCGTTCAGCTCGCTGGTCACGCAAATCAAGAACGCGTAACGAATGACCTACGATAACATTATTGGATTAACCACTTCTGCCCTTCCGTACGCGTAGTAGAACACAGCTGCGCCCTCTGCGAAGTGCGCTGAGCTAGATCTCGAACGCCAGTCACAGGAGATCTACCAAAAGTTCGTCTCGACGCCTTCCATCGTTCGTCCACCAACTGTAGGGTGACTACTCCGGACCAATAATGGTGAAATTGGGATGCCGCCGACCAAAAAGATGGAGTGCACTATTTACGTGGCTCACTGCACGTGCAGTCCACATAGAACTTGTCGCATCACTCTGCACTGCATCGATTGGCAGCGCGCAAAGGATGGGCACGACTAATATAATCGGTCAATGCGACGAGCTTCAGCGGAGCAGACTAAGAATTTCGAGCAGCTAACGCCAAAATGGCTATTACTACTACAAAATGAGGGGCTATGACACCGAGTGAAGCGGTGTATATATATATATATATATATATATATATATATATATATATATATATATATATATATATATATATATATATATAAAATATTATATGTAAAACTATTTCGATCCAGACGGATACCGCAGTAGCAGACCAAGAAATTCTTTGCCAGTCAAAGGAAAAGTTCAATGACCCGTCTAACCTACTTCCACGAAAACGTTAATGCTACCATTGCAATTCTTCTGCAAGTTTATTTTCGCTCCAAGAAATAAACTGAAGAATTCGGGACATCGCGACGACAAGCGAAAACAGCAAAGCTTGTGGATCTTTTTATGTACGTGACGAAATCAATCAAGTTATGCCTGGTAAGGAAAATTGTATGGCTGTTAAATTAAGCGACGGAAAAATAACACACTTGCAATAACAACTTTTAATGTGCAATATTGATAAGTTCTATCAGAAATTCAAAAATGAATATCCCGATATTAGGGGCGGCTTAACAAAGTTTTTCACATTAAGACCTAAGCGATGTATTCTTGCTTGAGCTTCTGGCACACATCTTGTATGTGTATGCACATATCACCAGAATGTTAAACTGATGTTGGCAATTGGAAACATTGATTCTTTTACTGCAGAAATTTACATGCACCTTTCATCTTATGAGGAACGAGTGTCTGCGAATGATGATGCGCCCCAATTCCTTCTCATCAATTCGTTATAGATGGTATCAAAATCATTTTCAGGGGAATGTTGTATATCTTATTCTGGATTAGATATAATTCGTGATGATTTAAAAGAGGTTTTTGATGACAATCAAATCAAAATTGTCCAGTTTGAACAATGGGTGATACAGATCGCTTTTGGATAGTCTCCCAAGTACTTCCCGCAGATGATTTTGTTAATAGCTTCTGTGGCGCTTTGGATATCTTGAAGCCGCATGCCAACGATTTTTCCAGTCCTCGAAATACTTTTCATAAGCACTTTTTGGGATGGCCTTCAGCTCCTTCAGCGAGTTTTATTTTACATTGTGACAAAAAAGTACCCGGGAATTGCAAATAACACGCAAAATATTTAATTATTCATCAACATCACACGGAGCCAAATCTGGTGAATACGGTGGTTCTTCTTCTTTGTAGTACTACAGCCCCTTTCGGACCTTCGCCTAGAGATAGTTAGAGTATCTCATTTTTCATGACGGTATTGATTTTTTCGGAAGTTGGTTTGGCCAGTACCATGCTCCCGTGTGCTTGCTCAGCAATGATATGTTCTGATTAAATCAGTACATATCACCACTGAGTGAACACTCGTAGTCTGTCCGAAAAATCCCCTGAACTAAATCACGTTGCTCTCAACGAGATTTGAACCTAGGACCTTCGGCTTATCCGTTCATGCTCCTAACCACTAGACCACAAACTACGGTGGTTGATCGATGGTATTTATTGCGTTTTTGGCTTTAAATGCAGTCACAATAAAAAAAATCACAAAATCACAAAAATCCCAACGCACTACTGAGGTGTACCGACTTAAGCACCTGCTGCAAACAAACTGGTTCACAGATCGCGCTCCTATTTGGCATAGTAATTAAGAGCAGTCCTACCAACTTAATAAAGTAAATTTTTTTGAAATATCATCTACCCGGGGAATTTAAATTACAATTTCCGGGTACTTTTGTGTCACAATGTATATATCATTGTAAGAAAATTTTGGCACTGAAGCTGAAATTTATTTCCACGCGACCTCACATGGAAAGGTGTCATGTGATGGCCTTGGCGGGAATCTAAAAAGACTAGCATCCCGCGCACGCCTTTAATTGCCTGCAAATAGAGCCCTTACTACTCCGGTGCGCTTATATTCTTCTTCTTATTTTTAGCACTATAGCCCCTCTCGGGCCTTCGCTTTGAGATAGTTAGAGTATCTCATTTTCATAACCGTATTGATTTTTTTCGGAAGTTGGTTTGGTCAGTACCATGCTCCCGTGTGTCTGCTCGGCTATGATATGAACTGATTAAACCAGTACATATCACCACTAAGTGAACACTCGTAGTCTATCCGAAAAATCCCCTGAACTAAATCACGTTGTTCACCAACGAGATTTGAACCTGGGACCTTCAGATTATGCGTGGTACGCTTATATGATTGTGCGAAAATGGATTTCAAAGAAACTGCAGTTTATTATTGCTGCCAAGAATAAATAAATCAACAAAGGCGATTTGAGAATGCTGTCACTATTCCAGATACTAAAAAGTGCCATGCCTTTATACCAACGTCTGACGGTATCATTGTAAAACGTATAAGTAAAAGCGGAAGCTGTAATATACTTAAAATTACAAAATAAATTATACTAATATATCCTACTTCATTGTTTTATTTAAACTTCCGACCTATAAAAGAAGCAATATTTGACTTATTTGATCGATAAAAATAATCCATCGCACAACAGTCCAAATCCGAACCTAGGCGTTGAGATTTATTGTTAGTATATCTCATTCCATGACCGTAACGGAATTCGAGGTGATTTGGTCAATATCACGCTCAACCATGTGATTATTACCAATTTTTCAATAAGTACCCATCACAGCTGGGTGGGCTGATAGTCCGACAGCAGCATTTGATTGAAATAATGGTAATAAAACATAATAAGCTCACTCAAATTAATTAAGTTTTATTTTTAAATTATTTTTCATTAGTTATAGTATAGAAACCTATATATCGAGTAAGACTGTCACACTGAGAAATCGCGCAGTACTGCGCGCCTTACGGCACCTTCGTATTTTATTTCATATCTTCTAAACCAATCGAGATACCATTCTAAAATAATATCTCTATACTTCTTCTTCTTTGTAGCCCTACAGCCCCTTTCGGGCCTTCGCTTAGAGATAGTTAGAGTATCTCATTGTCATGATCGAATGTATCGGCACTCCACAAGGTAATATGATCATTATCACGCTTTGGCCGTGTGTCCGTCCACCCATCTGCGATACGTTCTGATTTTAAACCAGCACGTATCATAACTGAACAGGCTTATAGTCCGTCCGAAGAACCACTCGAACTTAATCTCGTTGACACCAACGAAACTTGAACCAGAGTCCTTCGGCTTACGGGCTTAGTGCTCTAACTACTAAGCCACGCGGACTACTATACTACATGTTATATTTTGCAAAAAAATAATCGGATTTTTAATGTGAACTTCCGGTTTATTATTCGCATACATTAATAGCTTTCGAAAAAATCATTCCTCCAATTTTTCTTAGAAGTCGCATAAATGGGCAACTAAGCTCGACAAAAAAATAATGATGTACATTTATTCAGGTTCTCTAGAAGTACAATTGACATAATTATGAACAAAATTCAAAACCTGTCATTTTTTACTCTGTCCACATCACGTTAAATGCCCCATATCATAGATCTCTACCATTTAGCCATCAGGCCTTTTTCTTTGCTAGAAGCTTTATATGTATAGGCATTAGATTATTCGATTGTTGTAGCGGTTGTTATGCGTAAAGTTGATTTACACATTTTTCTTGTTCGTTTAGTCTAGTTTGATCTTACGCGGCATCCCTACAGTTATGCGCGTACGAAATTTTAATTTTCGCGTAGCTCTTACGCGTAAAGCCGCCTGCTTACTTGCTGTATAATTTACTCTATTTTCTGTTATATTTCAACTTATTTGATATCTGCCTTTAATTGCGTATGTATGATTTTGGCTATTCTAATGAAAAGCTGTTACTCAAGCCATCCTAGGTTATTTTACTACAGATTCTTTTAGATTTGGGCTAGAATCGAACCCACATATCACGGATCACAAGCTCCCATTGAGTCACGCGACATCTTACCGAACTCTAAAGATAAATCATCAACCTAAAGTAAATTTTCGTGACCTAATGCTGATTACCTTATTAAGCTCAGTATAATTTTCGCAATTTCCTGGTTCATTTGGCCAATTTTTATCTGATTTTATTTTCCTAAAATTATCTATGACTTCATCTAAAGTTGTGTATGATACTCATCCTTCTCATGTGTACATAGTAATATTTATTCGCATAATGTACACTTAAATGCGTAAATCGTCCTTAGGGTCATTATTTAATGAAAAGGATTATTTAAGAACATTATTCATTTGGCATATAACATTTTATTTTTAGTTAAAAATTTATTTATATTCCAGATGGAGTTTACTTGCTTTCGCCATTAGCAGAAAAAACATTTAACATTAAAAATCACAGATTTCTAATTGAAACCTTCACGTCGCTTTCTCTTTGGTTCTTTCTGGTTCAAAGGTGTAGACATTGCTTTAAAATGTTCCGCACAATCTCATCAGATTAGGATAGCTTTAACATTGATTAAAATAATTAACAAAAAGACTAATTTGAAAGTCTGGAAGACTCACAAGATCCTATCTAAATTTATTATGCCAATATAAGCTATGTTGGTTTCAAATTTCAATGATTTTGAAGTATTCAGTTTTTTCGTCGAACCATTTTTATAGTTGGTTAAGTAATAAAAGGCTTCAATAGACCGTAAAATCGATGCTTGATATTAAAATAGTTTCTGCGTTCATCCTGATTAAATAAGGTTGCTTAACGCGTCAAAATATTCTGTTCATTATTGCAGCTTTTGAGAATCATTTCCCACATAAATACAACTTACATTGTTTTCATATAAAACAAAAAGTTTGTAGTTTTATGATTATCTTTCTTTCCCGTTTACGAGTGGTCTGATAATGTTCCCAGATCTGCATCTTTTTTTATGTACCGACCTTGGATTAATCTTCACGCTTGACTTTTATTCAAGACATTAATCAACCATAATCGTTGTTGCAATGTACATTGAGATTTGGTAGAGTGGAGGAAAGATGCTCAAACTCTACGACCGTATGGGCGCAGTGGGACATCAATTCCATATTCACTTACGTACGAGTATCTTTAGTGCACATTTTCCAAAAACAAACCAAGAACAATCTTTTTTCCATCGTGAATTTCATAGTGACTTTGGATAATGTTTAGTATGTGGTCAGTTATATTGCATCTGCTATTCAGAGTATGTATAGAATTTGGAAGAGGTTTGACCGATTACTTGACCATTCTAACGGGTTCTCTTCAGACCAGCCAACAGCCAGCCAGCACAGACCACTTCACAACATCATCGCTACAATGATCTATAGTGCTGTAATATGGGATAGTGGAATGGTTGGTACCTATTAAATACAGAACCGAAACAATTGTTGCTATTGTTCGCCGTTTAGATTTGATTCCATAAAGCGATCGCAAAGCCACTTCAAGACATACCGAAGCTTCTCAGCTTTTTGGTTCTATTTATAGTGAACATGTCAGAAATTTAACATACACGTACATATTCAGTTTTGGAACGGAAAATCTTCAGGGGAAGGAAAATTCGATTTGATTTACAACAACGCAATGTGGTCAACGTTCTTTGATGGGAGAAACTTATAAAATTAAAATGATTACAATCGAGATTTTGGGTTATTCGACTTTAATCTGTTGCAAATTATTTTGCGGAACTATCAAGCAATTATTGTTCTACAATAATTGTGATCGTTTGGATCTATTCCGGAAGACATGCATATTAATAATAATTAACGTGTACACATACAGAAGTGAATGTCGTTTCGATTTATTGCTGATCTCAGTAATTTGCTGTAAATCTGTGATAAAAAAAACTATCGAAAAATAGCAAATTTGCTGTCTATCTGTGCATCTATTGTATGTTAAAAATTTTCTAAGAAGAATAATTGCAAAATCAGTAAGGAAGTCAAGATTTGTGGACTCTCGATCAAATGAATGAAAAAATGCTTTACATAAATTTTCCATAATATTTTACCAATATAAAGCACATTTAAACGCAAGTAATTATAAAAAAATGAAGGGACACTTTGACAATTTAAATTTATACATATCTTTTCAAATGATTTAAATTTTAAATTATCATTTTTGTAACCGCATAACAATGAAGTCGAAGTAAAAAGCAATCGTTATAAATTTTCAAAGAATATAAAGCAAATTCCAAACAATAAAAATGCTAAAACTTAATGGGCCAAATGGCTCTCTAAATTTATACATAACAATCAAAAACATTTAATCAAAAAACTATCAGACTCCATTTAGTTAAAATTATTATATATTTTATGATTCAATTAGAAAAAGGAGGGATAAATTAATTATAATATTAACACAAGAGAACAGTGAACCTTATCCTATATCTAATATGTTATAACCTAATTCTAATCAAATTCAATCAAAAGTCAATCTTAATATAATGCTATCACGATATTCCTAACCTAAACGCCAAATCTTATTTCTAAACCTAATATAATAAACTTCACATATATCTATCCTGAATATTGAAACATATACCTAATTTTTAACATATACAAACAACAACACTAAATGTAGCAATAATGAGCTGAAAAACAAAATTAAGTAACGACAAACCAAGAAAAAAAAAACAAATAACCACGAATAATTTAGACAATTTCATTCAGCCACCAATGCCTAAACTGCTCCGTCCTAGCTCGTGAACTCTAATTCGAAGGATATTTTATCTTCTTATCGATGGCCCGTCTTTATATGTGATATATAATTGGGACACCGTCAGAATCAAAAACATATCGATTCATGTCCAAATACACGAATGCTTCGGGAGGAATGAAGCCAGTAGTGAGACAAGTCTCAATATAACCGTCTATAGGGTGGAATGGCTTTGAAATCGAGGGGTTTTCGCTCACAGTTACAGTTCTTCCGATATTATTCCGAAGAAGTCTCAATGTGAAGATATCGACTCTCATAACTTTAGCAGTTTAATTAATTCTACTATTCGATATATAGTGCTTCCAATCCGTCTCAGGCTTTGTGTATAAATTAGTACATGCACGAAGACATTTCCTTTCGAAAACTCTTAATTTTTCCATAGTATTAGCACTCTGGTTATACCAGACCTGACATCCGTATGTCAAAACTGGTCTAACCAGGGCCATTTCACAGATAATTTTGATTTTTTGATCGATGTAGCTGGAATGAAAAAGCCGTCGCAGGGCCAAGACTATTTTTTGTGCCTTACTGAGCATGATTTTGACATGTTCAGTACAGTAAAGATACTCATCGAGATGAACACCGAGGTATCGAACACCAGATTTATGTGGAGATTTATGTGGAACACGTTCTGAACTACTCTCACCAGCTGTAATGTAAAAATCTTTTCAATTACGTTTCAGGACTTGACTGACCCACTGCAGTGTTGTCCGTTAAAAACGGAACTTAGAGAATAAAATAAAAAAATAACGGAGTATGTATAACTGGTAGTGAAGTGTGACGACATAGAAATGCGTCGTGTATTTTTTCCTATCCAATTTTTCATTTCGAGTTTTTTTGAACTAGTTTTTCCTTTTGGAGCTAATATTTGAACAATTATTTATTAATATAGGCCGTTACTTTAGTGGAGTAATAACGTTCGCTAACTTTAATTTACAAGTAAACATGTGGGACTTTTTATTTATTGAGAAAAATGTCGCATTTCCTACTTATGACTGCAGGACAGTTTATTCTTTAGTTGATCCGGAAATACAGATTGTGAAACAGAGTTATACATGACAAACGTATATTGTGAGGTTTTGACGGCATTCTGTATGATGCCTTTGGCCCTTCAAAGTTTAACTTAAATCCCTTTACTATTTTGGATGAATACAACAAGAATCACATTTAAGTGTTTAGCTCTACCATCGAAACGAAGAAAATATGAAGCAAAACAAATTTTCCTTCTCGATTTCATTCTTGCACTAACTATAATTGCAACAAGTCTTCATCTATAATTGCCACAAGTCTTCGTCTTTGAAAGCGAAAGGCAGACGTGAAAAAAAAGACAAAAATATAAACCAAGCATTGATTGTTAAGAAATTAATGCTACATAATTAAGAGAAATTTTGTAAAGATAAAACAAAAAAAAAAACAAAAAATAGCAAACTACAATATTCTGTAGGAGAAAAGAATTGGCATTTATTCCATTTTATTATTTTATATATATATATATATATATATATATATATATATATATATATATATATATATATATATATATATATATATATATATATATATATATATTGTATTTAAATGAGAATAGTTCCATGGTAAGGGTGAAAACAGGAAAGAAAAAAAACCAAACTAATTGCTTAAGTTAATTAATTTTTAATTGTAATAAAATAAATTAAAGATACAGAAATAATAATGTTGGGATAAAGTTAAAATTAAACTCGGTCTTTCCTTTCACTCGATCCTGACCGGGTAATGGACCCGCACCGATGGACGGCCTCTCGACTAAAATTAGCTAGCCATCAGGCGCGCTCCTCCTTTTCTTTTTGTGTTACAGGGGCTCTTGCCGGGTAGAGTGGCCTTCCGCTCACGTGCCCTTTTATGGTATAGCGAAATGTGATTCCATCACATAATACTATAACATAAATTGGCCACGTTTATGTTTCTTATTTTAGGGAAAAATTCATACAAATTATGTTTGTATGAGTTTTTCACTTTAATGGAAAATATATGGTCACGTCTGCATTTGGATCTTGATGCCGTTGGGAGGGTCCGTGGGGGCACTATATTTCAAGAACCTCCTTAATCTTCCTCACAGCTCCAGAACATCGGAGCGTATAGATGTTTCCGGAGAGCTTCCATTGGCCCCACCAACTCTGGATGAACTTCGCTCTACCATCAAAGCCCAATAGAATAATAATGAGATTCCAGTGGAGCTTATCAAATATGGTGGCAGCAATGTTCATAAAGCTATTCACAAAGTCATCCAGCACATTTTGCAACAAGAACATATGCCGAAAGAGTGGAGCCAATCAATTATATTCACTATTCACAAAAAGGTGACAAGCTACTGTGCGAAAATGATAGAGGCATATCACTACTTTGTACGGCGTGCAAAATATTTTCAAAGACCTAAGAAAACAATATCGGATCATACGCCAACAGTATTATTGGGAGTTGGTTTTAGGCAAGTCGACGATAGACCAATTGTTCACCGTCAAGTAGGTACTTGAAAAATTCTGAGGGTTCAACATAGACGTACACTAAATTTTCGTTGACTTTAAGCAAGCATAGGACAGTATTGATTGTAACGTGCTGTTCCAAATAATGCTTCGCTTTGGTATCCCAACCAAATTAGTCCGTCTTACCAAAATGACAATGATGTCGACGACCTCCCAAGCCCGCAACAATAAACAACTCACCGATGCCTTTGACACAAATATCGGACTAAAGCAGGGAGATGCACTGGCCCAATTGCTATTCAATTTGGCTCTGGAGTACGTCATAAGAAAGCTACCTGTCGATACACGAGGTATATTACTATAAAAGTTGAGCCAAGTGGTAGCCTATGCGGACGATATCAACATTTTGTCACGGTCATTAACAACTTCCAAAGAATTCTTCCTGAAACTCGACAGCGAAGCAAAACTAGTAGGGCTACAAATCAATGAGAATAAAACAAAGCTCATGACGCAGTCGAGGAAAAATACCTCAAATGTCACACTTGGCGAATACAATATCGAAAATGTGGGCGAATTTGTATATTTAGGCGCCAATATAACGAGAACCGGTAATGAAAGAAACGAAATACGTCGAAGAATACAGCTCGCAAATAAAATATTTTATCCATTTTTGACGATCTTGAAGACTAGCTGCATACACAGGAAAACAAAGCTCCTAGTATACATATCTATGATAAGACCTGTGTTATGCTATGGGTGTGCAAAATGGACCCTAACCCAAGCACCCGCAAATATATTGAACGCCTTTGAGCGACGGGTCGTGGGGCGAATGATCGAAGCGAAGCTACACGGGCATCAATGGCGAATTCGATACAACCATGAGCTATATAAAATTTTTGACGAGCCGAAGGCCTCAACGATTGTTAAAACTGCAGAAGCTGCAATGGGCTGGTCACATGAATCGAATAGACGAGCAACGGATACCCAAAAAGGTATTCGTTGGGAGAACTGAAGGCTGGAGACCAGTGGGGAAACTGCGGAAGCGCTGGTCTGACGCGGTCACCGAAGACAGACAGTTGGAGGCGCTATTTGCAAGAAGCGAAGGCCCGAAAGGGGCGGTAGTGCTAGGAAGAAGAAGAAGGAAAAAAGTGGGTTCATGATTTCCACAGCTTATATTGAACATTTTAAAATTAGGAAAATAATCTTTTTCAGGATGCTTTGAATCCATATCTTTACCCTTGTTCTTTTTAGATGACAACGATGATTGGGCTAGACAACTCTCTTGGTGATATTAAACAAGCCTCTGAAAAGCGTAAAATAAAAAACTTAAAAAAAAAAAAAATAAAAACCGACTTCTAAATGCCCTTAAAAGGGGTGAAATAAATTTCATGGACTCAGTTCCAAATCAATTTCCTGTGGGCATTATAATTAGCTGTATGCTCAACAAAATTAGTAAATAGCAAAAAACTGATTTGGCGCCGATTCCATTAAATTTATTTCACCCTTTTTAGGGCATTTGAAGTCGGTTTTTGTTTAAGTTTTGTTTTTTTCATTAAAATCGGTCAGTCACATTTGGCTGAAAGTAAGTGTGTCATGTCAGATTCGGATTAGTTGGCAAATTTTTTTCCAGTATTTGGCGCGCTTGGATTTTTTCTGGAGAGCCTGCAGTCCTTCATCCAGTATAATTTCTATCTCCATAGATCCATCTTCTGTCATTATCCTTCATCTGGTCCGATAAATCCGCATAATAATTTTCAATAACCTTTGCCACGTTCGCACTCAGAATACTTTCTTGTCTTGATTTTTCGTTTGTCTCATTTTGTTTTTCAAATAGCCTTTTTTCCTTCTTGCTAGATTTATTTTCTTCCAGCAACTCAATTCTCATCTTCAGATTTTCGTTCTCCGATGTATAACAGCTAGATTCTCACTTCAAAGTCAAAGTCAAAACCGCTTTATTCAATACTAATAGTCATAAATTTTAAAAGAATATAAAGCAAATTCCAAACAATAACAATATAAAAACTTAATGGCCCAAATGGCTCTATAAGTTTATACGTTATCAGTTAATAAGCACTTTTAATCAAAAAAACCATAGCAAATTCAAATTAATTAATAGGGGTATCGGTTAATTCGTGCGGTTTTCTAACAGATAGCGTAACTTGATTTTTATTCCAGAGATTCACCTTTCCAAATATGTGTTGGAAAGCTACTGTCATATAGTTTCAGAATCAGTATGTGTTATTTAGCTGAAGCGTAAACAACAATACTTCTTTTACTCTGCAAATGTCAAATTTTGTGCTGAATAAAGTGTTTTTCCGGGGAGTACTTCTTCATTGAAGAAAAAGGCTGGCGAAAGTCATCGTATTTTGGTGGAAGTGTATGGTGTGCATGTGCATGCTCTAGCTGAGCGTACGTGCCAGAAGTGGTTTGCACGGTTTAAAAGTGGCAATTTTGCCTTGGAGGACGATGAACAGCCCGGACAGCCAAAAAAGCTTGTAGATCACGAATTGGAGACATTGCTCGACCAAGATCCATCCCAATGTTGCAAAATCACTTGGCATCGCTCAACAAACCATTTCCGATCGTCTAAAAGCAATTTTTCACAATAAACCACACGAATTAACCGGTACCCCTATTAAGATTATTACATATTTTATGATTCGATTGGAAAAAGGAGAAAAAACCAACCAACACTATTCCAAAATTATTTATAATTATAACAAAACGGTGAACTTTTATCCTCCATCTAATTTGTTACAACAACAATAAAATTAAATCAAAAATATATTATAACATAATTCTAAGCAAATTCAATCAAAACACTTTATCTTATATTAATACATGCGAACACAATATTCCTAACCTAAGTGTTTAACCTTATCTCTAAACCTTATATAATAAACATAACATACACCTAACCTATCGCTAATTTTTAACAGAAATAAGCAACAACACTAAAGATAGCAATAATGAGCTGAAACTCAAAAACAAAGTAACGAAAAGGATAAGAACTGAAAATAAATACGAATGCTTTAAACATTGTCATTCAGCCACCAATACCTAGATTGCTCCGTCTCAGCTCGATCAGCTTCAACGAATCTAGCAAATGAGTATTTCCATTAGAATTGTTGGTCTCGTGAACTCGAATTCGGAGGATATTTTATCTTCTTATCTGTGGCCCTTCTATATATGTGATATGTGAATGGGATGCCATCAGAATCAAAACATATCGATTCATGTCCAAATACTCGAATGCTTCTGGAGGAACGAAGCCAGTAGCGAGGCAAGTCGTAATATACCCGTGTGTAGGGTGGAACGGCTGTGAAATCCAAGGGCTTTCACTCAAAGTTACAGATCTTGCGATATGATTCCGAAGAAGTCTCAATGTGAAAATATCGACTCTTGTCACTTGAGCAGTTTGATAAATTCATCTATTCGATATATAATGCTTCCAATCCGTCTCAGGCTTTCTGTACAAACCCGTACATGCACGAATACACTTCCTTTCAAAAACTCTTAATTTTTCAATTGTACTAGCACTCTGATTGTATCAAATTTGACATCCATATGTCAAAACTGGTCTAACCAGGGTCTTGTAACAGATGATTTTGACCTTTTGATGAATGTATCTGGAATGAAAGAGTCTTCCTAGGACCATGACTACTTTGTTTGCCTTACTCAGCATGATTTTGACATGTTCACTATAGTACAGATACTGATCGAGATGAACACCGAGGTATTGAGCACAGGATTTATGTGGAACCCGTTCTGAACTACCCTCATCCTTTTATGTTCATTATCAATGTTTTCTTCTCCGATTTGAAATTGTTTGCCCGCTTCTTTTCGATGGCTGAACCCATCAGGGCCCTCCACCCTGTTTCGTGTACCAGCAAGATTTACTCCTCAAAGCTTCTTTCAAATATATAGGAATAAAATTTAACAAAAGTCAACGATTTGATTACAAATATTCGAAGAAAATCAACAAATTTATTTTAATTTTTTTTTTTTTACAGTAAGAAAGTAAATACATATCTAAAATGTATCTATCGACGAGGGGGGTTCAAATATGATGGAGACAAACGCTGTAGATGGCGCGCATGTATGTTTTGAAGTGCGTGGCTTGAGTATGTGATAGCTGGGTCCCCTACGAACAGTATGGTATAGTTTTCGTCGGGAGTGCATGTTTCACGCACGTGCTACGACCGTGATGAACGTCAAGTGCCAACCGCCGTTGCGCTACGTATTGTCATTCGTTTTTTAGTGAGGGAAGGCGTTAAAAACACGAAAATTTTTCTGCGTTTGCGAAATCAGTTCGGTAGTGAGTGCCTGAGTAGGGCTGCTGTGTTTAAATTCAAGGATTGTCGCGAAACCGTCGAGAATGAGCCGCATGTTCGTCGATATGTCTCGATCACATTTGAACCAACCTCGTATTTAAACGCTACGAATGCTAAACGTAGAATGTGGGCTGTCGATTGTTATGAAATTAGATGCAAGTAAAAATCCAAAAAAGGTGGAGATTCTTCTTCTTCGTAGCACTGCAGCCCCTCTCGGGCCTTCGCTTTCTGTGAAACGCGCCTCCAACTGTCTGGTCGATCGATCGCGTCCTCCGATTTCTATATCCGAATAGAATTTTTATGTATGAAGTTTAACAGAGTTCTGGAACCATTTGGGCGGGGGACGTTGTGGCGATAATTTTTATAAACATAGAGTACTTATCATCCAAAGTATCCTGAAACTTGACTGTTACTATAACCAAAGTAGAACTTATTTTCAACCTCTTTGCAACCAAACAGTTTTACAACGCGGCCGGAGGCGGCTGCCAAAATATTTTTTTATGATTCAGCAGCTTAATAAGATTATCCGTAAAACTTTTCATGACTTTTAAACCGACCAATACGTTGTTAGCTCTCCGTCTATTACATTTGGCGAAGATGAAAGGCCCAACTACCTCGGATGAAGAGGAAACAGTTACACTCGGTGTGAATGGCTGATTCCTGGAAAAGCTCATGCTTACTAGCAGGGCTGAACTCATTTCCTAATTCTATGACATGGGTGAAAGAACACAAGAGGAGTAGGTTAAGCTGATCGCAAATGAAGAAATGTGTTTGGAATAATCGTGGCGTGCGGAAGTAATTGAAAATATTTTTACCAAATCAATTTTTATTAGATATAAGATTGAAATTTGATTTTAGGTTTCTTCATCTACTTGCAAACCTACTCCAAGTCGCGTTTGACAGAATTGGACTGGATTTCATTTTTGAAAATTTGATGCCAAGTGAAGTTATTTGATCAAATTAAAATACTTAAATTATTTTCAAATTTTTTGCGACTGCGGTGAATATCGCTGCGTAACAAATGTCAAAGGATATGTGCCTAGTTCCCAACACCTAGTTTACAGCGATATTTTTTTCTGAAATTACTTCTTCATTAGGTTTGTAAATGATTATCGTTGAAGGGATTGATGTGCTACAAAATAAGTCCATCATTGTAAATGCGAAACTAAATTTGTAGTCTATGAAAAAATTGTTTCTACTGGTGACAATATAGCTCGGTGAAATAAATATTTTTGGAAAAAGAAAATCAACTTCAACATACCCTAAGAAAAAATAAGATAATTAAAACACGCCAACCATCCTAATCGAAACGAGGAAAAACTGATTTTGGGATGCCTCTATAAATTTTATTTTATCCTTATTTGGTTACGTTGAAGTCAGTTTTTTAAGCGTTCTTTGCTTTTCTCAGGTCCAGTAGAATAACTGGGCATTTAGCTGTAATAAAAACTCTTTAAACATATCTATAAAATATTCGTAAATTTAAAGTTTAGAATGAGACTCGTGTTACCGATTATGCTTTTTATTTGATTGTGAATATTGATTCAGTCAATGAAATATCCTTTAATCACAAATAATACAATAACTTTGTTTACACCAAATACTTTTCAAAGAATTTAAGCCTCTTGAGTGGGTACCATAAATCCATCGTCGATCGAAATATAGCTAATCTATAAATATTTGTATTTATGCAAAGCTTCACTTTGTTTTATGAATCATATACATATATTTATTGTGAATAATTTATGCAAAAACGTGTGCGCCTGGAAAGCGTTATGGTAAAAATAGAGTGATTCAGTCAGTTGATATCGAATAAGCATTCAGACATACATATAAAAAAAATAATCAAATTGAAAGCACCCATTTGACTTTCGTTATATTTTTCTAAAAACACCATGCAGTCATTTGCTGTGTTAATTTTTATCAATTTACGTAATTTCCGCTTGCAATCGATTTATGAGGGCGCATTTTGCGCTTACAGCAGATATAAAAATAAAATGTGTTATCTAGCATTCGGATGTATGGCAAGGAAATAAATAATCTGTTCTTTTGCATCATTGATATTTCGTCCAGTAAACATTATATTGGCTTAAATCCAAATTTTTCTCACATTCGATTCAGCATCGATATTAAACATTCATTAGAAAATAGCTCGTGACTTTAGGATTCGCATAATTTCAATCTATGTCGCATTGTCTTGAATGATATCTTACTAATGCGACATCTTGTTTGCATAATCACATCAATCCTTTAATATTTATATTCCATCGTTGTTTCAACAAACTATTGATTGGATGGAATGAAATATATATGAAGGCAATAAACTTAGAGACAGTTCTTAACATTTCAGCAATTTATTTATAGTCAGGTTGTATTTATTTCTGCTTTGAAGATTTTACTGTTGTGTCGATTGGATTTGTGATAAAACTAATTAGCTTCTTTCTTATATATTTGGGTTCTCGTTCTATTCAATATGTTGGAAACAGTAGAATTTGTAGGAAGCATTTTATTGACTGTAGATTTGAGTAGTACCATATCATACAAATTGTTTTTTATCATTATATATAAATAGATATTAACCAATTTGATCACATTATAATTTAATACGATAAAAAATCTCCAATTAATTTTATTCTATATTTCCAGCGGTGGCGGAAAAGATGGTTCACATTAAAGCAAGGCGAAATTCCTGGACAGTTTTGTCTAGAATATTATACAGATCGTAATTGTCGAAAATTAAAAGGTGTAATTGATTTAGATCAATGCGAACAAGTCGACTCGGGCTTACATTTAGAACATCGAAAACAGAAATTCCAATATATGTTCGATATTAAAACGCCCAATCGAATATATTATCTAGCGGCCGAGACAGAGAATGATATGCGTGATTGGGTCAATTGTATTTGTCAAGTGTGCAATTTACATGATTTCACAAAACAGCCCGGTGAACGGCAATGTAAGTATTCAAATATTTTTTTTGTTTCGGGGGATTTTTAAATGAAAAATTTATTTAAATTTTTATTCGCCATCGAGTAGGGAAATCGGTTTAAGACTAGAATTTTTAATGACGCATAAATTATTTGAAAAGAAAGAAATATATGGGGGTTATTTATTGAAACTATGAGTCGGGTTTTCGCCTCCAGGATTAGTTGCCTCCAATCGTCGGCGTTGTCCGAGTTTGTTTGCCAGTTTGAAATTCCAAACAGGGATCTGCAGCAGAACCAACTGCATCTTCCCTTTGTTTTCATTTTTTTCCTGATTGGGAGGTGAAGGCTATCTACGCCCTGTGGGACTCCCCCACTAAACACCTCCCATGTCTGCAGAGAGCCTAGACTAGAACCGTTCAGCAAATTACTTCGGGTTGGGTCTCATTTTTTTCGCCTAGAGGGGTCCGAAATCTCCTTTCTAGCGAGAAGGAAAGGAGGGGAAGGGATTAGTAGGAAAGAGATCCTTGCCCTCTACTACTCCTGACGCTCAAATATGCCTTTTTTTACAATATCCTCCAGATGTGCTAAGCGATTCCATATGTCAACGGATGTGTAATGATTTTTACACGTTCTCGTTCGTTCGTGATTTCCCGGAGGAAATCTAAACCGACCTTTCATCGGTTAAAGACGTGAAGTCTCGGCACATATCAACGGACTGTACCCCAACAGGTCAACTAGTCCGTGTACTCTTAGTCTACTCTGAGGTAGCTGCTTGCAGGTAAGCTAGTTGGGAGAGGAGTTTCGGTTGCAGGTCTTACGCAAGTAGAGTAAGTTGGGACACGATTTCTCAGCCACCGAGTCAAAAACTCTTTAAAACGCGTTCAACGATTTCCCAAAGAAAAACTTCGTCAATACATTAACGTTGTCTTTGCGAGGCTTTCAATGAATCAACAACGAAATTTTGCGTTCCCGATCTAAATACCGACGCGGTGCCAGCAATAGCTCCTTCAATTCCAATCGAAATATTCTACGCTAATCAAAAATGCCAAACACAAATTATGGCACCGTGTACCGAACCGAGTGGACCGATCACTCGCACATTTATAATAAAATCTCCCTCTTCATCGCATACATACCTCCCGTTTCCATTCCTTCTGAAAAACTAACTACGGGAAAGGAAAGAGTATTGTTAATTTAGCAATTCATAGTTGTTATATTTTTCAACTCGAAACTTTTGCTTTATCATTTAATTGTATTACTTTAAGAAATAAGAAAAAGAATCTTAATTTGATATATTTGTTAAATTTTCTAGATATTATTTAAACAAATATACAATATCTTGAATGCTTAAAGGCAGAAATGATTTTCTTAAATATTTCATTAAATTTGTCTGTTAGGAAATACGCTTTTACCTAACATTTAACTATTTGTAACGCTGATCTGACTCGGTGGATGAAGACAGTTCATTGCTGCTTGGATTTCAAAACTGGAGGGCGCGGTCAATGGACCGACATAGTTGGAGGCGTTTTTGCAGAAAGCGAAGGCCCGAGAGGAGGCGCTGTAGTGTTACGAAGAAGAAGAATAAAATGTTTAGGTGATTTTTTACAGATATTACGCACAATAAATCCGAATAAACTGATGTAATATTACAACTTACAAGTTCAAATGTCTATCAGGGAGTTTATTTAAAAAAAAGGAAAATATCAGTTCCTGAAGACGAGCCATTATTAAAACAATTTCAATCAAATGCAGATAATTTTGAATATGACCATGATAGTGCTCTCATTTTCAAAACAAATATTTAACGTGCACAATACTCTACCATAGCTAAGTCTTACATGAAGCAAACTTAATTATGAGAGGAAATAACATGACATTTTAGATATCGTAACTTGCAAGACATCAGTAAAGTAGGAGTCCATGGCCTTTGCGCCGTAATAATAATTCAAACCGTCTTATGTTCTTCACATTGAAAAATATTTTGACTTCAACTCGGAATAAACTACAACAATAAAATACAATTGCATGAACAAGCTTTTCAACAAACGACGATAAGTTCACAGGTATGCTTACAAAAACGTCAAGCTATCGTTCATCTCATAAAAAGAAATTTAAGAAAACTAAAGGATATATGTCTGGTTGAGGTAACTGACTGTCGAATTTATTGCTTTATCATTCAATAGACAGGCAATCAGCGATGAATTAAAAATTTTTTTAAGTACCGAACATACAATCAACTAGACTAACTCTACAATTTACTTACTCTCTGTGACTCTCATATTTTGCCACCTTTGCTATAACGATAATCATGCAAAGTGTGGCTGCCAATGCTGAAAAAAGTACCTAGCTTCGTATGTTTTTTGCTGTCCGTAAGGAGGTTCGTTAAAGATTTAGCTACATTTACTGCCCATGCAAATGGTAGGAAGGCGGAACCAGCTCTACAGTATGTCCTGCTTAGTTCCAGTTTTCGTCCATTGGGAATTTCGCCTAATGAAATGACGTATGTAAACAACTAACATCAGACTTAAACAGCTACTTAGCTCAATACGGGCCATCGCTGCTTCCAAACGGCAAAAGGAAGAATCCGAAAAATTATACACCCTGCAGGAATCGCTCGTAGTGCTGACAACAGTAGGCAAATCCTTGCTGCGCAATCAGAAGTTCATCTTCGTATAAGCAAAATTTTGAATAGATTAATAACCAATAAACAACCAACCTGATTCATTAAGACATATTTCCTTTATCGATACAAAATAGCTGCATAAATTCTGATGTCATTGCACCTAGCACCGAAGCTCTATCATCTCTGCGCCAATTATATGTAACCACCCACTATGGCACTTTAGTACTCTTTCCACATCCGGTCTCTTGAACCAATATCAATCGAAGTGTGATTTGAAGAGAATCCTCCTCCCGATTGTACAACCAGAAAATCACGAACGCCTTAAAGACGACAGCGACAGCAAAGCACTGTGATGACATAAACTAGTAAACATCCATCCAAGCGGCTGTCTGATTGGGCTGCCATAGTGCCGAGAATAAGCCAGCAAGTTATTACAGGTGAGAGCAGGAGTGCTCCAACTTCATTGAAGAGGTCACCACGCAGCCAGTCCAATCTTTTGCAGCCAAAAATGTATGGCAGGCATCAACTACCACTCCTATGCAAGACGCATGTTTTGGTTTTTGAATACGATAGGCCTTAGCTCAGCTGACGTGCCCCGGCTCAGCTGACCGGCCCCTGGGAAAATTCAGAAAGTGTGCAACACAGGGTAAATGGAAGGTGTCGATACTATGTGAATGTACTATGATGATCACCCCTGCTTTCAATAACACTGTCGACCCGGAGACTTCGATATGCATGTGCAATTCGTAGCGCTTCTTGTCTCCGCACCTCTGCCAACCGCTTCCGGTAGAGCCCCTAGCTGATAGCGCCGCTTCCTGTTTCATTTTCACGTTGTACATTCATAAATTTAACTAAAAATTCAATTTTTTGAAAAATTTCTTTGACAAATATGGGAGATATCTACTGCTACTCGTGACGTCACGATAATACGCAAATGTTCGTGTACATTCTGAAGACCAAATTTATTTAAAAATTTTTTCAGAAAAAAATGTTTCATAGGTACTACTCTAATTTTAATTTCTAATAAAACGAATTTAAGAAAAAGAAATATCTATAATTTTTTATATGATTTTCTAAAAATGTTTGAACTAGAGTGTGTGTGTTTGATGCACGCCCACTTCACCTCCTTACAAATTGTAATATTTGTATCAAACTTTGAGAAGATGGTTTGAAAAGTTTTACCAACAATTTATTGAGCATATAAATTCAATTTTGGGAGCTGAAACTTACATAATGTTATCATAACTTACATATTTCCACTTCAAACTCAAATGCTATTTTGAAGGATCCCACCTGAAAAATAACTGAAACATTAGCCATCGAATTTCGATTCATTTTGTTTGGTGGTGTCATAACTGAAGACGACAGCGTTGTAATAAGGCTACAGTCAGATGGACAAACAGACAGGCGTATGGACAGACGGATGGGCGATAATTAATTCAGTGCGCGTTTGTCACTAGCCAAACAATTATTCTTCAATTCATCATCCTCATCATATATGGCATAGCTCCAGGACGGGCCTTCGCCTCCAATAGTAGTCGCCTCCATTCGTTGCGGTTTTCCGACCTCACTCGCCAATTTGAAATCCCAAGCAAGAATCTGCTGTAAGCATTTATGGAGTCGTATCTTCGGTTTCCCCCACTCGATCTTTCTCCTGTATTCTGCCCTTCAATGTTCTCTTGAGAAGCCTGTGCCCTTTAAACGTTTCCACCTGCCCAATGAAGTTTGTATTGTATCATTTTACGAATGCAAATACAGGTTGGTCGTCATACAAATAATACAACTCATCGTATAACAAATTTTCCACTCTTCTCCATGCTTTACTGTGCATTCGAATAATTCCAGGGCCTTTTCGAAAACGTTTATAAGCATCCAGGTTTGACATTCATACAGTAGCACAATTTGTAAGAGTAGACCCGACTAGAAAAAACTTTAGATTAAGGTCCGATCTGGAATCAGATTGGTTTTTTTGCTCAGGTTATGACAGCATTCGTATCATCTCACATGATCCGGAGCAGATACGTTGAAATGCTCTGTTTCTGATCACAAATTAGTGCCTTCGTGACTAAAAAAAAAACAGTGAAAGAACTTCAGTTCTTTAGATAAAGTCTTCCATTTAGACATGTAAGGGCATGTTACCCACGCATAAGTACTACGTAGTAGACCATATGTTCCCCCATCTTAATACTATAGGGTTTTTTTTAGTTGCATGCGATCTTTCAATAGGGATAAATTGTGAATGACATATGTCAAAGTTGACAGTTCTGTGACATTTGCGTTCATTATCGTTCACTCGAACAACGCTTGCAAATTGTGTAAATTTATTTTCAAAGTCAAAGTTCAATTCGTGAAACCGGACACCGTAAAATTTTGTTCATTGATGAAGCTCATCTTTGGTTAACTGGATATGTCGACAAGCCTAATAGTGATAACAATCTAAGGCAATACCTTAAAGCTCCATTACATCTATTCAAATTGACTGTGTGCTGTGGTGTACGCGCTTCCTTTCGAAACGCGGAAGGGTGTGCCGTTACGGTAAATGGTGTACGTTATAGGACCATGCTCAATGAATTTTTGTTTCCAAAACTCAATGGAATGAACATCGAAAATATGTGGTTCCAATAGGATGACGCTACATGCCACACAGTCACCAAAACAATCGACTTATTGAAAACAAAATTTGAAGACAACATTATTTAACGAAATGGTCCAATAAATTGGCCTCCAAGATGGTGCGGTTTGACGGGTTTGAGTGCCCCAGAATGAAGGCGAAAATAGCCTTCACCTCCCTACCACAGAAAAAAAAATTAGATCTTTACTTTATAAGGTTAAAACTAAATATGCTTTGATAAAAGATAATGCTTAACGTAACATTAAGCATGATCGAAAATATTAATAAAGCAAAAATAATAATGTGTCGCCGAAACTATTTGTTAACGTTGCCGTCCGCGAGAAACAAGAACGATCTTTGTCATATTTCTATGCATGCGAACCTTTTCAATATATATGTTAGTTAATTTTTCTCATTTTATTAAAAAAAATAAAAAAGCGGGTCCGGAAACCACTTTTCTATGTAAAATGTTGCATTCTTTCAACCCTTACTTAATTAGGCCCAGAAGGAATGTAATTAACCTACATGACGTCTACAGAAGCATTTCAATAGGGCTAAAAGCCTAGTTCCGGCTGTGAAATTTTGCATCCACTTTTTGGCCTTTGCAAGGGGGCATTGATTCTTTCGGAATTTGCAGCAGAAATGTTTAATTTTTCACGGGAAAGTCCAAAAGTCGTTTTGAATATTAATAAAAATAATAAATTAGGCTGATCAATTTGTAATGAAGATAGACGTTATTCTGGAATTTCCCGTTCAAAGCTGTTCATATCTGTCTGCAGATTTAAAGTGAGCGGAAAATTCTACAAGGGAGAGTTTGTGTTTTAATACTCTTTATTTTTTATTTTTTTTTTTTTTTGAATAAAAATTATGTCGTTCCAGAACATTCTGCTTCGGGAAAATGGGTACAAGAAAAATGACAATATCGATTTCTTCAATAATTCGGTTTGATATTCTAGGTTTCTATCTCAGAACACACTAACAAACAAAACCCCGTCGAAAAAACCCTAGTGACAAAACATCGCAGTAGGAGTTCCCTTCCGGGACCCATGAAGCATTTGCAAAACCTGGAATAATTTAGTTCTGCAATATTGTAAATACACAACGTAAATTTTTCAATGCCACCAAAAATAAGCGCTTACAATTGTGAAGCATTTCAGGATATACTGCTTGCAAATATTTGATTAATTAAAAATTTTCAAAAAAATCTGGAGGGACCGAAAACATTTTTCATTGTCAACAATACAGTGACAACCACTCATCTCTATACGAATTACGGAAACCTGACCACTGTGAAATACTTAGATGTATTACCCTTAAGCACCATTAGCTTTGTTTCTGTAAGCAGTTTCGACGAGGTGTCCAGCTTTTCTCATCACCAACTGCCACAACTAATCTCCTCGAAGCTGTTCGACTGCTTATTTGAAGTGGACTTCCTTCTGTCTGTCCATTCGTCCGTTTTTCAATCTGTCTGACGTTGCGTCAGTCCAGAAAGTCATTACAGTATCGAGGAATCTGGAACTATACTCAAATCCGGAGCTGATCAGATAATTGGATCTAATTATTTAGGCCTGCATTGAAATCAGCGCCCGATCAAAGATCCAAGGAATGTGGCACTGAACTCAAATCAGATGGCCGGGTTAAGGTATATTTGATCAGGGTCTTATCATAATCAGGCATACTTGATTTAATTTCTGGTCGGAGGCTTGTATATTATCATCTATGGCGTGACAGCCCAAGCTAGGCTTTGGCCTCCAGGATTAATCCCCTCCAATCATCGCGGTTCTGCGACCCCGTTCATCAGTTGATCATTCCCAGTAAGGATCTGCTGTCAGATTCTATCGTGTCTTTCCGTCGTGTCGTCTGTCTGTCCGCTGGAGGTCTCCCTTGTGCTCTACCTCTAAATGTTCTGTTAGATAGTCGGTTTTCTTTCATTCTTTCTACATGGGAGTTGTATTTATGTGCGGAACTGATTTCCCCTGTCAACATCTCTAGAACATAACATTGGAAGTACTGAGAAGTAGGCTTTTTTAAAGAATGTATCCTTTTCCATATTTCGTACTTTTCTGGGGTGATATGGAAGCCATAAAGGATTGCAAAAAGAATTGTTTTAAATTTGGTGGGATTTAAGGGATAGGGTGAATGATTGGTGAAACCTCCACAACTCAAACAAAAATAGATCAAAGTGATTCGGTGGGTGTTTGGCAAATCCTATAAGGCTTACAATGGCAAATTTTTTGAGCTTGGTGTGATCTAGAATATCGGGTGGATACTGGGTGATAAGATCGAATTTAACCTAATGAATGCTGGGCAAAGCTTATAAAGCAAACGAATAAAAATATAGTTTTTGTTTTAAATACCTCCATTCCCTACCACTCTCCATCACTCTTTCATCGTCGCACAACTCTCGTGCGATCTGCACTTCACACGTCGTCGATTCCTATGTGTGCCTCCAGGCAATGCTAAAACATCGGTATAATGCTAAAACATCGGTACATTGCAAAAACTAAATTAATTTATTAGCTCATCCGTATACAATCTATACATAAAAGTATAAGGAAGATAACATGACCATAATCCTGAATATTGTTTTAAGCCCGTCATTCATTGTACGGACGGATGATTTGACTAGTATTTATATACAGGGTGCGGTAGCGCGCCATTCAGTCGCCATCATGCGTTGAAACAGTGGGGAACGTGTGTTTGCCGTTGAAGCCTACTTTTCGAGCGGATGCTCTGTGATCGCAACCCAGCGCGTCTTCCGGAATTGGTTTAATTTAGCCCAGTTGGCGCCTGTCCCGAATCGGAAATCAATTGTTACATGGGTCACGACGTTCAAACAACCTGTAAGTGTGACAAGACGAAGAACTGGAGTCGCTCGGCCCATTAGATCATCTGAGAATATTGAGGTAGAGAGATTCAATGTTGCGATCACCACGGCGCCCTACGCGCAAACATGCGTCTGCCCGATTTGGCCCGTTGTGATTTTTTTGTCTTTGTAAATTAGCTGAGAAACAGAAAATAAGTAAGAACCTAAATTGTTGTTTTTTTTAGTTAGTAAATAAAATTTAGATTAAATAAAGGTTATTTCTAGTGTACATAAAAGGGTTGAGCGGCCTCAATTGTGGCGGTAATTTCTTGGAACACTAGTTAGCCGCCCGGCCAATTTAATTGCCCGGTTGTTTGGGGATGTGTAGTTTACTTCGCTATGAATCTATCAGGTAGGGGATTTGCTCCAATAGGGAAAACGCTACCTCTAGTGCAATCTTATAGTTTTGATAACAACAGGTAGTACTTAGTCTCCCCTGAATTTAATTTACTTTTACAGACAAGGTCACGAGGCTCGCTAAGCCTTGTTCTTTCTTGTAAACTAAAAGTAAATAAATTTTTCAGACGATATTACAAGTTTACGAATGAACCGCAACGTTTATTTTTTTCGTTAATTTTGTCGTGTGTTTCGTTCCACCATATTTCGCAAAAAGTAGTCTATAAGCACGTACACAATTTCGCTGGTCAGCTGAGCTGGACTATTTTATAGGAAACTGACCTTTTGCCAGATCATCGCTACTTATGTGCTCCACGGACTTCTGCAACATCGTACAGCGTATACTTTCACCGAGAGGAAAAACGATATGTCGTAAAATCACCGTTGTTGACTTGGGTAATTTTTAGGATTTTGAAAAAAAATTGTTTTACAACACCCTGTTAAAATCGGTACCTGTCTCTCTGGCCATCAGTGTATCACAGGAAGTTTTCTCAGCAACTAGTCAAGCGAGAGTCATCAAAACTTGTGAGCAGCTCAGAAATTTCTGGTTATTGGAAGCTTCACAGTCGAAAAAATTTCAAAAGATTTTAAGGGTGATCTCCCCATGTAAGGATGTGACACCTTAACATTTTTTTCTACGAATATATTCGAGTATGGTATCAAGTGAAAAGTCTTGCTGAGATCTTTTAATATCCGTTGATAAAAATGTTGACGACCTGAACATTTTCTCCCGGCCTTAACAACCACCAAAGAACTTCTTCTGAAACTCAAAAGCGAAGCAAAACTAGTAGGGCTGCAAATCAATGAGGCTAAAACAAAGCACATGACGCAGTCGAGGAAAAACATCTCAAATACCCAAAATATTACACTTGGCGAATACAGTATCGAAAATTTGAGTGAATTTGTGTATTTCATCAAAATAACGAGAACCGGTAATGAAAGGGACGAAATACGCTGAAGAATACAGCTCGCAACTAAAATAATTTATTAAGTTCTGACGATTTTGAAGACCAGCTATATAGAAAAACAAAGCTACAAATATACAAATCTGTGATAAGACCTGTGCTATGGTATGGATTTGAAACATGGGCTCTAACCCAATCATCCGCAAACATATTGAACGCCTTCGAGCGGGCCCTGTGGAGGATAATTGCAGCGAAGCTCGGCGGATGATACATATGGCGAATTCGATACAACCATGAGCTGTATGAAATTTTTGACCAGCAGGAGGTCTCAACAATTGTCAGTTGGATGCGCTTCTTGCGGGAAGCGAAGGCCCGATAGAGGCTGTAGTGCGACGAAGAAGAAGAAGTTCTTTATGATTACAAGAGCAAAAAATACCTCCAAAGTAGTATGATTTGTAAATTTTTTATTTTCTCTAAAAAAACCATCTATGAATTCAATATAATTTTTATGGTTGGGTAGAATAGCAATACAAGGCTCTTTATGTGGTTTCCATGAAACCAGTCACAACAGTTTTGAATGAATCTTCTTGAACACATCAGTCAACAATACTGTACCTACCTCATCAATTACTTCTATTATCAACTGCTCCGTTGCCTATGGCCTGTCCGTGGATGTTTCTTCCAATGAATTATTAGCGTTGAGCCAAGCAAATAAGTGAAGCATTTCCAGATAATCGCGCGGGTCATTCGTTCAATCCTTTTTTTTCAGTCAGTTGATTTTGCTTGTATCTGGCGGTTTCAGTAATTACTTCAATTTTTTCCCAGAATTTTTTCTACGAATCAAGGATTGGTTCGTCTGATCTTTTTCTTGAAGATTCAAAATTACCTTTCCTAGCGATCTCATCCTTTAATTTTATCGATCTACCATGCGATTTATTGTGTTTATTACTTTAAGCCAGGATTTAATAAGATCTGATTTAGTAGCAGACGAAAAATATTTATGTGTTTGGTGTGACCAACTTATTTATTTATTCATCTAAAAAACTACACATCAACTCTATTAACAGTTTCCTATTGTTTAAATAATTTTCGGATCAAACGAATTCATAAAATTTAAATTTCAGATTACAATCTTTGTGACAACATCTACGATTCTTCGCAAAACACATCAACATCGTTATGCAATGAAAGCTTCGGCGAAACATCAACGAATACAAAAAATAAATCTATTCAACGTGACTTTATACAGCAGCAACAATCCAACATACCCGATTTAATAAGACAAACAGAAAACATGACAATTGGTACATATCATAACAATGACTCGCATTACGTTAATACAACGTTGCCATTTGGCGAAACATCAGCAACCGCTTTGCATGGTGCACTGGAAAATGAAGTTGGACGAAATTCGACACTAGAACGAACCCAAAGTCTACGATCAAAACCTATTTCTACATTAAATGATTCTAAAAGTGATAGTACAATAAATCATAATCGATCGCAATCATTAGTTGAACCACCCATGACTTCTTCATCACCATTATCAACATCATCATCGAAAACAGTTACTAGTTCTACAGGTGTAATCAAACGAATTCCTGAAAATTTAGTTCTAAGTGATACAGCAATAGAAGGGTGCCTCGAACCATCGCCAGCATTAAGTACATGCTCTGGCCCCTACATTCCAATCAGTGAATGTTATTCTGGTACAAAGTTTATGGTAAGAATCTTTTTTGCTTTTTTGTGCCGAATTATAGCATAGTCCTTACAGTCTGATGACAACCCTACGACACCATTAAACAATTTAGATCCCAAATTTTATGGTACTCCAAGGACAGACAAGCAAATTGGACTAAACTTGACGGTTAGTCAATCGTATTCACCAAAAATTTACAACTGTCCGGTAAGCAAGAGTTCTTTAAACTACGAATCAACGTTTGATTTTTTTTAAATTTTAGCAACAAGCTCGTTCTCGAAGTGGCAGATCAAGTCCTACGGATTCTGAAAGTGTATTCACTGATGATGAAGATTGGCCTCAATCAGTTTCATTGCGAGGAAGTATGGGTGAGTTTCCACTGACATATGTACATCAATCAAAGTATTTCTCAATTTAAAATATTTTTCTGTCGTCTAGATCGGAATGCTCGACCTTCGGACAGTTCTGTGGAAAATGAAGCAATAGTTTATACGTACAAGCAAAGATTTTCAAAAATGCCAGACGAAAACAAGGGTGCTAATGGAGTTAATACAGTGGAAAGTCACGAGAAACCTCCGAAAAATGCTAAGCCAGAAAGACTGTTAGGTCCAATCAATTCATGCGAGGAAGAGAAGTAAGTTTATTTGTTATTATGACTATTTTTTATTGTTTATTTTCAAGAGAATAGATCATAATTATTATTTCTGTTTCTATACATTTCGTAATCCATGTTGAATATGAGTTTAAGTTCATCAATATTAATGTTCACCTTATTAGTCATTGATATATAAGCGCATGAAGTCTTAAGTATTATGCTCACCTGATTTCCTTACCAAGTAAAATATGGTTAAATATATGCAAAATTCGTAACATATTCAATCGGCAAGATGTTGCAACAGTGAAAACAAAACTTTGTTTCCATAGAAGTCAAACAAACATATAATAATCGGTGCCCTATGGCTGCTTCTACTTTATGTCATGTGCAAACATGCTGATCTAATTTATTTCGCATTTTAATTGCGCTTAGATCATTCATTGAATGTCAATACAACTCATGCAAAGAAAACGACAAAGAAATATTTTTATGTATTGCATATGGATGCGTTTTAGTATGTGAAATGAATTCAACATTGTGATAATCTTGAATGGCGTTTCCCTGTGCAATTATATTCTACCGCAAAAAGTAAGTGCAATATGTAAGTGCATTGAATCATCGTGACAAATAAGAGAAATATTTGAAATCCCTCATATTTTCATTTCACTTTTTCTTGCTCACTTCAAAAATGTAGGTGTTGGTTGCTAATAACAAAATGGAAATACTGATAACCGACCTCAAGAAGCCCTAAAAGTATGAAATAAACTGCATGGTCGGTGCCAAATCAGTTTTCCCCAATTTCATTCATATTGTTCACTTTGATATCAAAATAAAACAAGTTGAGTAAGCAGGAGAGTGCTCCTACCAGAAGGTCATTGTAAACATCCTAGGGTTAGAAACAAGTTTTCTAATAGCGTGAATCGATAACTTGAATTATTCATCCAATACTTGGCTATGAAATCGTTCAAATTTATACAAAAGATGCACAGTTTCTTTCATAAGCACAGAGCAGCCGCCATTTTAATCCCGCTTAAATGATTTTTCTGAATGCTCGGCCGATTGAACATGTTCAAGTTAAACACTATTCCTTAAATTTTCATGAAAATTGAAAGAAAATAAAAGTGCCTATGTCACTTTTAAATATATATAGGGTTTTCCAATAAGAGGTGTTATTTTGAATAGATCTTGTGATTTAACACCTTACGACTTCTTCCTTTGGAGCAGCCACTTTGCGATTTGGTTATGAAAAATTTCATGAAGAGGATATGGTCTTGTAAGCGTGTCGTAGTAGTTATTTGCCTAATGTTAGTTTTTACTATTAACGGCATATCTTCTTCTTTATAATGAAATAAACATCCGATCGTTTGTATTAAAAAATGGCATTTTTCTTTTAATATCAAAATAACACCTCTTATTGGAAAACCCTATATCAACCATAAACACGTGTTATTGTTGTTGTAATTCCATATAATTGAAATGGCTATAACTCACTTGAATATGATTCGATCTCAATTAAATTTTGTGAACTTATATTTCTTATGTCAGTCTATATAATTGCAAAATTTCAAAAAAATGCAAAATCTACAAATCATACTATTTTT
This sequence comes from Odontomyia ornata, assembly GCA_963969285.1. Taxonomy (NCBI): domain Eukaryota; kingdom Metazoa; phylum Arthropoda; class Insecta; order Diptera; family Stratiomyidae; genus Odontomyia; species Odontomyia ornata. The sequence goes on along the minus strand of OZ017741.1, from coordinate 229,427,922 downwards.
AACAAAGTTGAGCGAATTTCGATTTCTAAGGTATTTGTTGCCCTTGTACTCATAAAGGCCCACGTTCGTGGCAATTTTCAGATTTTTCGGCTCAAAGGCGTCCAATTGCGAGGGGGGGGACACGAATTTTGGGTACGTTTTGCCTTCCCCTCGACCCCCTAATTCGTAAAAGATTTTAAAAGTTCTAATTAAGACCTTTCATTTGATACCCCAGTCGACTACCTTTGATTAAAAAAAATTTTTAAGGGACAATTCGTTATTAGGGGGACCCCCCTTAAAAATTTTTTAAATTTTTGTTAAGGCGTTAACTTTTGAGAGACCATCACTTCTGACCTTTTCACAAAGTTTGAGCATTCTAGCTTCTATAGTTTATGAGGAAACTAGCTGTGACGCACGGACAGACGGACAGACAGGTCGCGAAACTAGTAGGTCTTTGTAAAAATGTCGCAGACATTCTTTCGTCGTTCGGTTCAAAGTGGGCGACCAGCTGTTTGTAGTGAAATGTATGGATAAAAGTGTCCGTAAAGGACTTGCAGTCTTGACCTTTTTCAAAGTCAAAGTCAAAAGCGCTTTATTTAATACGAATCGTTATAAATTTTGAAAGAATATAAAGCAAATTCCAAACAATAACAATCAAAAAAACTTAATGGCCCAAATGGCTCTCTAAATTTGTACGTTATCATTAACTCATTTCATAAACAAAAACTATAGCAAATTCAAACTAATTACAATTATTACATATTTTTAAAATTTAATTGGAAAAAGGAGAAAAAACCAACCAACACTATCCTAAAATTATTTATAATTAAAACACAACAGTGAAACTTTGATCCTACACCTAATATGTTGTAACTTATTTCTAATAAAATACAATCAAAAACTTTATCTTATACTAAAAAAATTCTGTAACAATGTTCCTAACCTAAGTGTTTAATCTTATCTCTAACGGAATATAGTAAACATTACATATACCTGACCTATACCTAATTTTTAACAAAAATAAATAATAACACTAAATGTAGCAATAATGAGCTGAAACTCAAAAACTAAATAACGAAAAACACCAAAACTGAAAATAAACACGAATAATTTAGACATTGTCATTCAGCCACCAATACCTGGATTGCGCCGTCTCAACTCGATCAGCTTCAACGAATCTAGCAAATGAGTGTCTCCATTGAAATCGTTGGTCTCCTGAACTCAAATTAGGAGGATATTTTATCTTCTTATCGGTGGCCCGTCCATATATGTGATATATGACTGGGACGCCGTCAGAATCAAAAACATATCGATTCATGTCCAAATACACGAATGCTGCTGGAGGAATGAAGCCAGTAGCGAGGCAAGTCGCTATATACCCGTCTGTAGGGTGGAACGGCTGTGAAATCCAAGGGTTTTCACTCACAGTCACATATCTAGCGATATGATTCCGAAGAAGCTTCAATATGAAGATATCGACCCTGGTCACTTCAGCAGTTTGATAAAATCTTCTGTTCGATATATATTGTTTCCAATCCGTCTCAGGCTTTCTGTACAAACCAGTACATGCACGAAGACATTTCCTTTGGAAAACTCTTAATTTTTCCATAGTACTAGCGCTCTGGTTGTACCAGATCTGATATCCATATGTCAAAACTGGTCTAACCAGTGTCTTGTAACAGATAATTTTGACCTTTTGGTCAATGTATCTGGAATGAAAGAGCCTTCGAAGGGCCATGACTACTTTAAGTGCCTTACTGAGCATGATTTTCACATGTTCAGTATAGTACAGATACTGATCGAGATAAACACCGAGGTTTGAGCATTCTAGCTTCTATAGTTTCTGAGGAAACTAGCTGTGACGTACGGACAGACGGACAGACAGGTCGCGAAACTAGTAGGTCTTTGTAAAAATGTCGCAGACATTCTTTCGTCGTTCGGTTCAAAGTGGGCGACCAGCTGTTTGTAGTGAAATGTATGGATAAAAATGTCCGTAAAGGACTTGCAGTCTTGACCTTTTTCAAAGTCAAAGTCAAAAGCGCTTTATTTAATACGAATCGTTATAAATTTTGAAAGAATATAAAGCAAATTCCAAACAATAACAATCAAAAAAACTTAATGGCCCAAATGGCTCTCTAAATTTGTACGTTATCATTAACTCATTTCATAAACAAGTTGGGTAGACAGACCTATGCTCATGTCAGAAGGGTTTTGTACTCAACATACAAAATGCAGTAACCAGTAACGAATAAAATCAAGAAACATGTCATGTTCGAGGATCATACTATTATTAGTAAAGTTGAAAGAATTTTGACTTCTGAGGTATTTGTTATAGTTATACCCACAAATATCTCTCTTGATAATTATTTCAGATTTTTTAAGATCACGGGTGTCCATTCGCAAGGGAGGAAACACATTTTTCATGTATTCCCCCCTCCTGTGCCCCCACTGAAGCAAAAACTGTCAGTTTAAGAACTGTTCTGAAAAGCTCTCATAGAGAAACTTCAGTTGATACTCATATCGGCTACCTTTCATGAAATTTTTTTTCAGGGGCCACTCCTCTGTACTGTAATCATCGATTCATGGCCTGTTTTTTCGAATCTTAGAATGGTTACAAAGCCCTTTTGCTAGGAGCTGTCTCCTGCCTCTTCGACTTGTTTCAATTGTATGTACTCATCTTCATGATACATATCATTCCTGAAATTTTTATGCAAATCCTAGCAAAGCTGTAGTGTCTAAGTCGGGTAAAAGCGCATATGGCTCCATAGCCATATGTTTCCATAGTAATACAGGGCATATTGTTCCATAGTAATGCAGGAAAATTCAAATCGCTATAACTTCGTTAAATACTTTTTGATCTTTATGAAACTTTCAGAAAAAATTAACCTTATAAATAGGCATCTGTGCGCTAAATTTTATTGAATTTAAGGGTACGGTCTAGATTTTATTCAAGAAAACGTAAAATCGATAAATCATACTATTACTAACAAAGTTGAGTGAATTTCGACTTCTCATGTATTTGTTGTTGCTGTACTCACAAAGGTCTACATCCATGATTTTTTTCAGATTTTTCGGATGGAAGGTGTCCAATCGCGAGGGGGGGTACGCGAAAAGTTCGTACATTTCCCCTTCCCCTGCCCACCTCGGTACTCATAAGGCAATTTTAAGACTTGTTTTGAAAAGATCTCGTTGAGACCTTTCCAACGACACCCTACTCGACTACCAATGGTGAAAATTTTTTTTTTGAGGGGTCACCTCCCTATATGGGGAGACCCCCCTTAAACCCCTTTGAAAAATTTTTCCACCATTGAACTTTCAAGAAGTCACCACTTCTGACCTTTCCACAAAGTTTCATGGCTGTAGCTTCTATAGTTTCGGAGAAAAAGTGCTGTGACATACAGACGGACGGACGGACGGACGGACGGACAGACGGACAGACGGACACAGGTCGTGATTGCAATAGGGGTCTGTATTTTAGTACAAAACCCTAAAAAAAACTATAGCAAATTCAAATTAATTACGATTATTACATATTTTTAAAATTTAATTGGAAAAAGGAGAAAAAACCAACCAACACTATCCTAAAATTATTTATAATTAAAACACAACAGTGAAACTTTGATCCTACACCTAATATGTTGTAACTTATTTCTAATAAAATACAATCAAAAACTTTATCTTATACTAAAAAAATTCTGTAACAATGTTCCTAACCTAAGTGTTTAATCTTATCTCTAACGGAATATAGTAAACATTACATATACCTGACCTATACCTAATTTTTAACAAAAATAAATAATAACACTAAATGTAGCAATAATGAGCTGAAACTCAAAAACTAAATAACGAAAAACACCAAAACTGAAAATAAACACGAATAATTTAGACATTGTCATTCAGCCACCAATACCTGGATTGCGCCGTCTCAACTCGATCAGCTTCAACGAATCTAGCAAATGAGTGTCTCCATTGAAATCGTTGGTCTCCTGAACTCAAATTAGGAGGATATTTTATCTTCTTATCGGTGGCCCGTCCATATATGTGATATATGACTGGGACGCCGTCAGAATCAAAAACATATCGATTCATGTCCAAATACACGAATGCTGCTGGAGGAATGAAGCCAGTAGCGAGGCAAGTCGCTATATACCCGTCTGTAGGGTGGAACGGCTGTGAAATCCAAGGGTTTTCACTCACAGTCACATATCTAGCGATATGATTCCGAAGAAGCTTCAATATGAAGATATCGACCCTGGTCACTTCAGCAGTTTGATAAAATCTTCTGTTCGATATATAATGTTTCCAATCCGTCTCAGGCTTTCTGTACAAACCAGTACATGCACGAAGACATTTCCTTTGGAAAACTCTTAATTTTTCCATAGTACTAGCGCTCTGGTTGTACCAGATCTGATATCCATATGTCAAAACTGGTCTAATCAGTGTCTTGTAACAGATAATTTTGACCTTTTGGTCAATGTTTCTGGAATGAAAGAGCCTTCGAAGGGCCATGACTACTTTAAGTGCCTTACTGAGCATGATTTTCACATGTTCAGTATAGTACAGATACTGATCGAGATAAACACCGAGGTATCGAACACAGGGCTTATGTGGAACCCGTTCTGAACTACCCTCGCCAGCCATGATGTGGAAATCTTTCCAATTACGTTTCAGGTCTTGACTGACCCCCTGCAGAGTTGTTCGAAACAAGATTGTTTCACACTTTTGCGCATTGATTTTCATTCGCCAATTGTCAGTGTACAGCTGAACATCATTGAACATTTTTTGGAGATTGCTCTGAACTATTGTAGCTTTTCGGTCAGCCGTGTAGATGATCAGATCATCAGCAAACGCTACCAATGATCGCGTTGGCGAGACGTTAAAATCAAAGCCGTTCAATAGCTTGCGAATGAAGATTGAAAAGAGCAGAGGCGCAGTAACTGGTCCCTGCTGTAGACCATTCAAGTCCTTGAACTCGCGCATTGTTGTCAGATTTCCATCAGTTACGACAAACGATTTCCCGTATAACATATTACACATCATGGCAACAAGGTGTCTGGGGAACTTGTCCTGAACGAGTTTAAAAACTAGTCCATCTAACCCCACCGTATCGAAGGCTTTCTCCATATCAATGTGACATTCTCCAACACATTGTCTATCATTTAGTTTCCAACAGATGTCTGAGGTTACTTTCGTTATTGCATGTGTGGTCGAATGCCTGGCACGAAAACCAAATTGGCAATTCGGCATCAACTCATTTTCCTCAATGTGGGCGTTTAATGCTCTGTTGAGTATCACTTCAAACACTTTGCTGATGTTAGGCAGCAAGCTGATTGAGCGATAGCTTTTCAGGCATGAAGATTCTTTTCCTTTCTTCAAGATCGGAAATACCTTAGCCTTTTTCCACTCATTTGGGAAATATGAATTGCTCAACATGTTTTTGAACAATATGCAATAATTCCTAATAGCAACCTCCGGCGAATGTCGGAGAACTACATTTGGAATACCATCAGTACCACATGATTTCTTGTTGTTTATCCTGCGAAATATGAAACACATAGCTGACAAAATAATCAATAAGATTCAAGCTCGGTATGAGGTCAGATGTTAATGTTTCATTGAAATGAAGAATTGATTGGCCGTTCAGGCTTGATTTGAAGTCGGAAACTTTTGCTTCAACGATCTCTGAAACTATTTCATTCCCTCTCTCAGGGTTTGGCAGATGAACCAATTCAAAATGTGTTCCAATCAGGGCAAGTTTATCCAATCCTTCACAAATGATCCTGTTTCCATTTCTATCCGGAGTCGTACTATCAATTTCGATACCAGCAATATCGAGAAGATTTATCTCATCACCAGTGACTTCAAGATTAGATACCTTCACTCGAGACTTCTTGCGGAATATGCTATTCACTTTCGCGAACACGCCGTCTGGGTCCTGTGGGCTTATACCCCTCAATTTTTCCGCCCATTGATTGCTGACCTCACTCCGGAAGTATGACCGGATTAAGTTCCGGACATTCCTCAGATGTAATTTCAACAAAGACAACGAGGGATGGTTATAGTCCAAAAATCGCCGATAAATATTGTTGACGCGTGTGAGAAGAAGGCTTTTCAATCTTTTCAACCTTGCGATGGTTGCTGTTTCATATCCTTCCATATTGTTTCGAAGTTTAATCTTGGGAACGACTTTCTCAATCGTTTCCAATGTCAGCTTCTCTCACTTCGACAAATAGGCATGTATTTCATCGTTAGTTAGATTCCTGTCATTAGGAACCATTGAGCAAGAGTTGCCACCATCAGAAGGGGGACATTGCTTCTGCTACTCCCGATTAAACTTCTTTTGAAACTTTCCCCAGTCTGTTTTTTTGAAGTTCAACCGATGATTTTCGTGTTGGACTGGAATGAGGAAGAAATCATCCCTTTGATGATTGATTTCCATTACGATTGCGTTATGGTCGCTATCATAAGGAAGCACCTGCAGTTACCGTTGAGGACTATTAAAGTTGAATTCGAGTCTTGCGTCAGCAATGCAGAGGTCCAAATATGAATTTGTCCTAGGGTATGTTGGGAACTCCGACCCATATAGATTGCACCTGTATTCAATTTGGTTCTCTGTTATCCACGATTTCAGGAATACACCTCTTGGATTATTGGTGGCGTTCAGCCATGATGTATGCTTGGCGTTCAGGTCACCAGCAAGAATATAATAGTTATGCAGCCTGTTCAATTCGAGTATTTCAAACAAGGAATTGAGTTCCTCCTTGAGCCTGAGAACAGCTCCACCAGTTGCATAGGCAGAGATAACGAAGAGGTTATCCCCACCTGGCAGTGAAATTTTGATAACGGACACTTCAAGAGATTCAAAGCTTTTGAATTCGACTTTTTCAATTTTTTGGAAACGATAGGGTCTTCGAACCAATATCCCGGTGCCACCTCCCCCATCACCTATTACCTTATCGTGTCTTACGAATTCAAAATCCTTGGATGTCATGGAGTACCATGAATTGAGGTGGGTTTCGGTGAGAAGCATGATGTCAGGCTTTTGCTTAACAATGAATTCAAGGAGATAATCACGCCGATGTATAGTAACAATAGAGTTGACGTTGATCGAGATGAGACGAATCCTATCCATGGGAATGTGACTGGTTGACAAACTATTCTGGAGCATGTTGGCCTAAACGTTGAAAAACGAAATTGATTTTTTGGTCTTGCTTATTAATTCTATCTGAAAGCGATTCAAGTTGCTGGTAGATTTTAAGAAGCAGCTCATTATTGCCACTTACATTATTTGTTTTATTTATATTGTTGTCTGCTGGTCCTCTGGCAGCAAGTGCAAATGATACTCCGGGTTTGATGAAGTTGGGAGGTAACAGATTGTGATTTACTTTGGGGAAAATTTAGCTCTTGCATCTTGATACCGAGGGCATCCTCGGTATGATGCTGGATTACCAAATATACCGCAATTAACACAATACAATTATTCTTTTGGCTCCATCTGAGCCAATTTGCATTCACCGGGGGCGTGGATATCTTTGCACTTAACACAGCGATAGTGCATTGCACAATTGGCAGCCGAATGACCGAATCTTTGACACCTGTAACACTGGTTGACCTCAGTTTTTTGGAGGCGTTCCCACCTCACAACTCTAAAGTTTAAGTACCTTACCTGTTGGAGGGCACTCGGACTGCTGTCGTTGGAAATTTGGACTAAATATAATGGTAATATTTTACCTTCTACAGTTGATCTCCTTGTAGCAAAATTTTTCACACACATGAACTTAACAGCTGGTGCTGCTTCCTGCAACATTTCAAGGAGATCAACTGTATTCTCCCCACAGTCCAAGCCCTTCAACAGGAAGGTCTGATTTTTTTCCGCCTTTGGCGTATATGTGAAGTGGGGAGCTTGGACACTATTAAGAGCATCTTTCGCCAGTTTGAAGTCAGCCAGTGTCTTTGTCTTGATCGAGAGCTTATCAGCGGTCACTCTCTTAACTTCGAAGTTATCGATTTTATGTTCGGCTGCCAATAACCGAACCATATCTCCTCCACGCTGCCCAAAAACGTTTATTGGAGGAACTTTTTCATTTACCACATTAATTTTATTAGGAGGACCAGCAGACACACCGGGTGGCTTCTTCTCTTTTTGCTTAATTTTTAATTTTAAATATTTAATGAAATTATTATCGCTATCAATATTACCTATTTTATCGTTGCTCTTTATATCGACGTCCATTTCTTCGTTCATTGCAGACAGCACCGCATAATAATTGGCGCTGTCGTTCGCTCCTCCTGCGCTCAGGATATTTTCAGCATCATGGATTGTCTTGCCCATATCTTGCGATTTCATTTTATATGTTGGTACTCCTTTCCCGTTTGTTTTGCTTGTTGTTGTTGTTTCCTGTTTTTCATTCTTCTTAGTTAATATCGGCTCTTCTTTGCCGGACGTATTCTGTGGCTTAGCTTTTGGTTTGCTCCCATTCGACAACGTCCGGACCATATCTTCCAAACTCTGTATCCGGAGTTTTAATTCGTCATTTTGTTTCGTAACCCTTGCATTCTCTCTGGTTACTTTTTCATAATCTTCGCTGGAAAGCGTAATACGCTTTCCATGCTCACAATTGTCTTGTTCATTTTTCCGCTTGTTTATTTTATCATTTGTAATTTTTGAAATGCCTGGCTCTGGGTCCCCCAGCGGTGGGAAGCCGTCGGGCTCCTCCATCCCCCCGGTGAAAAAAACTTTTCTTCTTTCTTGAAACTTTCTCGCAGGTAAAGTCCAGATACTCGATAAATTGTTCGAATAGTTCGACGATGTAATAAGTTTCTTTATAAAATTACTTTCTAATTGACGTTTTTAAAAATTATTTTAATTTATAAAAATTCTTGACAGGAGCGAATTAAAAACACGTCTACACGCAACGAGTGCTAGACGTAGAATGCAGTCTTGACCTTCTGTCGCACTAAATATTGGTGCTCACTGGAATCGATTTGACCTAGGGACGCGTGTACACGCTTGAAGGCTAGAGTCTGCGCTGTCCTGAGGTGAATTCTTTTCCCAAGTATCAACGAATTTATGGAGTGACAACAAGAAAAGAAGCGCAAGAAGCATAGGCACGAACCAAAGATCATATTGTCCTATAACTTACCTTTTCTATTCTATTGAGCGCTATCAAAGGTGTGACCTCGTCTTTGCCTCGAAAAATGATAGTTCTAGGGTCCCGATTGCCGAGTCGGCATTTAAGAACTCTCCATCCCGAGACCCTAGGTCCCTAGGTGAATGGCCCGGGTGAAGAACAAGTTGTTCCTTCACTTAGGTGACTGGCATCATTATTCTAAACATCCAGTTACTCTATACTACTTGGATTGACGACGAAATCCCTCCAAATTTCGATATCAATAAATTTTATCTTTCATTCCTTCATTTTCATATCAGATGATTAACGTTCCTCTCTGTCCCTCTTTAGGAATCGTGAAATGATACAATTCTCCGATACGGAAAATACGTCACCAGCAATTGGACCAAAAAATGCTAGTTCGGTACGTACAGGTTTAATATAAGAAAAATTATGAACAATGTATAATTTTCTTGACAGTGTCTAGAGGAATCGTATGAAAATACAAGATCACAAAATTTCCAATATTGTAATTTAAATCCATTCAACCAAATGTCACCGTCAAGTTGTAAAGATTTCATCAGATCATCTACGCCAAATTTAAACGCTGAACTTGACTCGACATTTTCACCAGCTAGCAGTAAAACTTTACCTCGCGGGCATTTCTGTTCGAATGCAACAGCGACTAAAACGGAAGGCAATGTATTTCGATATGATTTTATGGAGCAGGTAATTCTTAGTTCTCAGTTTACTACACGAGAAAAAGTAAAAATAACGAAGTAGGTGATGCAGCATATAGAAAGTTTTCAATTCGATGTTTTAGAAATATAATTTGTTCATTTATTTATAGCCGGGTGCTCCAGTAGTAAACCGAAGTCTGAAACCCAAACTTAGTATTGAAGAAAAGGTGCCTAGCGATGAACGTTCCCCGTTGCGGCCGCCTTCAATAGACAGGAAGTTGAAGCCGGCACTCTACAAGGTAAATAACATTATTTGTTTCATGAAGTCTTACCTCAGTCACTTTCAACATCAGGACTCTACACAAACAATGAACTCACCGTCATTACGTCGTGCAACAAATCCTAGATCGTTAGTTATGTCCTCGGATACATATTTTGGTGTTAATCATAAAGACTTGGAAACACGCACACTACCGAGAAATATTTCTACTACGCGTTATATGCAATCGAACACTCATTTACGAAATAGCACAACCACTTTACAAAATTCATCGAAATCGAACTCGGCACTTCAATATTTAGAATTAGATGTTTCAAATCCGCCACCGCCACGACTGAAGAATGCTAATAGTATTTCTATGGTATCCGGTGAGCCTAGTCATAGCTTCAGTCATAGTTTGGATATACCATCGCGTGCTGCCGTGCCGAGCAGCGTTGAATATAAATGTGTAGATTTCTTAAAAACTGAAGCATTTAAGCGGGTCAAGGAGGATGCTGAAAAAAATCGAATGAAAGACTAGGCAATTTTAGGTACATTTAAAAAAACAAAGTATATTTGAGCGGTAGTTTATTCCAGGAGGCAGCAAAAAGGAGTTCAGTGATAATGGTGAACATATCTACGTTTTCTTACGTAGACATTTTTTAATATTGTGCTATTTACAAATAGGCTCCAAGTATTTTATATTAAAACTAATATGTAAGTAGAAAAGATCATTTAACCATATTCAGCAATATTCAACATAAAGGAAGATAGAGACTGGTTCATTGTGTTATCCTACTACTTAAATTAAATTGTCTTTTTTTGTTTGTAAAAACCCACATTTATCATCGAAATCCCAGGATATCGGGTTTAATTCATGCATGTTTTCATTATTTCATTTGTATTAGTAATACTAAATAAATATTGAATCGCTGCTTATGAAAACATTAAATCTTATCATGTGTATCAAATATTATATCTAAGATTTTAAGCGAATTTATAACTATTTTAAACGAACGCACAAATCAGTGATGTAAATCATGTTAGTTTAACAGAAATTCAACAAGCAATTATTGGTTCTTATGTAGTGAAATGGGTTAGATGTAATATCCGTGAAGGACTGCAGCGATGGGCTGCTGCCTCAGCGGAAGAGGATGTTGAGATCCGCCGAGATTGGCCTGGGGACGCGTGAATGTGCCGGCAGGCTAGCGTTGCGGTGTCGTATGTACTCGGACAACGGAGTACAGTTTCGATCTCGGCAGTTTAAAGGTCTACTCGAACAGTACGGTATCGAACGCGTACTGACACCCATATATTCTCCTCAGCCTAACGGATCTGAACATTTGATTCGCACACTGTTAGCCGCGATCCATTCTTATGTCCATCCAACTCAGAAGGATTGGGACCGACGATTGTCTGCCATCACTTGCGCTCTACGGTCGTCTTATCATTCCGTCACCGGTATCTCGCCTTACTTTGCCGCCTTCGGACAGCACATTATTTGCCATGGCAAATCATACAGGCTATTACGGCAGTTGAAGTGTTTGGGAGATCCCAAACACCTCCGCCAACAAATCGGACGGAAGATAAAGGTCGCAGGACGTGCAAATGAGGCGCATTACAACCTCCGGTCTCGACTTTCCGATTTTAAAGAAGGGGAATGAGGTTTTTCGTCGCAATTGCCATCAAAGTGACGCCACTGGGCATTACAACGCCAAGCTAGACCGGCGTTTCCTGAAAAGCCGTGTACAGAAAGTTATAGGACCCAATCGCTACCTCCTCACCGACCTATCGGGGAAAGAAGTCGGGGTATATCACGCAAAAGACCTGCGTGGATAGTTACATATATACGTCTGTTTGTCTGTCCGTACTCAGTTTCAACCACACGTAAAGTTTACACACAGCAAAACGAAAATATGCATATCAGTCTGTCCGTCCGCTGATCGTGTTCTTCAATCGTCCCACTCCGCGTTTCGACCCCGAAAGCCATCGATCCTCCAACTGAAGATCCTTCAGCTCATTTTTCGCAACCCTCGTCGCCTTGGGATCGCGAGAAAATTAGCTGCCCTATAGTACTCGAGCAGTCCCATAAGCAAACTGTTCGAAAACCTTCCTATCTCCTATCCAAAATTTTAATGGCAGATTTAGAAAAAATATTTAATTACTTCCATTCATAATCGTAATTTGTAAAATAGTTTTCTTTCTTATTAGTATTATTAAATGTAATTTTAAATCAATTTTTATTTGTATTAAATTTAAACGTTTCCCTTTAATTATATCCTTCATGAGATTTAATTTTTATTACTGTTTAGAATCTTTTTCATTTTTCTTTACTTCAGTTAATATTTTTCTTAAAAAATTTTAAATCTGCCAATTAAAATTTTAAACGTGGGAACACTGATTTATTGCACCCCAACGGGGTATTACATTACCGAAGGCAATCTAACTAGACGGAGCGAGCAGCTGATGGATTTACCGTGTACACGGGAATCGAAAGAAAGACAAGTTTGGGACGGATCGTGGAGTTTTACTTGGACGGCGACGCGGCGTGGACGTGAAGAACGACTGCGATATTTTCTTGGCTACGTTTTAAAGTCGGGAATATTTGGCAATTAGATTAAATTAGATTCCAAAATCGTTTTAAAGTTTATAAAACGTACATGTGAGTTGTAAAAGTTGATTTGCTTACCGCTTGAAGTGTTCAGGAGCACCCTTTGAAAGTGAAAATTTGCGACTCCATTTGTCCTCCGTCCCGCATATAGGATCTCGACACCCCACTCGTGAAATTAATTCGAAGTTGAATTTGTGGTTGCCTCCGAGTTCCTTTGATAAAATGTGGTAACGAGTGACTGGTTAGAAAAACAAATGCGGTGCAATTCTAACCGGCAAACATATAACACGACAATGCTTAATTCCCCTGTAGTCGTGGATTACTTTGATAGTATTTCTACCAGTTCAGTGATGGTGTTCTCTTGAAAGATTCAATTTTTCCCCAAAATACCTACCCATTAACAAAACTTCACCAAAATGTGTTCCTTTTCTTCCCATTAAAATTTCAAGTAAATAATCATAAAATGCATTCATATAAATTCAGCGTTGAATGCATTCGTTATCTTAAAAATTTTTCCTTCATTCTAGCCGTATTCTAAAGCACATGCTTTCCCGCGAGAGCCCTCCCGATGAGCATTTCATCAATTTAATTATGATGGATTGTCATAGTTAGAATACCGTCAACGGTTGTTCCCATTACACGTGGACTCTACCAACCAGGGGCTCAATCGATAGTTCATCAAAATCATATTTAACGGATTACTCGTCGATTATTGTTAGCGGACCACGGCATCGGATTAGCCCGTTTCCATTATCGAAAGAGATCAATAATCGCTTCATTATTTGGGATGGTGATATAACGCTGTTGCAAGTTGATGCTATTCCGAGTACAACAAATGAAACATTGACAGAACGAAATAGTATATCGGATCGTATATTCGGACGTGCCGGCTCGCGACTGAAAGAAAAAATTCTAGGCGATATACGAGAATGCAGAACAAGCGAAGACCTAGATTTAGTGAAAATACGAAACAGCTGCCGAACATACAGTGTTTTCCTGCTATAGAAACGTGCAGTGCAAAGCAAAAGATTTAAATTTGAAACAATCGCTTTACGTACAATAAGTGCTACTCAGCGAAATTTTTTTGTAGTGGGTCCTTGTGCCCGGGGGAAGAATTCGCCCCACGACACCGCAACGCTAGCCTGCCAGCGCATTCACGCGTCCCCAGACAAGGCCAATCTCAGCGGATCTCAACATCCTCTTCCGCTGAAGCAGTAGACCATCGCTGAAGTCCTGAACGGACATTAAGCCAATCTATTTCACTACACTTATTTAAATATATCATTGCATATTTTACAACTCAACGATATACTATATACACCTTTTGCTGCCTCTATGGGAACGAACATTATGGGATAAGTATTTTTTATTTGTTATAGATTGAGTTTTACTTTTTATACGAATCTATGTAGCATTTAGAACAATTGACTATTATAGTGAATAAGTCTATTTCTCCGTTTCCCGAATCAACCAAAACGTCAACAATTAGCTAACAATATCGTTTTCAATCTATGCAGTATTAAATAACACATTGAAATGCATTTGTAAAGCTTTGAAGCCATGCATTTAGACTAAAAGCTATTCCAATTTATTTCATAAACATTCGGCAATATTTTCATGCTAACAGTAAAAAAATTAAGTGCAATTATAAAAGAAAATGTGAAAAGAATGAGAATATTTCCATATCTTCATATAAATGATAGAGACCGAATAGAGTGAACAAATTTTTGTTAAAACTTTTTCAAAAAAATATGCCTTAAGATGAACATGTTTTAGAATAAGTTCAATTAACTATGTATACTGTTTATGCGACATTCTAATAAATAGGAGTGATTAATTGCTATATGATATAAAGCTTCTACAGAAAGATAGTAAAACATTACTAGCTTCCAATCAAGCTTTCAGTGGTAGCGCTAATGACTTCTTTCGTGACAGTTAAAAATTGTATATACGAGTATAAATATATTTTTTCGAAATTATATCAATTGTTTTCTTTTTATTCATTAAATTTTACATAATTAATTTGGTAAATATAACTGCTTGTTACCCTTAGATTCCAATAGGAACTATTGTCGTTAGTGCATGGTCGTATTTTGTGTTAGCGTTCAATAAGCGGATATCATTTTCTCATATGAAAAATATCTTTCTAGTTTCATGGCCATCGATGAAGCGATGCGCGATTGAATAGTGCCTGAACCTCTCTCACCACCCAAATATTTCTGAAATAACGAAAAGATAGAATGACATGTTACCATCAATTACTTTCGTTGCTTGAGCATCCTTTTTTCGAAATTCTTAAATTTCTCCTTAGCTAATTTTCGCTAAAACATCTATATTCAGACGTTAAACTTGTGAAAAATTCTTACTTCTGAAGAATTCTTATTTCTCGTCTTAAACATTTCCATGTAAACGTTGAAAACAATGTGAGCTACTTTTGGACCGACCTTTCGCCGAATTGTGGACCACCGATCCCGTTACGTGTATTGAGCTTTACATGGACTTGAACGAAAAGAGTAAATGTTGGTCTTGGGCGAGTTTTACGAAAGAGAGGAAAGGGGAGTGGACGGTCTGGAATGGCTGATTGACTGTCAAATGTATTTGTATTAATCGAGCAGTTCGCCCAGCGAACTACTCGATAACTCAGCAATGCTCACGAGAAATTCGTCCGCAACGCGTATCCTATTTTGGTGGCAGCAGTGTCACAAACTTTTTTGCATACCCCGCGTAGCGATACCCAGCAGAAATCGGTCATCCCTCCACCATTCCAATCAGTTAGAAAGTGTTGGAATGACAGATAGCTATTATTACTCACCACTTGACGTAGTCAGTGTGGGGAGGAAAGCTCAGTCACTGAACCAGCACTTGACGTCATTCTTGTGCGTGTTGGCAAGAGGTGTCTGAAGCAAGTGGAGTGATTAAGCGCTCATGCGGTCCGTGAGGTTAGGTAAATTGTGCAAAAATTCAATTTTTCCTTGATCTCGGATATAATTTTTATATATAAGGGAGGATTTGTCATGTAGCGTTCGAGTCGAATTTGGCAGAAGTGGCAGGACGTGAAGCAGTTAGGAAATCGGTACCGCAATGAATATTTCCACTAGCAACGACTGCGCAGGCGCTAAACTCGTGACTACATAAGCTTTTCATGTCGAATTAATCGCTCATATTGCTCACAGTATCCAATCGCAGAGGAAAAAGTGTTTCAGGCACTACAAGTATGTATGTACGAGTATGCTTGTTTGTCGTTTTTCTATCTACATGCCGTGCAATTAATCCGAGTAAATACACTAATAAGGAGTCGGAGAGGGGAAGTTGTGAAGAATACTGCTAAGTTTGCGTGTGAGTTAATAACACAATTTTGAGATATCGAAAGAAGCATTAAAAGAAAAGATTACTTAGCGGAACGAAGAGTGTTCGTCAAGTCGAAAAGAAACTGAAAGAATTTCCAAGGAAACGAATGGTTACATCCATGTGTCTATCAAATTCGAATTTCAAACTATGGCGGTCGCCCTTGCCTTTGTTAATAAAGGGTATAGTTTATTCGGCATAAGTTATTTAATTGACGCGAAAAAATATTGGTGCGTTCACAGAATACGGCACTATCATAACGCTAACTGGTGCTCAGCTCAGCATAAAATCGGTATAATTCGAATCAAGCGCCTTATGAGACGTGAGCGAAATGAATTTATATCGAGTGTTGCAGTTAGCATTTCAATAAGTACGCAACATTTGATCGATTCAGTGGCACAAACCAACACATCCGGAGTTTGCTCTTCTTCAAGCCGTGATATAACTGACTCCATCGATATTCGTGATCGTACTGTTGGCGTAACTGAAGAATATGAGGAACAGCTATCGTTAAGATATCGTTGCGACCGGCTATTCTACCATCATCGACGCTAACACTAGCTAGAAACCAGAATGCAACTAATAATAGTACTGGATTCTCCACACTTATTGAACGACTTTTATCGCCAATACAAACAAATATGGACGCTTGAGGTAGATTTTCCTGCATTATTATTCTAAATTTTTGCCTTTGATTTTGTCAAATTTGAGCTTAAAAGGAAAATAGAAACCAAATGAATAAAAGAAATAGATTATGAGCTTATAGTAGAAAAATCAAAATGAAAATAAAGGCAAATATTGCAATTAGTGATTATCAAAAAAGTGAAATATTCACACTCACAGAAAGAATAAAACCAAAAGAAACAATAAAAAAAGTGCAAATATAGAGAAGAGGTAAGCAGCAGGATAATAACACCCGATATAAAATTGAATCTTTTATAGAGTAATATAACAGTTTAAAAGTAGATAGCAGCAAACAACAATTTTTTCTATATGCTTGATGCAATTAACATATTATATGATTCGATCATATAAAATTTTAATATGAACCTGAAATATTTTATTTTGCATTTACCGGGAAGGTTCATATAAATTGCTTTGTATGAATTTATATGTAAATGTTAAAATAAATGGCCAAGTCTACAATGGATCTTGATTCGGATGGGAGGGTGCGAGGAGGCACCGCTTCCACCTAGATGCCCCACTCTTAATTGGGGGTCGTAAGTGTTCGGAGCAAATACGAAATCGTCTCGTGTACCGCGCGTGAATCGAGCAGCGGCGTCGTTGACCAATGTCAATTCCTTTTGTAGGTTACTTCGGCCTCGACACCGCCAACGCGTTATCTTTCTAACGTACAATTCGTGAATGTGAATTTTTTGTAGCGGGCTCTTGTGCTGGGGAAAAAGAACCCACCCACGACACCGCAACGCTAGCCTGCAAACGCATTCACGCGTCCTCAGACAAGGCCAATTCTGGCGAGCATTAATATCTTCGCTCGCCGAGGCAGCAGACCATCGCTGCAGTCATTTACGGACATTTTGAACATCTATAAAATACTACATATTTGTAAATATTATGCTCGAAAATCTATAAGCTCTTTGCTCAGAACTGTTATTTTGATGTGGCATGATAATAAACATCATATTAGTTCCAATAATTTGAAATCTATTTTATTCAGTCAGAAAATGTATGGCTATCGCATGAACTGGAGTCATGCGCTAAAGTAATATTTAAGTATTCTTTGAGTAGAAAAAAAAACAGCTTATAAGCGTCGTATAACATAAAAAGTATCACCAAATTATTAGCAACCGTTATTATTGAAGATCATACAATAGCGCCGACCATGCTTTAAAGGAATATCTTATCAATCGCTCTTTAGTTCAAGTTGCGACCAATATTCTCCTACAGGTACAACTTTGAAGTGTCACCATTATGATAAAAATAAAATTCTTTAAAACTCAATTGATTTTTGCTATGGATACTTTAAATAAGGACCAACAAAAGTCGCTTGATTAAACAATCTTAGCTAGGAGAAGGCTCAGCATAATGATAGCACCTGAAGAGTGTGCCGGTTTCTCTTTACTGTGGTCCGCGATATAGTCAAAAATCCTGATGCCCTGGGCCCATATTCTCAAATTAAAGATGTTCTGATCAGTCGTTCGCTGGCGGGGGAGTAATGTGGGGATTTCTCCAAACATCTCATCGCTATACAACAACTCAGAACGTACAGTTGTGAAAATACTGACACTTCACTATAAATTGACACACATCATAGACACCTGATGTTTAAAAAAAAAATTAATATAAAAAAATAAAATAATTAACTTCTAACATATCTGATAAGACAATTAAATAACATTCAGTTTCATGCAAGAAAAATGTAATTCTTTTATTTTCCATACATACGACTAATTATATAGCAAGCGTGGAATGATGTAAAATACCTGATTGCAGTTAAAAGCAGAAGCATATCGTTAGCGAATACGAGTATCTAACAATTTATTTTGCGTCATTACATTTTTATACGTTACACACATCATTATTTTGTTATGGAATCAACAAGAAAATTTATGTAACCGTTGCATTTACTAAACCCTAAGCAAAATTCCAGAAAAAACGTTAAATATTCAATTGGTTCAGAAACTTATAGTTGAAAGAATTCCAGATTTCAAATAACAAAATCGAAAGTTTTCAAGCTTCATGCATGTATGTATTGGTGCAAATAGAAATATTACACCAATACATACATGCATGAAGCTTGAAAACTTTACTTCTTTCGACTAAAATTTGAAATAAAACTCACCTTTATCACGATCACTTTAACTTTGAAATTGGTTGTTTTCACTCGCGACACTTCTCCAATTGATTTTCATATAATCACTTCACTCGCGATGCTATTAAACTAACTAACTAACTTTAAAATTAATTGTTTTCACTCGCGACGCTTCCAATGTAATTACCCTACTCGCGACGTGGTTAAACTAATGTCTGAAATTGATTTTTGGCGCCAGAATAAATTTTCCCCAGGCAGACAAGGTAAAATCGACGAACTACATTGTAAAAAGAATCAAGAAATTTACGTTAAACGGGAAATTCGTAAAAAACATGTCCCCAATTTCTCAGATGGTAGGCTCTCTCAAGCAACACAGAAATCCATCAAAAAATCTCTATAACAAAACAAAGTCTTCCAAACCTCTTTTTCACCCATATGTTCATCTAGTTTCCTACTTTTTATCCAACCTTCACAAATCTCTGTAGTAGAGTAAAATCATCCAAACCTCTTTTTTGCCCACATTTTCATCAAATTTCGTACTTTTCATCCGTCCTTCATATGCTGCCTCTGTAAACAAATTTTGATACCATGAAACATGTTACACCATCAAGCTTTTACACTGAGTTACCAGTAACTCTACAGTCATCCCAGGGTAATTTGCTAATAGCATAATCATTTTCCTCTAGGAAATGTTATTTTACATTGGCCAGTAGCATTTGGTTTCCACGTTGAATTCAGAAGCAGCTGCTAACATAGCGTCTCTCCCATATAATTTACCATTTTTTCTACATGAAATGTAAAATTTTACTGCATACATTGAGGGATTGAAGGGACAAGGGTGTTCGGCTTTGTACGAAGAGCTCTGTTGTGCAAACTATAGTCAGAGCATATATACTAACTAGCCCCTGCAATTGAGGAGCTGTCAAAATGAAAAGAGAGGCAAATAAACGTGTAATAGATGGATTAAAGTTTACCATGTGTTGGTAAAATTGCAAGCAAATTCAAATTTTTGTTTACCATACATACGCACTTTTAGTCCAATTCTCTCAACTCCATAAGTACCGTAAGAAATAAAATTTGTTCTAATTGCAGCTGCTATTTAGTAGATATGCTCTGCTATAGTTGTATACTAGAGTATATACAAGCTGATGATAGTATATTGTGGGTCCTTGTGCTGGGGAGAAGAACCCGCCGCACGACTGCAACGTTAGCCTGCCAGCGTATTCACGCGCCCCAGACAAGGCCGAGGTCGGTGAATCTCAAAATCCTCTTTCGCCGAGGCAGCAGACCATCGCTGCAGTCCTGAACGGACATTTATCTCCACCTTAATTCACTACACCCTCCGTAATCTAGACCCTCCAACAAAAATGTCTAATTTTCTCACTTTTTGGGGTAGAATTGATTTGCAGAACCTCCCCAGAATTCACAACAACTTTGGCTGACGAGGTCAACCAATGATTTCGTTTTCATTGTTAGTTTATCTGTGTTTACTCTTCTAATTTCAAATTGCTTGATTTATTTTCGGCTGTTAATAGCCAAACCACATCTCTATCGCATTGTTTGAATATATTTATTGGGGGAAATTTTTCTGCCTCGTTGCTGGCTTTATCCGAGGAACTAGCAGAACCGCAAGTTGGTTTCTTCTCCTTGCTTTTATTTTTCAAATATTAAATAAAATTTACGTTATCTATATCAGAACTACCTTCGCTATCTTCTTCAATTTACATATTATCTGTCAGTCCTTCCTGCGCTGCAAAATACAGGGTGGGCAAAAAGTCCCTTTCCTATTTATATATGTAATAACTTTTAATTACTCACAAATGTAACAGTAACAGTAATTAACAGTTATTAATTTTTTACATCGGAAAGTTACTTTTTGCCCACCCTGTAGTTTCGACTGTCATTAGCGCCACCTGCACTTAACATTTTTCAGGAATTGTTTGTTTCACATTCTTCTCCACCTTCCTTTCCTATTGAGCTGGTTTTTGCTGCCACGGTTTTTAAATCTTGATCCCTTTCTTAAGTGGCCATTCGAGGGACTGTATCCGTAGCTTCGGTTCATCGTTTTTTTTCGGTGTTTATTCATTTCTTCATTCGCCATCTGCAGAGTTCTCTTGATAGTTTTTTTCTTTTCGTGATCTTTATCGCCAGCTTACTATTTAACGTTTCCCCGGGCTCCCCCATACCAGCGGTCCCGAAGTTGTCTTGAGATACTTCGCTTTTATTTAGTATCGAAGTAAAATTATGATATTCGATATAAATTGCTTCGACAAAATTATAAACTTTTTCCAACAAAGATGTTTTAAAAATCACTTAGTTTCAGAAAACTGGTGACAGGAGCGATCAAAAAGGACGGCCATACGCAACGAATCCTAGACGTAGTAGTGAAAAATATCCCCAGAACGAACTGAAGGTGACTAAGAATACCCGAAACTCATCTTCACGGAAATTAAAGCAAGGCCCGGTCGACACTAAAGAACAAAACATAAAGTTTGCCTGCGGGAAAAAGAAATTATTGACTAAAAAGAAAAAAATATATTTGATTTATCATTCTGACATCCACTTGGTTATAATTGCTTATTAATACAAATGCTCTCCCCCGGCAGAGCATATATACTAACAAGCAACTGCACCAGCTGTTTTTCCGATTAGAAAGGGACGTAAAATAGCATAAGAGACATTATTTTGCATTTCTTTCTTTCCTTTCTAACAATTTGAGAGGAAAATAAATTTTACTCAATACATACACAAATCGATTTCTAATTTTACGCAATACATACACAAATCGGTTTTTACGTTAACTACCGTTAGATGCGAAATTTGTTCTATGTGAAATTGCTTGTTAGTAGATATGCTCTGCCCCCGGTATGTGCAGTCGCTAATTCCATGAATTTACACAATACATCTTTTTCTATTCAACGGCATACTACTATCGTCATTTGTTTCCCTGGAGAGTGGTCGTTATCGATGAAAAGCAGAAGATGAGATTTCATAGATAAACATGGACTAATTAAGAATCTAAATAAAAAAAAAACCTTTGGCATGAATGTATCGAAATTATGATTTTATTAAATTAAACTTATATCCTTGTCCGATTCCAAAAAAATATTTCATCAGATATTAGTAACATGTAAACTGAACATGTAGTACATCCATACACAAAGCCCGGTTTGTAGAAGAGAGATGTCGGAAGAATTCTGCCCCCTTTCTTTTCTCAAAATAAACTCCTTACTCTTTCCATTAATCATAGCGACTCACAAAAGCATTTCCAATCTAGTAAAATATCGAATTTATATGGCTCCAACAAACTCGACTCTTTGCTTTCAATGATCTCAAGACAATTTGCGCTCTCAGGTGGTGTTGAACATATTTACCATAAATTTCTAATACTTTTATGAACCAATGACAAGTGTATTTATATAGTCATGCAGCGGTGTACGTGAAAAGCTACAAGTTGATAATCAAGTGATTAAGTGCACTCGCCCAAGCAAACAACATTCCTGTTAGTTTATCGATTTAGTGGCGGTGCGCACGCATTCTCCGGTAGTCATTTGTTGATTATTGTTTCGTGTGAATGATTAATTTAAGTTGTTTAGTTCTTCTGCTTTTCAGGCATAAAAATTTATGAATAACAACGTGATATCTCTATACGTTCCATATCACTCTTTGTGAACTTGTGAACTTAAGACTTCATTCTGTGCACCAACAGTCGGAAAGATGTATTTTTCAATGTGATATGTTAAGTAAGTAAGTAAGTAATGGACAGCAAGTAGTTGGCAACAGGTTTGTGAATGATTCTCGTGAACAAAAAATCGGTGGCAATCTAAAAGGGGATAAAAAACTTTGTTTGAATAATGTCGCGGTGGACTGAAGATTCGACGATAAAGTTTGTACGCGAATATTTGCGCCATGAGTGTTTGTGGAACTTTAATAATAAAAATTATAGGAACAAATCAGCAAAACAGCGAGCGTTTAGTGAGATGGCGTCCAATATGGCGATTCCAAATTTCGATGGTAAAGATGTTTACTTGAAAATTAAGAGCTTAAGATCAACTTACTCTCAAGAATTGAAAAAAATTAAAAATTCAAAGAAATCGGGCGCAAGTCCTGATGAAATTTATAAGCCACATTTGAAATGGTTCAAATTGCTGAATAACGCATTGAAAGCTGCAAATGTGAGTGGAAGAAAGGTAGTTCAAGATGAAACAGTAAGTAGGATGACATTTAACAATATCGAATATAATATTAAATCAAAAAATTAAGTTTGTTGCACTATAAAATATAAACAATGTATAAAAAAAGCTAAAAAAAACGTTCCTCGGTCGCAATGCTACTTGACTATGCTCGGATCAGCCTATGCCTCCTTACGCAGGCCCAAAAGAAGCATGACGTCACAATAGGCGACAAGGCGTTTAGACCAAAACTGACATTAGTTAGGAAGCCATATGGCAGCAGCGCTTACTACCACGCACATGACCATTAGTAGGCCGACTTTGCTGGCTAACTTACATGGCGGTATATGAAGAATTATGGAGGTGCTAACGAAAATTCGAAGTTTTGTACGGTTTTGAGTTGGATTTCTACAGTCAAATCCTAATGGCCCGCGGATAACACAATAGCACTCCTAGTGAAGTGAAAATTATTTCAGTTCTTATACCCGTTTAGTTTTTATCGCCTTCCAAAGTGAATTTATAGGAGTTTGTTTACATCTGAACGATCAGTGGAAGGTGCAAAACGTGTGCTTCATCTGCTCGTCTTTAAATGTTTAGGAGTACAGTGGGCTATACAAGGTGAATTTATAGCATGCACGGAATGCGTTCCGCACGTTTTTTATTCGGAAAATACTATATATTACGAAATATAAGCATTTGCTAATACCGCGGTTGGGTGACAGCTACCGGAAGCTTGTCCATAGTAGGCCGACTAGTACATACAGTCTTCCACAAAAGTCAAGGTACAGTGATAAATATCATGAAAATTGTTTGATATTTTTATTTAAAAAACCTATAGTGATAAAAATTTTTTGGTATTACTTCAACTATAATCATTACACTTTAAATTCATGTAAAACAAAACGAAAATTCTGTCGCATTAATATATTATTACATATGATGTGTTGGAAAGTCAATGAATGAAGTCCACAAAAGTCATGGTACACCTGAAGAAAAATGATACAAATTGTAATTATAGTCTTGCATAGTTATTTGAATTATACTTTTCTTAATATTTTGTCGGATATCCTTTCATCTGAATTACTGACTTCAGTCTTTTAGGCATAGAATATACCAATTTTTTAGTAAATTCGCTGCTGATTCTGGCCCACTCCTCCAATATAACATCCTTAAGCTGCGCCTTGCTTGATATCACTCTTTTTCGGATTTTTGTCTTAAGCTCATTCCAAAGATGCTCTATAGGGTTCAAATCAGGGCTTTGAGGCGGTGTAGCAAGCATGCGAGTATTGTACAATAGCCACATTCGAACTTTATGCGCAGTGTGCTTAGGGTCATTGTCCTGTTGAAACAAGAAATCTTCTCGCATACCTAATTTGGCTGCACTTTGTTTCATGTTGTTTCGTAGAATCTCTAAATAAGAGTTCTGATCCATAGTATTTTCGATGAATGTCAGATTTCCAACTCCAGCAGCAGCCATGCAACCCCAAACCATAACACCACCGCCTCCATGTTTTACTGGTTTAATAGTGTTCTTGGGATTAAATGCTTCTCCTACTTTTCACCAGACCCTCTTATGCCCATTTACACCAAATATACAAAATTTAGACTCATCCGAAAATAAAACATTATCCCAAAACGTTATTGGTTATGCTTTTGCAAATGTTATTCTTTTTTGTTTGTTTATGGAACTTACAAGAGGTTTTCTTCTAGGCGTACGAGATGAAAATCCAGCTTCTACGACAGCTCTACGCACAGTTTCTGCACTAACCTCCTTCTTATCATTAATTCCAAGAGCATCGCAGATTTGTCTACAGCTTAGAAATGGATCTTGTTTTACCATTCGCGAAATTTTTCTCTTGTCCTTTGCACTTAGTTTAGATGGACGACCTGTTCGGGGCACATTTTCCACTCTATTTTCCTTCTTAAATCGATTTATCACTTTTTGAATGGTTGACCGACTTCGCAACACTAGTTCAGCTATTTCAGAATATGATTTGCTCTGATTTGAGTGCAGATTAATAATTATTTCACACTCCTTAATACTCAACTCCTTTCGACTCATTTTTTAAAAATTTTATTAAATAAAAGATACACCATGAATACGGACGCGATATTAAAGACAGCGGCCTACGGTTGTTAACTCACTCTGATAATATGAACTTGGGAGATTCCCCTTTTTACAAATAACAGGGCATTTTTTGCAACTGTACCAAGACTTTTGTGGAGTAGAAAAGAGACATTGCCAACAAAAAATGATTGTCTTCAATGATCATTATTGCCGAATCCCTTTAAATTTATGAAAACTTAAATTCAACAGAACTCGTATTGTTACCATTTCATAACTTTTGGTTTTCAAATAAAAATATTGATTCAGTAATAAAATTTTCAGTTACCGATTCTCTGTACCTTGACTTTTGTGGAAGACTGTATGCAAATTGCTACCATATGGCTTCCTATCTAACGTCAGTTTTGGTTTAGACCAATTGAACAGCTAGCTGGTGACAGTTCCTACGATGACGTCATGTACGTTAATTGCTTTCCTTCTAGGCCTGAGTAAGCAGGGGGTTGGACTAGCCCAAATTATCTAATTGGAGAACATTATTGTCAAATTAGATAAAACAGTTCATCCCCAAGTTGGCGTAATTTCGTTTTATATTTTTGTCGCATTTTGTTTGACTGGTAAAATAACAAATTTATTTTGCCGGGTCTCATATTTGCAAACAAATTTAAATATTTTCTTTAAAATCATCAATATCACTTTGACCAATATTGCTTCAACGTTATATGGAAACGTAGAATTACAATAGATTGTTTGACATGATTTGCAAGAGATTTTATAGTACATATATAAATTATACGATTTGAAATAATTCGTCAGTTTGAATGAGGAACTATGGGATAATTCTAAGCTTGATTTGTATGCAAATTTCGAAACTTGCTCAAAATTACATAGGTAGGATCACTTAAAATTACTAGAAAACACACATGTTGTGTAGCATTTCAATTTTAGCAATTTAAATTAACCCGTTCGAATAGTCAATGATTCTGAAATTTCAGTCAAAACAGTCGACGTACCTACCCTACATTTTGTAGCTAACATGCCGTAATTGTTGAACCAATGTAATTTGATCTGATTTGGTGATTTAATAGGTAAACCAAATATAAGTTCATAGTACTTTAGTAATCATTTTGACATAAAGTATTTCACAGTTCAAGAAAACAGAAAACATAGAAATAACAACTACGATCCGAAAGTTTATTTTAAAATTATGTATACATATTTGGAGAAAAACTTGTTTTGTAAAATGGAGCCAACCGGTGGCATAATAAGTTAATTGAGTGCGTAAACCCTTCTAAGAACCATTGCAACAGTGCAATATATGTGCAGCCTCGAAATGTTTGCATATAAATATCGTTTTTCCAAAAGCTGCGTAGCAGCAGACAATTCCAATGAAATCACCATACACGCAAACTTTCACTCTCAAAGTATCTGGAAAATAGTAACCACTCCAATTTTTCGAAAGAGTATCTAAAATAAGATTGTTTTTTTGAAAAAATATTGGCTTCTTCGATTGAAACTAAGGTATGAAGAAATGTGAATACTGAACTCAGCAAAGACAAAATCATTTCCACAGCCGCTCATGTTCAGTGCACAAAAACCTGTTGTTAGACAAGATTTCCAACGCACGAGAGGTCCTTCAATCCGAGCTAATACGGGCAAGCATATTTGGCTTTATTCAAAGAATATTTATTTAACTTTCAAGCTTCCCCGTTTGTTTGAGACACCGTCACCGTATTTGCTTTTCCCGCTTTCTCTACCCCTTCAAACTTGATTAGAATGGTAACAATTTGAGAAAGTTCCGTCTCACTTCATGACCCCGCACAGATCGCCCCAAATACTCTTTTTGTTATCTAACTACGAAATTTTGTCGCAGTTGAGGTTAGAAAATTAATTAATTTCAAAGTCCCATGGCCACCAACTCTATAAGACCAACCTTCAGTCGGAAGCTCTGGCCTGTTGTCAATTGCCGCCCAGCTCCTGCATACCAATTAGCACGGTACTTGGCTGGCTGATTTTATGCACCTTGACGACATTAGAGAACAGCCGCGATTTAACGTACTCTACCACCTCTCTAACATTGACTGACACGTTGGACTTTTATCACTATGCATCATCAACCTCTACACCTTTAGTCGGAAGATCGCCAAACTGTCTGCTGAAGTTGGCAAAGTTTGTTAGTGCGTTCAAAGTTGCGATGCCACTTCCTTCAGTGGTAGAAAGCTAACATTAGTTGTAGGGTGGCAACCGCATCCAATTGCATTAGGTATTAAAAATTAAGTTGTAAATGTTAAGAGGCCAAACAACAAGACATGTTTTCATTTCCATTAAATAACACTCCCAAAACGGCTCGTTTGTACTCGTATAACATAATTTGACAGCTCAAATCGCTTGTTCATTAACCCCAAAACAATTTATTCTTTTATTGTTGTGTTTTATTTGAAATCTATTTTTTTTTATTTTCCAGAAGGATGTTGAAGATAACAATCACAATGTTGAAATACCAGAGCAGCCAGTTTTAACAGTAGAAACTCAAAAGAGGCCATGGAGACAAATTACCCCAGTAAATGAAAATAATGATACTCCGAAAGCTGTAATTGTCCCACAAAGACAGGAAAGTATTGAGTTTGATATATTTGGTCAAAGTGTAGCCTGTCAGTTGAAAAATATGCCACTTATACTTGCATTACAAGCTCAGCAGCATATTCAAAACTATTTGTGTGAACTACGTATACAACACTTAAGGAATAACAAACAAAGATGTACTTCCAACCAGCCAACATTTTCTGAAGAAGCATCACCCCGGACATATTATGAAGACTACCAAACACAATCACCATCTTGCACTAAGATAACAGATAATCTAATTGAAATCAATTGTGAGGCCAGCTCTCCATTTTCCGAAATATCAGACACGCAAGTGTCATCCTTTTCATTTGTAAAATCTGAATTTTTACCCAATTAATAGATGTACATAATTTGAATAAATTGTAATTCCTCTGCATTAAGTTTATCGATTACAAAAAAAAATTAAAGTTAAAGTAATTTTATCTTGAAAAGCGTGTCAACTTCTTTGAGAAATCTTCACTGTCAAAAGGATATCTGGAAGGAAATGATTTTATATAGATGCAGTTTGGGTTAAGCAGGTAGGTTCTAGGTTAGGCCTGGTAGAGGGATATTAAGTTTTTGCTTTTTAGGTTGTTAGATGTCCATTTGTGTTCTGGTTCATCTCGCTTCCGTTTTCATCGGAGGATGTGGTCTAGTACTACATACGAAATATAACAGACTTCATTAACGCCAACGGATATGAACTAACTAACAAAACCCCTACTAATATGTTCCAAGCAGACTTACGTACGTCTATAACACAACTTCCCACTGCTCATTCCTTCTAATACTAAGCACCCAAATTTACCACACCACTCCTCAAAACACAACTTAAGCTCCACAAATCCAATATCCGTATCCAGCCTGTTAGCATTTACCGCCCAGTTCCTGCATACCAATAACTTGGCACTTGGCAACTATACTGGCTGATTTCATGTACCTTGACGACAAATACACATTAAAGAACTGCCGCAATCTAGCGAGCTCTATCACCTCTCTAACATTGACTAACACTTTGGACTTTTATCACTAGACATCATCAACCTTTACACGTCCGTCGATGAAACACTGACCATGCTAAAAGAAAAAACCTCATTCAATAAC
Organism: Odontomyia ornata; assembly: GCA_963969285.1. Lineage (NCBI taxonomy): Eukaryota > Metazoa > Arthropoda > Insecta > Diptera > Stratiomyidae > Odontomyia > Odontomyia ornata. The sequence goes on along the minus strand of OZ017741.1, from coordinate 229,399,223 downwards.
AGACGACGATTCGCAGATTAACTACTCAATCTCATAAAGACCAGAATAAAGCAGAAATTTTTTAGGTTCAATCATAGCATACATTGCCAACGACGGTTTGAGTATGGGACATCCAATGTCCTCAAGAATATCAGAAATATTCGTACAATCTTTGGAAGAAGTCGTTTGTCACCGGATATAAATTCAAATAAATTTCCATTGCCCTGTTGGCCGCAATGCTCCTCTATATATAAAACCTTACGATCATTTACGAAGCGCATGATGAACTCATCAGATCGAGCGAACCGAACAACATAAGACAGGACCGTCCTGTTGAAGTTTGAATATTATAAAATTTAGGAGGTAAAAGAGCTCTTAAATTGAATAAGACGGTTGAAGGAGGAGAAAAAGCTTGTAGTGAATTGGTTTGTATAAAAATGTCAATAAAGGACTGAAGCAGTGTCATGCCAAGTATTGGTGCTTACTGGAAACGACCTGGCTATTGTTACTTTACATCGGCGTGATTATCTCTTTGAATTCATTGCCAGGCAAAAGCCTGACATCGTGCTTCTCACCGAAACCCTCCTCAGTTCATGGCACTCCATGACATTCAAGAATTTTGAATTCGTAAGAAACGATAGGGTAATAGGTGATGGGGGAGGTGGCACCGGCATATTGGTTCGAAGACCCTATCGTTTCCAAAATATTGAAAAAGTCGAATTCAAAAGCTTTTAATCTCTTGAAGTGTCCGTTATCAAAATCTCATTGCCAGGTGGGGATAACCTCTTCGTTATCTCTGCCTATGCAACTGGTGGAACTGTTCTCAAGCTCAAGGAGGAGCTCAATTCCTTGTTTGAAATACTCGAATTGAACAGGCTGCATAATTATTATATTCTTGCTGGTGACCTGAATGCCAAGCATACATCATGGCTAAACGCCATCAATAATCCAAAAGGTGTATTCCTGAAATCGTTGATAACAGAGAACCAAATTGAATACAGGTGCAATCTATATGGGTCGGAGCTCCCAACATACCCTAGGACAAATTCATATTTGGACCTTTGCATTGCTGACGCAAGACTTGAATTCAGCTTTAATAGTCTTCAACGGAAACTGCAGGTGTTTCCTCATGAAAGCGACCATAACGCAATCGTAATGGAAATCAGTCGTCAACGGGATGATCTCTTCCTCATTCCAGTTCAACATGAAAATCGTCGGTTGAATTTCAAAAAAACAGACTGGGGAAAGTTTCAAAAGAAGTTTAATCGGGAGTACCAGAAGCAATGTCCTCCTTCTGATGATGGTAACTCTTGTTCATTGGTTCCTAATGACAGGAATCTAACTCACGATGAAATAGATCTCTATTTGTCGAAGTTAGAGAAGCTGACGTTGGAAACGATTGAGAAAGTAGTTCCCAAGATTAAACATCGAAAAAAATATGGAAGGATATGTAATGAATCATGCGACGCCGCTGGTGACCGCTACCGACACACTTTGCTGTTAGGTGGCTTGTCATTTTACGTTGGTTTCGACCAGTGCACATCCCACGTCTATTTTGTCGTGGGATGCCAACAGAGATTGACAGCCACATGGAGTGAATTGAAGTGTGGAGGTAGCGAGTGCCGTTGAGAAATAACTGATTGCGACGTGTTTTAAGTTGGCCGTCTAGTACTTTTAGAGCATAATTTTTAACAAAGGACTTCTTTTTAACTAAATTATTACATAAAATAGGAAAACGCACGTGCTATATTCGCAAAATCGCTAAAATTTACTTAAACATCTGATCGTAACCAGTGGTGAAGACATATCTCGTGAACAAAGTGAGTATAAAGTTTTTCTCGAGGAAGGAATAAGTTTTCAACTTAACTGAAGCTTCCTTAGGGAATCGTCACGCAACATTAGCAAGACTAAATACTACAGAACCTATAGCGTGCCCATTTACTTTCCGTTCGTACTGTATGTCACGGTCTACATGAAGCACCGTTGAGATACTTCAGTTACTCCACCGTGTCAAGTCACCGCTATGTAGCGCTCGTCAACAAAAGACAACCGTGCATTAGTGCACCAAGATAACGACAGGCTACGTACTGATTTGATTCAAGGACTAGATAAGTTTAAGAAAGTACGCTCTCACTCAGCCGATGTGGGGACTTGTTCGTGGCGCTAGTTCCGGTTTAAGTTGTACTATTCGCGATTAACAGAAGCGCTAGGCACGACGTCTTCTACGCTCGAATCCAAAATAAAAAACTGACGGCACAGCCAAAATTCGATTCTCAGATCTCCACCATTCGGTTTCACTTACACGAAGAACCAGCAACGCGGCAAATTTACAAAGCGACCGGTAGCAACCAGACTAAATCATATTTTGCTGTTCACCATTATAAATCCATTTTATCCAATTACAGTGGACGTTCTACACAAGATTTGCCACCCACACGGCCAAGTACCGAGAATTGTAATCTTCAAAAAGAATGGAGTACAAACGATGGTTGAATTCGACAGTCTTGAATCAGCACAAGAGCACGTGGCAATTTACATGGAGCCGACATATATTCAGGATGTTGCACTTTGAAAATTGAGTATGCAAAGCCCGAAAAACTTAACGGATACAAAAATGATTCAGATACAAGTTGGGATTACACTTTATCCACAGCTGCCAAAGAATTGAGCAATGGTCGTACTCCACTATTACAGGAGCCAATTTACGGCGGTCATCCACAGCCATATAGTGAGTACCTAAGTAGGATTTTTTTTTCATTAATACCAAGCGCATTAAAATAAACTAATCAACCGTTTAGCATAGAAAATAAACATCACACAAACATGCATACACATAAACTATACATTTAAAACGTATTAATCAAAATTGACGAGTCGGTTAAGAGTAAAACTGATCAAAAACTCGAGAGAAAAGGATTCCTTAATTTTATCTCCGAAAGTTAACTAACCTCTCATACTGTGAGACTAAAATGAAACAATTATATGCTCGTCTGACAAGTTCCTCATAGAGACTTTATATTGTATAATTAATATCCAACATTGGTAGTTGGAAGCAAAAGGAATTGTACGAATTATAAAAATCAAACTGTAGTATATAAGATTACAATTAATTACTATCTATAGATGACTTAAGTAACGGTATAATTTCTATGACGGCGCGTAAGCTTTAAATAATATTATGCTATTACTATTTGTATATTTATGCTTGGCCGAGAAGATGAGAAATTGTCAGTATTTTTTGTTTACAACAATTTAATGAAGAATATCTACGGAAAATTAACTTCAATTAGAGAGGTGCATCCATTTTTGTGTAGTAAAAGCATTAAGTAATTAAAAATAGATAACTGATATGGACTACTCATGCCCAGTTAAATCAATTAAATATCGATTCATGAAATAGGAATGAAACTTATAACCAATAATAATAAGAAATAATGCGACCTATGTTAATAAATAGCTCATAACACAAATAATTATACAAAATAATACGAACACCATTAATATTCAACAAATAATACAAGAAAAAAATGAGGAATAATACTACAATCATAATAAGTGACCAATAATAATAAAACTTAATACTAACCATATTAATGAATAATAAAATAAGATAAACACTAATAATTAAGACATAATAGATATCATAATAATTAATAATAACCAATGATATAAATAACAATAATAAGGATCATGAAAGCTGCTACAATAGTTAAAACAGATGCAACCTTTTTTTTACAAAATTTTAATGTTTCCGACTTTTCATTTTAAAAGAATTAGTTGAAAGACAAAACCAGAAAGAACCTTAGATTCAGTAACGTAAACTAAAGGACCCAAATAAATCAGTTTTATTTATGGCAGCAATATGAAATTTGAGCCTTTTGTTCGCAACATTAGATTTATTGAATAGATATATGATCATTGATGATATGAAATACATGAGTACAACTTGATTTCCAAAAGAGACCTTAATTGAAATTTCAATTGTGCTAACATTCGCTCGTTCTAATTAAGAAGCAATATCAAATATCTAGAATTCTAGATTCATCCCAACGAAATAGGAAATGATTCTAATTGCATTTGGATAACGTATTCTAATTCATCATCGATCGTTTGATGAGGATATTACAAAAGAACTATTTATAAAGCTGCTTTCATTAAAAACTTAACTGAAAAATAAGTTTCAAACAATTCAGGTCATACTTGAATTTCCCTGCATTCAGTCCATCATGTTATAAATGAAGTGACCATAACAAATAACATTATATAAAAGGTGAGGGAATAATAACAACAAAAAAATATATTCACGATGAGAATGTAGTCTTTCATATAAATGTCGGAAGTGCGCAATTCCCACTATTCCTACGTAAATTTTGTCTCATTTTCTTTTAAAAAGACAGAATAATTTATTGCAATACTGTGTCGTTGCTTTCATACTTGTATATCAACAAATAAAACGATTAATGAGATACCTTATATGCAAAAATAGTCAGTACCAATTCTACCCGCTATCCTTTTTCTATAATAATATCAGACATTGAACAATATCAATCGTGATTAGTTTTCAACATACCAACATACGTAATAACCGGGAAAATTGTCTAGAAAATCATGAGTCAATTATCATTTATTCATGCGTATACTGTACTTCATAAAAATATGTTTAGACATACCTTTGGTTTTTGTTTTATTGATATATATTTTTAAACATTTTCGCGATTTTTGCTGTTTGTAAATAGTAAAAATTTTGCTCTTAGATTAAAACGAGTTTTTGTTTTCATAATGAATTCGCTCTTTAGTTTATACACATGATGAAGCCTAGAACATTAATTAAGTCAATAAAAAATATGAATTGCTAACGAAAAAATAGACTTTCCTTTCCAGTGGTTCTGCTTTTCAGCGGGAAATAAGGTGCAGGGTAAGTATGCCGTCGCGAGGGTAGGGTTTGAGAAAATCCGCTGAAGTCGGTTTCGCGTTGCGCGCGGTACGCGGTACCTTTGTTGGTTTGCTGTTTTATTAGAGTAGCTTTCATCGGGATGAGTTAACGTAGTATTCTTTTCGGTACCGCGTCGGAAATTCGGGAACGCGAAGTAAAAATTAGATTTTGATCTTTGACTGATAAATGAAGAAATACGGAGTAACGTAGAATAGGTTTCCTCTCCGTATGGTTTTGTATTGTAATGCGTTTGAAAACGGGCGTGTATAGGTGGCTGAAATATGTAAATGAGCGTAACCCATTCGGAGACCCGCGACCGAAATCCTCTCCGATCTAGCTGGCCGACAAGCAGCCACCGCGTGAATGGGTTACGGTGCACGGATTGGTTGACCGGTTGGTACCATCCGTTGGCACTACTCAGACTTAACGTCTAGAACCGATGAGAGGTCGGTTCCGCGTTCGCACGTAAACGTAAAATCATTACAGATATGAAACACCAACCATTGTAAGGTCGAATAGATTGAAAAGCCTTCTTCTCACACGCGTCAACAATACTTATCGAAAATTTTTGGACTGCAACCATCCTTCGTTGGCTTTGTTGAAATCACAACTGAAAAATGTCCGGAATTTAATCCGTTCATACTTCAGCAGTGATCATCAATGGGCAGAAAAACAGAGGGGTACTAGCCCACAGGACCCAGATGGCGTTTTCGTGAAAGTGAATAGCATATTCCGCAAGAAGTCTCGAGTGAAGGTATCGAATTTTGAAGTCACTAGTGATGAGATAAATCTTCTCGATAGGGCTCGTACCGAAATTGATAGTACGACTCCGGGAAGAAATGGAAACAGGATTATTTGTGAGGGATTGCATAAACTTGCCCCGATTGGAACACATTTTGAATTGATTCATCTACCAAACCCTGAGAGAGGGAATGAAATATTTTCAGAGGTCATTGAAGGAAAAGTTTTCGACTTCAATCCAATCAATTCTTCATTTCAATGAAACATTAACATCTAACCTTAAACCGAGCTTCAATCTTATTGAATATTTTGTCAGCTATGAAGACTTATATTTCATATTTTGCAAGATAAACCACAAGAAATCATGTGGTACTGATGGTATTTCAAAATGTAGTTGTAATGATTTCAAACTTTTTAGTCCAACGCGGAACGCCAGCTAGTTCGGAGAGGATTTCGGTCACGGGTCTCCGAATGGGTTACGCTCATTTACAATATTTTCAGCCACCTGAACACGCCCGTTTATAAACGCGTTACAAAACAAACCATACGGAGAAGAAACCTACTTTACGTTACTCCGTATTTCTTCTTATAACCAGTCAAGAATTCAAAATCTAATTTTTATTTCACGTTCCCGAAGTTTCGACGCGGTACCGAAAAGTATACTACTCTAACTCAACCCGACGAAGACTACTCTAAATAAAATAACAAAACAACAAAGGTACCGCGTACCGCGCGCGACGCGAAACCGACCTCAGCGGATTTGGCGAAACCCTACCCTCGCGACGACATACCTACCCTGCACTCTCTCTTCCCACTGAAAAAGAAGAACCGCTGAAAAGGAAAGTCGTGGTTAAATTTAGCAATTCATATCATTTCTTTTATTCAGTCAAAAAAAATTTTTTTTTTTTTTAGAAATTAGATTTTAAAAAGAATTGCAATCTAAGTTATAACTAAAGATTCTACGGTAGGGAGAGTCAAGAGTATTCAATTCGTCTAAATCAAAACTACTTTCAAACTGGTAGTTTATCTCCCCTTTTAAGAATTATTTTAGTATTACAAAAACTTAAACAAAGTATTACCAAAAAAACTAACTAACCTTAGCATCGTTATTCATTTTCGGCTAATTTGAATCTTCTTTTGCTTTCGACTTCGTTTACAAAATTTCCTTAAAACTAGTTAACATACTTTAAAGGAAACTAAAAACAAACAAACTATTTACTAAGAAATCGGTAATAACTCCAAAAACTTCCTCCGATGCATTAATAATTATATATTCTATTATAACACTATATGTTCTGTTTTCAAATGTTTTCCGTTTTCTTTACTCGTTGGAGATGGTTTCTCATTTTTTTGTTTTCGTTAAAGTTTTTTTCTATAAGCGTATCATTCGGTGTTAATGACAACATTTTTGTATTAGTACAATAGTCATTATTAATAGTAATATTTCATAAATCTTACTGTGTTTTCATTTATTTTTCTTGCTATTTTTTTTTTTTGGTATTTTATTTCATAAATTTCTTTGAGAATCCCGAGTATTTTATTTATTTGAACACCGCTGATAATGCTCACGTTTCGATACTTTTTGTTTTGTTTTAAAATATTTTGGAAACCCTTTTCTTTATTTTCAATTTTGCTTCAATATAAAACAAACGGTTTTAATGTTCTTATTGAACACGTTCAAAAAAAAAGTTTTGAAATGGAACAACGAAAATATAGCTTGTGTGGGAAGATCGATCAAGCACACAAAAGTTTTTAGTTGTCGTTAACACTTCAGAGAACATGTGGTTCGGATAATTGATAGTTCATAAGAGGAAAGCTGTATTTACATGAATATGTCTAAATAGCCGATTTTCAAAACAGAAAGTCTAAGTCCAGGACGAACGAAAAACAGATTAATAAATGTAATGGACAAGCTCAAATCTGAGAAATTAGTGACTCAACTTTTAAATAAACGTATTTCATAACCGGGCTAAGTCTTCGGTTCTGTAAGTTCTATTGTGAAAGTTTGATTATACCATACGGAATATATAATTAAATTAAGGATTGTAAACGACTTGAGCTCTTAAAACGCTATTGCTGTGAAATAAGGTTTAGCAACAAATCATCTGATTTCACTCTGGGAGGATTTTTCTACAGTGAGTAATGCTTCAATCGTCCTGCCATTACCGAGGTGAACCGATTCTGAGATTTAATTAATATCAGCTTCTGCACCGTAATTCACTGAATAATGTATTCAAATTAATTCATCTTCAGAGTACTCGTACTACTTTGAAGCCAAAGCTCGGTTTCTTTGATCATTGGGTTCGATTTTGATTTCCGAAAAATCTTTCCTTTCTTCTTCAAAAGATTACGTGCTATTGTATTGTAATATGGTAATACTAACCAAATCAATCACATACCAGGTCCCATGTTGCTCGTGTCTGGACAAAGGCGGTCGCGAACAAAGCACGGTCGATACTTTGATGCGCAAATTTCATGAGTGGCACCTGCCGTTATACACCTTAGCATCTCTGACGTTGTTTATCCGCAGCAATTTGCTAGAGGGCTTTTCCGTTGTTTGTTTTTTTTAAATAATTGTTACGACGCTTTGGCGAGTTGTATAACTGAATTCATACGTATAACAGGCGATACATCCTGCGATTGATTGTCATTTAGATATAGTTTGCGTTTACAAAGTGGCAGTGTCATTACCTCATGATCGGCCATTACCATTGTATCACTTTCAGGTGATGATGATCTATCTGGTGATTCGGTTGACGAAGAACGAGGTGGAGTAAATAGAGGTTCCGCTCCAGCTTCAACCCGTCGTACAATTTCCTTGGCACGTAATGATAGTCTTCTTCTTCGAACCCAGGCGAACATCTCCCGTAGCGCACAACGGAACAACCCAACTCCCTCGTTGCGTCGGACTGTCAATCCGACAACCACCGACAAAACAGATGTGCGGAATGGAACGCCACATGGCGGCAATGTGCATTTCCATTTGTCGCCAGTGGCATAGTGTTTCGATGGCCACGGTGGAGGGGGCATTCCCAGATGGATATGCCTCGAAATGTGTCGGGGTTTTTGATTAATATTATGTTTCAAATATTTAAATCCACAGATCTAAATATTTGGAGAGAAAAAAAAAATATTTTCTGCGCAACGATATCCGCACGAAAGATGAAGTCCGCTTGCATTTCGAGGTCATAACCATCTGGCCGGGTGCAAGGGTTCGGGATCGGAATCACTTCGATTCCCGGGCGTAGGCGTCACATTACATAGTTCTCCGGCATTTGCCTGAGGTTGCTATTAGTAATTATTGCATATTGTTCAACAAAATGTTGAGCAACTCATATTTCCCAAATGAGTGGAAAAAGGCTAAGGTATTTCTGATCTTGAAGCAAGAAAAAAAATCTTCGTGCCCGAAAAGCCATCGCCCAATCAGCTTGCTGCCTAATATCAGCAAGGTGTTTGAAGTGATACTCAACAAAGCATTAAACGTCCACATTGAGAAATATGAGTTGATCCCGAATTGAAAATTTGTTTTTCGTGCCAGGCATTCGACCAAACACGCGATAACGAAAGTAACCTCAGACATCTGTTGGAAACTAAATGATTGAGAATGTGTTGAAGTATGTCTCATTGATATGGAGAAAGCCTTCGATGCGGTGTGGTTGGATGGACTAGTTTTTAAACTCCTTCAGGACAAGTTCCCCAGACACCTTGTCGCCATGATGTGTAATATGTTATACGGGAAATCGTTTGTTTTAACTGACGGAAATCTGACAACAATGCGCGAATTCAAGGTATTGAATGCTCTACAGCAGGGATCAGTTACTGCACCTCTGCTCTTCTCAACCTTCATTCGCAACCTATTGAACAGCTTTGATTTTAACGTCTCGCCAACGCGATCATTGGTAGCGTTTGCTGATGATCTGATCATCTATATGGCAGACCGAAAAGCAATAATAGTTCAGAACAATCGCCAAAAAATGTTCAATAGTGTGCAGCTGTACACGGACAATTGGCAAATGAAAATCAATGCGCAGAAGTGTGAAACAATCTTGTTTCGGACAACGCTGCAGGGGGTCAGTCAAGACCTGAAACGTAATTGGAAGGATTTCCACATCATGGCTGGTGAGGGTAGTTCAGAATGGGTTCCACATACATCCTGTGCTCGATACCTCAGTGTTCATCTCGATCAGTTTCTGTACCGTATTGAACATGTAAAAATCATGCTAAGTAAGGAACAAAAAGTAGTCATGACCCTTGGAAGACTCTTTCATTCCAGATACATTGATCAAAGGGACAAAATTATCTGCTACAAGACCCTGGTTAGACCAGTTTTGATATATGGATGTCAGATCCTGTACAACCAGAGTGCTAGTACTATGGACAAATTAAGAGTTTTCGAAAGGAAATGTTTTCGTGGACGTACTAGATTATACAGCAAGTTTGAGACGAATTGGAAACATTATATATCGAATAGAAGAATTTATCAAACTGCACAAGTGACAAGAGACGATATCTTCATATTGAAACTTCTTCGGAATCATATCGCAAGATCTGTGACTGTGAGTGAAAGCCCTTGGATTTCACAGCCGTTCCAACCTACAAACGGGTATATAGCTACTTGCCTCGCTACTGGCTTCATTCCTCCTGAAGCTTTCATGTATTTGGACATGAATCGATATGTTTTTGATTCTGGCGGCGTCGTTATAATATATCACATCGTATATGGACGGGCCACCGATAAGAAGATAAAATATCCTCCCAATTTGAGTTCACAAGACCAACAATTCCAATGGAGATACTCATTTGCTAGATTCGTTGAAGCTGGTCAAGCTGAGACGAAGCAATCTAGGTATTGGTCTAAATTATTCGTGTTTATTTTCAGCTTTTGTGTTTTTCGTTACTTATTTTCGGAGATTCAGCTCATTATTGCTACATTTAATGCTGTTGTTTATTTATATTAAAAATTAGGGATGGGATAGGTATATGTTTTGTTTATTATATAAGGTTTAGAGATAAGGTTAAACGCGTAGGTTACGAATATTGTGATAGCATTTTTAGTATAAAATAAAGTTATTTGATTGAATTTTAATAGAATTAGGTTATAACGTATTAGGTGTAGGATCAAAGTTCACTGTTGTATTAAAATTATAAATAATTTTAGAATAGTGTAGGTTGGTTTTTTCTCCTTTCACCAATCAAATCATAAAATATGTAATAATCCTAATTAATTTGAATTCGCCATGGGTTTTTTATAAAATGTGTTTAACTGATAACGTAAAAATTTATAGAGCCATTTGGGCCATTTAGTTTTTGTGTTGCTATTGTTTGAAATTTATTTTATATTCTTATAAAATTTATAACGATTAGTATTGAATAAAGCGCTTTTGACTTTGATGCGAAGTGGAGAAAGTGGTCATTCTACGACGAAAATACTAATTCAGCTATTTCAGTGGAAATAACTGGTTTAGATAAAACACTTCTTGACAGATGTCACCACATACTGCAGTGATCTTGCGTTTAAAGATTATAAATTAGAAATCGCGCGGAAACTTGAAGAGACTTATCCTTGAGACAACTTGCCTTCTCCTGTGCATAAAGTGTTAATTCATGGGGCCAAAGTAATTGATAATTCATTATTGTCCATCAATGAGCTCTCGCAGGAGATCTGGTAATACCAGGAAAATGTCTCAAGTTGTCACAAACACTGGTCTTTTGTACAGATTTCTTCTTAATTCTGAACCTTACATGTCTAGCTTAAGAAGATTACCCCAAAAGAAGATCCCGGTTCTATCAACGCAAGTGTTGAATTTACTATCTAAATGTTTAGAAATAGGATGCCTTATTTTGTGTTAAGTTGCCAAACAAACCCTAAATTTATTAATGTACCTAGATGCAATAAGTAAAAATATAAATTTAATTGTTTTATATAATTTTTTGTCTGCAAGTTGATAGAAAATCAGTTAATTAGTATTATAGCAGTTTAAAATTAAGCTATTTAAGTTTATTTGTTAAATAGATTAACAATTATTTAGTGAAGTAATTTCAAACCGAATAAAGTTATTTTTATAGAATAAAGTACTATTTATTTTGGATAGTCACAAAATAGTGTAATTGCATGAGTTGATATGCGTTTCAATAGCTGTAAGCTGCGCGTTTTTTTTCTTTTTATATAATTTCCACGAACGTATCCTCTCCACATCCGCACACCGTCTTACGTGCTATGGATATAATTAGTTGAATACATCTTCCTCTTCACACGGGATCCTGTAAATTTCGAAGCACCGTCGTCATTCTTCACTCGTTACGGGTCGGCTCTTCTTGCTTCTTCGATACCCACACACACACACTGGACGAGACGTAACATGAGCCAAGATGAGGCACAAGATGGTGAACCCGCAAACTTTCACCTAAAAAATCTACCTAGAAAAACGAAGTTCTATATTTTTAAATGCTTTTGGTCATCAACGCTCCGGTCAAGCTCTCAAAATTAGGTGCTAGCCCAACTCTACGTCTCTCACTCAGCACGGACCCCTGGCGATTATCACCTTTCATTGATTCAAACACACATTCCCGAGTAAATATCCTCACTTTTAACGTTCTCGTGTTGATTGTGTCCGACTGCCAAATGTCAAGATCTTGCGAAATGATTATAAGCTTGAAATGAACTATCTTCTGCGTGTTTTCGCGGCAATTTTTGGGGCTAATAAATTACTAACGATTAAAATGAACCGATTTGCACACTGAGTCTGCGCCCCCGACGCGTAGGGCCTATGCCAGGAAAGTGCCGTCACCCCGGAAACACTATATATCGAATCGAAGAATTTATCAAACTGCTGAAGTGATGAGAGTCTATTGTGACTGGGTGATGAAAGTGACTAGTTGGTATGATGAGACAATAATAATACACACGTTAATTGATACATATTTGTATTGAACACAATAGACATGTTACATCGGGAAAGGCCGATACGAGACTGACTGTCAAAGGAACGGCACATAGAAAATAACGATTCACAATAGAGTCGATACATTTATTTTAAAGCTTGTTCGACATCATATCGTGAAGTCTGTAGATGTGAGGGAAAATCCTTGGATTTCGCAGTGGTTTCATCCTACCGGCAGGTATATTGAGGCTTGCCTCACCATTGGCTTCATACCTCCAGAAGCAATCGTGTATTTGGACATGATCACTATGTTTTTGGTTCTGATGGCACCCCAATCATATACCATATGTATAGGGTTTTCCACTAAGGATATAACAAGTCGATTGCGAGACATGCTGTGTGGTTAGTGGCACAGTCTTGTTGAAACCACATATCGTTGATGTCAAGTTCATTCAATTCTGGTCACAAAAATCTTCCAACATAACACGATAGCGCTCTCCATTGACGGTAACATGACGGTTCATTTTCATCCACGAAAATATACGGCCCAATCACTCCTCCGCCACGAAAACCGCAACAAACAGTAATTTTTGCGGATGCACATGTGGGTTTGTTGCTGAAAAATAATTTATTCACAAAGCAATTGACCCAGAAATGAGCTTCATCGCTGAAGATGATTTTTCGATAATGATAATTCACAGTAATTTTTAATCATTTCCAAACGTTACTGGTTCGTGAATTTTACCGTGATAAAAATATTGACTTTAAAGTTTTGACATTGACAGTTAATTAAAAATGTTTAAGGGTGCGTTCATATAAAGATATGAAATTCGTATGCCCCTAATAGAAAACCCTATAGGAGCACCACCAATAAGAAGATAGAATATGCTCCGAATTTAAGCTCGCGGGATCAGCAGTTTCAATGTAGATGCTCGTTTGCGAGGTATGTTGAGGCTGGTCGAACTGAGATCGAGCAGCCTAGGTTTTGGCGGTTGGATGAATGGTATTTACTAAATTATTCGTTTTCGTTCGTGGTTATTGCAGATTTTTTGTTATTGTGGGTGCGTATTATTGCTACGTTAATTCTTGCTGTTATTTGTTTGTGGTATGGTAATTTAAATAACTATAGATAAGTTTAAAATGTAGGTTAGGAAGATTGTAATACTGCACTGCCAGAATTAATAAACGGTTTTTAATAACATCCATTAGAATTAAGTTAACACATAGTTGTAAGCTCAAAGTACATTCTTTCGTCGTGTTCTTGAGTTATATGTAATTTTTAATAGTATTGGTTGGTTTTGTCTCCTTTTTTCCAATCATTTGATTATATTTAATAATTTTCATTTGATAGCATATATTGTTTTTGATTGCATATTGTTTAAATTTATGGTGCAATTTGGGCCATTAAGATTTTTAAACACTTTAATATTGTAAAACTTGCTTTATGTTTTTATACATTTTATAACGATTGAATCAATAAGGCGGCTTTGAATTTACAATATTTTAATGCGCACGAAGTTCTATGTAGCAGCAATAGCAGCAGTTATAAACGTAATGAAACAAATTGATGAATCAGACACATAAACAATTAATCTTGACCGCAAGTGCTGTAATAGAGAAAGAAATGGGTACGGTAAATATGTAGAATCATGAATATGCTAACATTCCAGTTTTCTTTAAATTTACCGATGAAATAAACTCATCTCATATGACATATCAAACTTAGATTTGAAAAAAATATAGTGAATGTATTTGTTACACACTCAGGTGTCGTATAAAAATGTAGGCAAAATATATCCTAAAAAATATATTAAAATCATAACTCCTGGTCGTCTGACCAGTTAGTAGCCACCCTATTGTTAACATTACAGCGGCTATTTTATTGACATTACCTCGTTTCGTTATCGTAAATGTCATATTTAAATCGGCCACGACCCCGACGTAAAAAGTAGAAATCAAAACAAAGTTGTACTTTAGCGGCGCAGTTTGGTAGGTATTCATTTATATCATTGTCCTGCGACCGTGGAAAATTTGCATCCTTTCAATACTTCTATTCCGCTAGACATTATGCGAAAAAATGGCAGAACCAAGAATAGATAACGTGAGCGAGCGAATCACAATAACATCTAGCACACCACCAGGTTCGCCCAAGTTTCGATCCGACTCGTCGCTGTCGCCACTGAGGAAAATATCGGATCCTTGGAATATAACATTGAGTCATACCGATGAGTTGCCAATTTTCAGCATACGCTCAATAGCACCGTCCAGTCGATCACCCTCACCGATTGAAAACATTTCCATTACATCCATTCCAGAAGTTGATGAGCCAAATCCAGACGAAGATGAGGACATTAGCGAACATAAAGAACGAAGCCGTAGCCAAAGACTTCACGAACAAGATAGCGAAGTAGTATCTTTGGACGATATTAACGCCCAAATTCATACTCCCATTAGCTATAGACCAAAAAGAGCGATGAGTCTCGACACCATTTTCGAGGGAGTCTTTCTGGAGACTCCACCAAGAAAATTGGATTGCAATAGTGCGCCGCGTAGGCGGCAATTCCATTCACCACCACGTCGCCGGTTGCGAAGTAGTTTAGGTTGTTTAGTACTTGAAGAGGAACATATGCAGGCTGTTTAAAACAAATTTAAAACAAACAAGGATTTATAAGTCGTCTCTCTATGTGAAATATTAGATGTTTAAGTGTTTAAGTTACTTAGGTAGGATATTATTTTTATATGTCATTTTTATGCATTTTTGACAATGATTTGATTCAAAGATGGGATTAAATCGAATTTTTTTATTTGGAAAGAATTTTTATTTTGATGTTGAAGAACATGTATTGACAGATCTGAACTCACGTATGTGTGGTCGCATCAGCTTTTTATTGTCACTGGTTTGTATATCGGGCTTTGCGATGAACTGTCTGTGTTAAATTTATGGCTTGAACGAAGTATTAACTGAATCGACAAAATAAGTTGAACGAGATTTAATTCTCCATAG
This sequence comes from Odontomyia ornata, assembly GCA_963969285.1. NCBI lineage: Eukaryota > Metazoa > Arthropoda > Insecta > Diptera > Stratiomyidae > Odontomyia > Odontomyia ornata. The sequence goes on along the minus strand of OZ017741.1, from coordinate 229,383,685 downwards.
TGAACCTGATCTAGTTCTTCTTTAAGCAGATTGGAGTATTAGAAAGTTAACTCCACTATAACAGAATCAATTCAAAATTAAGAGCAAAATCTTATTTAAGAACCTGACTTCTATGATTCGGTTGAATTGGATAAATACCATTTTTACCAGATATTGATAGTCTTAAATGGGTTAATGATCTTCAACTTTACTACTTGCTAGAACAAAGTGGCTATCACCAACCCTATTAATATAGTATATAAAAAGCTTTATTTCCCCGAAGTGTTTGTTATAAATTAAAAAAAAAACAGAAACATACTTGGTTATCTGGCAGCGTTGTTCTCGTTCAGTTTTTGGATTTTTCATAGATACTTCTTCAAGTATCTTAAGTTTTAATAAGTAGGTTTAATTTCCCTGGATCTCGTTATTCAAGACTCAGTCCACAAGCATATGAATGTCCAACGACAGCATCTAATTAAGGCATCCATAATAACGTATACGAAAAATCAGCCGACTTGCTTTCGCATATTCCGCGAATGGTACTCTTGCACGCTAACACGTGCTGAACATTTCATATTACCAAAGCCATTCAACGGTAGCATCAACTGCAAGTCGCAACTTCCATTATAATTTGAAAGTTATTGGATTCTAATTATATTCGTCTCATTTTAAGGGTTTTACAAAATAATTTAACAAAGTTCCACTGAATTCGGTACCTGTCTGTCATACCGTCCGTGCGTCACGGTGTTTTCTTACACACCAAATAAGCTTAAAATATAAAATTTTATAGGCAAGAAGTGGTGCCTTCTTTAAAGTGTCACTATAAAAAAATCTATAAGATTTTCAAGGGGGTTTCCCCATATAGAAGAGTGACTCCAAAAAAAATGTTTATCATTATGTTGGACACCTTTGATTCGACCAATCTGAAAAAAAACCATGGTAGTAGGTCCATGTGTACAAGGACAACAAATGCCTTAGAAATCAAAATTCGATAAATTTTGTTAATGAAAGTACACTTTATAAACTTAGTCTTTGCCCATAACATCAAAACAGACGCTTAAATCTGCCAAAACTAGCACCTGGATTTCTTGGTAACAGGTATATGTTCTGAAAACTTCAGAACAATCGCTTCATGAAAAAAAACAATACCAATAATACGTGATTCTGTGGAGATGATACTATAAATGGGTAGGGGTTTTGATATTTTCTTCTTCTTTTTCAGTACTACAGCCCCTCTCGGGCCTTCGCTTCCTGCGAACAGCGCCCCCAACTGTCTCGGTCCATTGACCGCGTCTTCCGATTCCGAAATCCGAGCAGCAATGAACTGTCTTCGTTGACCGAGTCAGACCAGCATTTCCTCGGTTTCCCCACTGGCCTCCAGCCTTCAGTCCTCCCCACGAATACTTTCTTGGGTATCCGTTGTTCGTCCATACGATTCATGTGTCCAACCCATTGCAGCTTCCGCAGTCTTACAATCCTTGAGACCTCCGGTTCGTCAAAAATTTCATGCTGCTCATAGTTGTATCGAATTCTCCATTGATCCCAGTCTAGCTTCGCTCCGATTATTCGCCTCAAGACTCGTCGCTCAAAGGCGTTCAATATATTTGCGGATGCTTGGGTTAGGGTCCATGTTTCACACCCATAGCATAACACAGCTCTTATCACAGATTTGTATACTTGGAGCTTTGCTCTCCTGTAAATGCAGCTGGTCTTCAAGATTGTCAACAGTGAATAAAATATTTTATTTACGAGCTGTATTCTTCGGCATATTTCGTCTCTTTCATTACCCGTTTTCGTTATTTTGGCGCCCTAAATAAACTAATTCGCTAACATTCTCGATACTGTATTCGCCAAGTGTGATATTTTGTGTATTTGAGGTATATTTCGTGGACTGCCAAGTAGTAGCCTATGCGGACGACATCAACATTTTGTCACGGTCATTTTGATATTTTAGAAATGGTTTATCATATTGGTATGTTATGAGAGTATATCTAGCAAATAGCAGCTACAGTTAGCACTAATTTTATTTCTTACGGTACTTATGGAGTAGGGAGAAATGGATTAAATTTGCATACACTTGAATTTGCAAGCAATTGAACAGGCTCACGGTAGAATTTAATCCATCTTTTACACGTTTATTTGCCTCTCTTTTCAGTTTGACAGCCCTTTGATCATGAGTACACAAACAATGGAGTCGGCTTACTGCAAAGAAAATGGTGACGAATTCAAATATAAAATAACCATATTTTAGTTTTCTGAGCTCAATTTATGGAATCATTGCCCCTAACCAACGGCTACTTACTCAGGCCCAGAAGGAAAGCAATTAACGAGCACCACGTCACAGCGGGAACTGTCAAAAGCTGTGCAATTGGTCTAAAAGAACCGATCCATTGGTCTAAAAGCCTGGTACGCATCGTGACGTCATGCTTCCGCTTTTGGGCCTGTGTGAGGAGGCATTGCCCTAAGACAGGCCTAATAGCGTCACAATACTCACCATTCTTTTAGACCCATTGACCTGTTATCGTGAAGCGTGCGACCATATTCGATCTAGACTGTATCATTATGTAGAGTCAATACCTGCTAACAGAGGCCCAAAGGCGGAAACTTGATATCACAATGCGTACCATTCTTTTAGATATATTGACCTATTCTTTTAGACCGATTGAACAGCTTTTGACGTCGTTCTCGTTAATTGCTTTCCTTCTGGGCCTGAGCATAATGAAGAACTGTCTTGTTCAGTCGGTTGAGTAGTGAGTGCCGAGCCGCATGTGTTTTGGCCATGTTTCTATGCAAATTGTATATCATTATTGCCACAATAAAGAGTATTATGTGTAGCTTATATCAAGTGTAACATCATATTTGGCCCCTTGTCACAACGATATGTCGAAGAGGATGAACAATAACTCCAAAATCTTGTGAAAAGTTGATGACATTAACATTAAACAGTCGCCCATTGCACCCAGTTTGTCAGTTTTTTTCAAGTTGCGTCACCGTCCCAAGTCGCGTCTGTTCCAATTGTTCCAGTAGCCGCTCCAAAATTACTTTCTGCTCCAGTTTTCCTATTTTCACCAACTACATGCTGTTTTGGCATTTTTACATTAGTTCTGAGATAATTTACGCATATTGGGTCTACTCTGAATTGGTGAGCAATTCAGCGCAGTTTGAAAGGTTCTTAGCAGTTGTGTCATCTGCTCTTGGAAGTCAGCAAATCGCACCAGCAACACATATGATGCCTTTTGAAAGCTACGACGTCAAAAATGAAAAGGTTTCGTCGTACATGGAACGTTTTAACAACTATTTTTATCATAACAACGCTGGCGATGATAAAAAAGGCACAACTCTTACATTTATCGATTGGGAAAGATCTAGCTGCATTTCTAGGACCAGGTAATCCTATTATGGAAATTGAATCTTGAAGGGTGGTTTAGAAAATAAGCTGGCTCCATCTGTCTCAAACGTACTTTCGTAAATTGAATTTTTACAATGCATATTTGCATTTACGGGTCGATGAAGAAGGTGGCAAGATTCAAACAATTTCAAAATGAACCGTCTCAGCTTCATTATTAAGACAGATTCAGCGAAATTCAATTGCTGAACGGCCTTCCAAAGGCCGATGCATACTTTGATGATAGATATGTCATGGCTCAGATCTCGAGGAGTGTAACAGAAATCTCGGTACATGCTTGGACGTCTCAAAGAAAATGATCCCCCCCTAAATCGTGCTCATTCTTCAAGGAAAGCATAAACTATCTCGGTCATATAGTGTCACACAATCAGATTCAGAAGTGTCCAACTAAGGTTCAAGCAGTTTCGCAAATGCTGCGACCGAATAATGTGGATGAGTTCAGGAGATTCCTTCGCCTAGTCACATATTATAGCAAATTCATTCTAGACTTCTATTCAAAGACCTACCCATTACGCGTTTCTTTTTGTATGCCGCTGCTGAGGCCTCCCTCGTGAATCTCAAGACAGAACTATGCTCAGACAGAGTGCTTATTCCGTTTGATCCTTCAAAACAAGTGATATTCACAACTGATGCCTCGCCAATCGGAATAGCCGTAGTACTCAGCCACGAAATTGATAGTCACGAGTGTCCAGTCGGCTACACCTCGCTAGCTCTAATGCAGGCTGAGTTAAATTACATTCAGCTTAACAGAGAAGCCCTGGGTATCGTATACGCAGCGACGCGCTTCTCCAACTACTTATTCGACAAACTTTTCGTTTTTGTCACAGACAATGAGACACTTGTAATGAATTTCGACATGTCCGTGTAGGACACGGGTGCCGATGGTCTGGCACAAGTGTCAGCGAGCTAAAACAACACCGAGCTCAGCTAACTAGCTTCGCTTATCGACCGCGTACGCGTGCTTGTCGACTAGCATTTGCGGGATCATATGAGGCGGGTCCTTGTCGAGCCACAAAGCTACACTACAAAATACTTATCACGCGTACTCTACTCTACAAGACGCACCGATCAATTTTTATTATCTTTAGAAATGTTCTATTAGGTGTTAATTAAGCTACTCTACAGTAATTCAATATATTTTTGCCTCGATAAATTTAGCGGACACGGAGGCTTGAGACAAACGCAAACATTACACAAAAAGCAACCGTTACTTTCTCCGAAGAAGGTCGTTGCATTACAAGGGGAATGTCAAACCTAAAGATGTTGAAGTGGCTGAAGTGAACCACTCATCTCTGCCTAAAGGATGGAAACTTGACGGCTGTAGTTTACTTTACACTAGTAAAACAACAAACTAAGCAGTTTCGACGGGGTGACCACCTTATCTCTTCAGGAGCAGCCACTCCTGATCACCACGGGGCTGCTCGACTGCTTATGTTTATTACACACTTTCAAGGATTTTCGATCCAGACCATGCACTGCCGTGGATGACTTCTTCACTTTTACTGAGGTACGCCTCTTTCCTCAGTAGGCTTGACTACACAGCTCAATGTAAGAAGGGAAAAGAAAACGAAAATGTCGACTGTCAGTCCCGTGCACCAATCTCTGCAACTAGTGAGTCACCAGAGGTTTTGATTGATCAAGAAGTCAACGCGCTTTATCTGCAGTTTGTCTATCATCGCAGAGACAGTCATCGAAGTTGCAAGCATACTACAGGAGCTCAAGACCAGCTACAAGGATTGTACACAGTCTCTGGTAACATGCTACTCCATTCTGAGCGAGCAGTGATCCCAAACTCTTTCCAAATACCAATACTGCAAAAGCTTCATGCAACGCATGTGGGAATCACGAAGATGAAGCAACTCGCCAGGATATACGTTTATTGGGAAGGCTTTGACAAGGACATAGAGCACCTTGTGAAGAGCTGTGAGTCCTGTGCTAAAGTTCGCCATAGTGCGCAGGAAGTACTAATTCACCTCTAAGATCAGCCTGATAAAAATTGAGAGTGAGTCTACTTCGACTATGTGGGTGGGATGTGCATGGATGCAAAGTCGAAAAGAGTAGAGGTTCACATAATCCGTGAAGCTCCGTCTTCGGCTTCAACAATTTCTCTACTTAAAGACATCTTTCGGTGCATGGTTACCCTTACGTGATGGTTTCGGACAATGCTACCATTTTTAAGGGCCAAGAATTCCAGAAATATTTTAAAGAGCATGGGGTATTCCAAAAGTTCAGCGCGCCTAATCATCCAGCCACGAATGGCCTCCCAGAACCCAGCATGCAGACGTTGAAGAGAAGGCTCAAGGCTGCTGCTGATGATCCCACTCCCCTGTCTATCAAGCTACAGCACATAATGTTCCACTATAGAGCTGTACCTGAAGAGAAGGACCCGCACTCGTCTCGACGACCTACTCCCCAACAGTAAGGCTATCGCTCCAACAATACCTACCACCTTGAGGGCTCATAGTTGCCAAGTGGGAGAGAGAGTGCCAGCAAAGATTCACTAGGGAAAACAAGACGTTTGGCAATTTGGCTCCATTAGGAGGAAAAGTGGCCAGTGCCATTATATGGTCGAATTGGACACCGGCCGCATGCTGAAACTTCACATTAATCAGCTGCTCACCATCTTGGTTCTGCAGAAACAAGTCTCCTTCGCTTCTTGAATTCCATAGCACAGAATGGGTGTACCATCCCAAACAGAAACTGCAGGGGCGTATAATAGCCGCTGATCCCGCGGATCGATATTTCCCAGAGATCTGTCACCCCTATATAAATTTCCCAACCAGCTGATAAGGTTGGATGACAGATCTCTGCGAGTGAACCGGGACATGACGTCAGTGAGGAGTTGATAACGGCGGCGATTGATAGAAAATGTGTTCGGGTGTGAGTTGCGCTAGGAGCGTACGAAGTCCAATTTGAATTTAAATATTAAGTCTATCTTGTGCAAAGTAGTTTGAGTAAAATAGATAAATTTTCTGTAACGCGCTGAGTGGGAACACTGGAAATATTTGCAATTGAAATTGCTTGCAAAAATAAGTAACAATGCAGTTAATTATCATCTCCATTGGTTCTAGAATTCTGTGCTGGAGAGGTCGATGATGCCTACCACACATTTTTTGTATGCAAGAGGTGGGAAAGGCAGCGCGGTGACCTCATTGAAGAAATGGGAGATCTCTCTCCGGATGAACTCACTAGAGAGATGCTCACATCCGTTGACAAATGGAACTGTGTGGCACATTACGCTCGGGCAGTCCTTAAGATAAAAAGGAAAATATATGAGTGCCTGGAGGCGTCCAGGGCGGAGGGGTCTCTTTTCTAGAAATCCCTCTCCCTTCCCCTCCTTCCGTTGGAAAAGGGATCCCTGTAGCCCGGTGGCGCCTAAACGCGTAGAGAAATGAGGCTTAGCCCGAAGTAATGTGTCAAACGGTTCCAGGCTAGGTTCTCTGATTGACAGGGGAGGTGTTTAGTGGGTAGTCCAAAGGTATCCTCCATGGGAGTCCCACACTGCCAGACTCGGCGGGCGTAAATGCCTTCACCTCCCTACCACAAAAAAAAAAAAAATTGGTACTAGAATGAACCAAAGGGCCGCCGCTTCAAGTTACCCTTGTTAGTGTAGATTTGTGCCCTGAAATTTGGAATAGCACACCAAATTTCTTTTCTTGTCGAGGAAAGTGGTGATCACTGCAACTTATGTGAGGGGTTTTATCTCGACAGCGTTGCTTATGGTTTGCGTTTGCCCAGACGGTGATCAAAATTTTAAGTGCCTGGCAGTGGAATAGTGGCTGTGTCGCTCCGCCAATGATAGCATCTTATAAATGTTGAAAACAATACACGAGAATTGAACTATCCTGCTCGGAATTATGATTGCGATAACTTTCCTCGAATTATTTGGATTGGTATTTACGTTCGTGTTATGTTGTGCCATAAAAAACAATGATTATTACAAAGCTTAGATATAAGAATGCTCATCTTAATCTGCTTCAATGGCGAACAAGGTACTTTTAAACCCGTAAATAGTTTATAAATAGTTAACTGTGTTAAGAAAAGTCGATGAAGTATAGTTTACAGCCTAGACTAGAATTTAATATAATTGCCTTAATGGTTTCTCTGCGTTGGCTTGCTTCATTTAAATAATTGATAACCTACTAAGCAATTGTACGTGTAATACAAAAAAAAGTATTGCTCAAAATTCTTTCGTAGGATAACTAATTTTTAAAGCAATGTATTACACTGAATAAGTCGCCTTAATTAAATATACCGTGTAACAAAACTGAAAGAACTCAATTCAGTAAAAGGCACAACGCATCATAATTCATTTTGGAATAATTTAGTATCCATTTCTTTCGCCACTAATTTACGTTGGAAACAATTTAGTGGGCAAAAGTCAGGCGAATTTTAAGCATGCAAAAATGCCCTTTGTATTTTTTCCATATTAAAAATAGAATATATTTACGCCATACAAGGATTCGCTTTCTGCCGAAATAGGCTGATAGCTTATGGGAGCTTATCACATGTAGGCTGACTACTACAAATACAAATTTCGCCTAGAGGGCTTGTTACACTTACGTTGATGTTGGGCCTGGCCTTTTTGCGTTTTACCAAAACTGACGTTAGATAGGAAGCCATATGGTAGCAATGATCTGTCGGCCAACTGCGGCATTAGCAAATGCTTATATTTCGTAATATATACTATTTTCCGAATAAAAAACGTACGGAACGCATTTCCTGCATGCTATAAATTCACCTTGCATAGCCCACTGTACTCCTAAACTGTTCAAGACGAGCAAATGAAGCACATGTTTTGCACCTCCCACTGATAGCTCAGCGTTGAGAAGTAAACAAACTCCTATAAATTCACTTTAGAAGGCGAGCAAAACTAAACGGGTACAAGAACTGAAAAAATTTTCACTTCACTAGGAACACTATTTTGTTCTCCACGGGCCTTCAGGATTTCACAGTAGAAATCCGCCTCAAAACCGTATAAAACTTCGAATTTTCGTTGGCACCTCCATAATTCTTCATATACCGCCATGTAAGTTAGCCAGCAAAGTCGGCCTACTAATGGTCATGTGCGTGGTAGTAAGCGCTGCTGCCATATGGCTTCCTATCTAACGTCAGTTTTGCGTTTTACCCATGAAGTTATTCGCAGCCTAAGTCTCTCCGAGACTATCATCGGTCATCCATACGGTGCATCCGGGCAGTTGGCAGTGCGAGATTTCGGTTTTATCTACGGTCATGGTTGAAATTGCTTTTCAACTTTTTATCAATTTGTCAGAAGTCAAATGGGCACCAGAGTTGCTGATCTATATTCATAGTGATTGGCGTGCATATTTTCTTCGATTTATTTATACAATTTGTGAACCCTAATTATTAATTAATTTCCAAGCTTAATAGAGAAGTTTTGGTTCCATTTGGTCTAGGTATGACCGTAAAAGTGGGAAACGCATAATCAGAGAGCCTGGAAATAGTTAGCGATGAAGTAAACAGACGTCCTGGATAGCTTGCATTTTTGATCAATTTTTGAGTGGCAAGACAGTTAGAAAGTCATTAGAAATTAGTATGAGATTCTACGTCTAGCATTCTTTGCGTATACACGTCTTTTTAAATTGCCCCTGTCAAAAGTTTTCAAAAGTTAAATTAACTTTTTAAAACGTCAGTCCGAAGTTAATTTTTGTTGGAGAAAGCTTATACTGTCGAAGCAATCGACTCAAGGATTTATATCGAATATTATTTTACTTCGATACATTAAGAAAAGTGAAGAATCCAAAGATAACTTCAGGACCGCTGGTATGGAGATGCCCGACAGCTTGCCACCGTTTGGGGAACCTGGGGAGGCATCAAACACAAAGCTGGCGGCAATCATCAATAAAAGCAGACATGTTAAAGAAGGCTCCGCAAATGGCGGATGTAAACTAAAAATAATTGAAGACAAAGGAGAAGTGATCAGACTACGAAAAGAAAATCAATCAACTAAGGCTATGCCTACAGTCTGTGGCCATAGTCCCCCGAAGATTTTGGCAAGAAAGGGATGAAGACTCAAAACCAGCAGCAGCAAAAGATATTCCAGAAGGAGAAAAAGGCGAAGAAAAGTAAAGAGCAAACGATCCCAGAAGAAATTCTAAGTGCAGATGGCAATGCCAATATTTAAAATTATTTTGCTGCACTGGATGGATTAAAAGAAGAAGTGGCAAAGGTAGTTCTGATACAAATACTAATATAAATTTTATCCAATAAGGACTCACATTTCTCCCAGTTCCACAAAAACAGCTACCAACAAGGCAGAAAAAGGTTCACCAATCAATGTTTTCGGACATAACGGAAGAGATGTGGTGTGGTTAATGTCAGCAGAAAATAAATTAAGTAATTTCGAAATCAAGAGTAAATGCAGATAAATTAGCTATTAAAACGAAATCACTGGTTGATTTCAAGTCAACTAAAGATGCGCTGGATTCTGGAGAGGTTAGACACTTCACCTATACCCTAAAAACTTTTTTGTTGAAAGGTCTAAACTGTGGAGAGGATACAGTCGATCGTCTTCAGGTCCTCAAGGAAACTGCGCCAGAAATTCAAAACTTTTCCAATGAGAAGGTTGACTGAAGAAAAGGAGCATTTACCACCGTACCTAGTACAAACTTTGAACAAAAATAGTCCAAGTACCCTTTAATAAATAAAAAGAGAAGTCAACCAGTGACACCAGTGTCAACAATTTAGTGCGTAAAATGCAAAGATGCTCATGCCCCCGGTGAGTGTAAATTGGCTCAGACGCAGCCTAACAACAAATTGTACTGCGTCAACTGCAGTGTATTGGGTCATCCAGCTTCATATCGAGGATGCCCCTATATCAAGATGCAAAAGTTAAAATTATTTCAAAACAAACACAAGTACACGGGAATGTGATACCTTCCAACTTTGTCAAACCCAGCGTATCATTTGCACTCGCCGCTAGAGGATCAGCAGATAATGCTGTAAATAATGTAAGAGCAACAATAAGCTGCTTCTTAAAATTTACCAGGAACTCAATTCTTTATCAGAGAGAATTGACAAACAAGATTCAAATTGAATACAGGTGCAATCTATATGGGTCGGAGTTCCCAACATACCCTAGGACAAATTCATATTTGGACCTCTGCATTACTGACGCAAGACTTGAATTCAGCTTTAATAGTCCTCAACGGAAACTGCAGGTGCTTCCTTATGATAGCGACCATAATGCAATCTTAATGGAAATCAATCATCAAAGAGATGATCTCTTCCTCATTCCAGTTCAACATGAAAATCATCGGTTGAATTTCAGTAAAACAGACTGGGGAAAGTTTCAAAAGAAGTTTAATCGAGATTACCGGAAGCAATGTCCCCCTTCTGATGATGGCAACTCTTGCTCAATGGTTTCTAATGACAGATTCCTGTCACGATGATGATAACGATGAAATAGATCTCTATTTGTCTCACACGCATCAACAATATTTATCGACGATTTTTGGACTACAACCATCCCTTGTTGACTTTGTAGGAATTACACCTGAAGAATGTCCAGAAGTTAATCCGTTCATACTTCAGGAGCGAGGTCAGTAATTAATGGGCGGAAAAATGCAGGGGCAGCAGTCCACAGGACCCATATGGCGTTTTCATAAAAGAGCATAAGTTATCCCGTAAGAAGTCTCGAGGGAAAGTATAGAATTTTGGAGTCGCTAGTGTTGAGATAAATCTTCTCAATAGGGCTGGTATCGAAATGGAAACAAGATTATATATGATGGTTGGAAGAAACTTGCCCTGATTGGAACACATTTTGATTTGGTTCTTGTACCAAAGTTTCCGACTTTAATTCAAGCCTGAACGGTGAATCAATTCTTGATTTCAATGAAATGTTGACATATGACCTCATACCGAGCTTGAATCTTAATTGGATGGTTTTTTCTCCTTCTTTGCAATTAAACCAAAATTTGTAATAATTTTAATTTGATGAAGATATATTGTTTTTTATTTAAATTAATTTTTAATTCCTATATTGTTTAAGGGCCTATTAAGTTTTTTTTATGTTTTTATAAATGTTTTTATAAATAATGCAATAAAGCGCATTTGAATTAGGGCAGCATCCAAAAATTGCTGTCTTGCATACTTAATTTTTTTAATGCAGTTGCTATGCATAAAGAACAACATTGCACCAGTAAAACATTGCCTCCTTAAGAAAGTAACCAGTAGAACCAATTTCTAGTATATATACGAAGTGGAGTCCGACAAATGAAGATATCACACTTCACTCAAAACTGCTCAGCAAGGCAACAAATACAAGTATTATCAATTAGGAAACGCCATGAATCTAGCGACACGAAGTGAATTATCCTAGAACCAACTGGAGTTACGCAATTCAGAAAGACCTCGTATACTCAAATACCAATTGAGTGAATGAATGAATAATATGCTTTGTTGAATCCAACCTCTGTATTTTACAAGCGTAAAGCGAATTCAAACATATAAATTAAATAAACTTGATGACCTCAAGGGAACACTAAATTTAAACATATCGATTGAAAAAAATGACATGAAACGATTATTATACGAATTAGCGGTAAGAAACCAGGGAAAAATCCGGGAACACATACTACAAAATAGAATATAATTAAAAAAAATTATTTTTACTTATTCCTAAACTTGTTTACCTTAAATATCTATAACCGTATCCCTAAGCTAATGTAATTACACAACAATACTCCTCAGCTATAAGCGAACATGTTGTAATCTAAAGTGATTCCACTTAAATCTATTAATTCATGATTACTATCAACCTTAAACTATTGAAAAACAATCAAAAATATGTCTAATCAATATTTTTATCCTTATTACTAATCAGTAACGTTAAATTAATAAACAAAACTCAACCCAACAACGATGAAAATAATCAAACCACAGAACAAGTAATGAGGAAAATAGAACAACATAGGTTTTTGATTATCTTTATAAGTTCCCATCCAGCCACCTATATGGAGATCTAAGTTTCATTAAATTCACCAAACCTTGCAGCAATTCGAAGGATTTTCTATCTTCTTTTCGGTGGCTCGCCTATATGCATGATATGTAATCGAAACACAGTTCGAATCAAAAATAATGATTTTTATCAAAATACATAAACACTTCAGGAGGAATGAAGCCAGTTGTGAGACTTGTCTCAATGTACTCGTCATAGGGTGGAATTGCTCCAAAATCCCGGGATTTGCACACATTTCCAAAATTCACAGTGGTTTCAAATAAGCCTGAACATGAGTGCATCGATTCTCGGTATTATGCACATATACTGTTTCCAATCTGTTTCTGAATTTCCATACAAACAAATACAAGCGCGAACACATTTCCTTTCGAGAATTCTTTGCATTTTCATCTTACTAGCGCTTAAATTAAACCATATCTGATACCTGTATGTCAAGATTGGTCTTACAAAAGTCTTGTAACAGATAATTTTAGATCTTTTGGTCAATGTATTTGGAATCAAAGGGTCGTCGAAGAGACGAAAACTTTACACACTTTACTAAGCATGATTTTAAAATGCTCGTTATAGTATAATGATCCGGATGACCACACATGTATCACATACAAGATTCATCAGGAACCCACTGAGAACTGCCTTCACCAGCTATGCTATATTGCATATAAAGTAGATATGAGACAAGGGTTTCGTAACAAACTTTCTTTGGTTTCATTAGAATTTGACGCCATTCCTAGTTTGCTCTAGGCGGATGTGAAAAAAAGTCTAGTTTTCGAGATAATACAGGATAAAGGTCAGCATTTGTCCATGCGAATCTCGTGGCTATTAAGGGAAGTTCTTTAATGTCAAGTTTTAAGGGGAAGATGCTTCATTACCACGAATACCAAGGACATTTCGGAAGATATGTATTTAAATGCGCTTTATTTCATCAATAACTATAAAATTTATAAAAATATAAAACAAGTTTCAAAACATTATAAAAATCAAAAACTTAATGGTCCACGTCCACTTGGCTCTCTAAATTTAAATATCACAATTAAAAAGTAGTCAGAAAAAACGATATTCTTTAATCAAATGAAAGTTATTTAATATCACCAATTGATTGGAATAACACAGCAGAATAGTAGACTTTAAGCTAATATCTAATATGTTTAGAACATATTAGATACGATTAAGATATAGATTCTAATCAGAAAAACTATTTTATCCTAATATATTAACATCACAATATACCTAACCTACATGTTAAAACTTGTCTCTAATTTTTCAAAAAACTGTTAAAACAAACAAACAACTATATTAAATATAGCAATAATGAGATGAATAATTTTTCGGCCGAACACCTATTTCTAGATTTCTTCAACCAAGCCCAATCGAATGGCATCAAAATCTTATGAAACCAGAGAAATGAAATTTGTGACAGGGCTTCATCAATAAGGCAATATTCACTCGAAAGCGATCTTTATAGAATGTCCACAATTAACGTATTCAAAAAAAAAACAAGTTGAGTAAGCAGGAGAGTGCTCCTACCAGAAGGTCTTTGTAAACATCCTAGGGTTAGAAGCAAGTTTCCTAATGGCGTGAATCGATAACTTGAATTATTCATCCAATACTTAGATATGAAATTGTTCAAATTTATACAAAAGATGCACAGTTTCTTTCATAAGCACAGTGCAGCCGCCATTTTAATCTAGCTTAAATGATTTTTCTGAATGCTCGGCCAATTGAACATGTTCAAGTTAAACACTATTCCTTAAATTTTCATGAAAATTGAAAGAAACCTAAGTCAATTTTAAATATATATAGGGCTTTCCAATAAGAGGTGTTATTTTGAATAGATCTTGTGATTTAACACCTTGCGACTTCTTCCTTTGGAGCCACGTGATAGAGAAGGCCTACGCCAATAGCCCAGCGTCGATTCAAGATCTCAAAGATGAAATTCGTGAGGCTATCGAGGACATAGGGCAGCCACTTTGCGATTTGGTTATGGAAAATTTCATGAAGAGGATATGGTCCTGTAAGCGTGTCGTAGTCGTTATTTGCCTAATGTTAGTTTTTGCTATTAACGGCATATCTTCTTCTTTATAATAAAAAAAACATCCGATCATTAGTATTAAAAAATGGCATTTTTCTTTTAACAATAAAATAACACCTCTTATTGGAAAACCCAATATCAACCATAAACATGTGTTATTGTTGTTGTAATTCCATATAATTGAAATGGCTATAACTCACTTGATTATGATTCGATCTCAATTAAATTTTGTGAACATATATATCTTATGTCAGTCTATACAATTGCAAAATTTCAAGAAGTTTAAAGGTACCGTTTTGATTTTATGGGCAAAAATGTAAAATCTACAAATCATACTATTATTAACAAAGTTGAGCGAATTTTGATTTCTAAGGTATTTGTTGCCCTTGTACTCATAAAGGCCCACATTCGTGATCATTTTCAGATTTTTCGGCTCAAAGGTGTCCAATCGCGAGGGGGGGGGACACAAATTTTTGGTAAATTTTGCCTTCCCCTGGGCCCCCTAATTCGTAAAATGATTTTTTTATTTCAGATTCTAAAAGATCTAATCAAGGCCTTTCATTTGATACCCCACTCAACTACCTTTGATAAAAAAAATTTTAAGGGCCAATTCGTTATTAGGGGGGACCCCCCTTAAACATTTTTTAAATTTTTGATAAGACCTTAACTTTTGAGAGACCATCACTTCTGACCTTTTCACAAAGTTTGAGCATTCTAGCTTCTATAGTTTCTGAGGAAATTAGCTGTGACGCACGGACAGACGGACAGACGGACAGACGGACGGACGGACAGACGGACGGACAGACGGACAGACAGGTCGCGAAACTAGTAGGTCTTTGTAAAAAATTTTTTTACAAAGACCTAAAAATGGCATTTTTCTTTTAACAATAAAATAACACCACTTATTGGAAAACCCAATATCAACCATAAACACGTGTTATTGTTGGTGTAATTCCATATAATTGAAATGGCTATAACTCACTTGATTATGATTCGATCTCAATTAAATTTTGTGAACATATGTATCTTATGTTAGTCTATATAATTGCAAAATTTCAAGAAGTTTAAAGGTACCGTTTTGATTTTATGGGCAAAAATGTAAAATCTACTAATCATACTATTATTAACAAAGTTGAGCGAATTTCGATTTCTAAGGTATTTGTTGCCCTTGTACTCATATAGATCCACGTTCGTGATAATTTTCAGATTTTTCGGCTGAAAGGTGTCCAATCGCGAGGGGGGGGGGACACAAATTTTTGGTACATTTTGCCTTCCCCTGGGCCCCCTAGTTCACAAAATGATTTTTTTATTTCAGATTCTAAAAGATCTAATCAAGGCCTTTCATTTGATACCCCACTCAACTACCTTTGATAAAAAAAAATTTTTAAGGGCCAATTCGTTATTAGGGGGACCCCCCTTAAACATTTTTAGGTCTTTGTAAAAAATTTTTTTACAAAGACCTACTAGTTTCGCGACCTGTCTGTCCGTCTGTCCGTCCGTCTGTCCGTCCGTCCGTCTGTCCGTCTGTCCGTCTGTCCGTCTGTCCGTCTGTCCGTGCGTCACAGCTGATTTCCTCAGAAACTATAGAAGCTAGAATGCTCAAACTTTGTGAAATGGTCAGAAGTGATGATCTCTCAAAAGTTAAGGCCTTAACAAAAATTTAAAAAATGTTTAAGGGGGGTCCCCCCTAATAACGAATTGGCCCTTAAAAATTTTTTTCATCAAAGGTAGTCGAGTGGGGTATTAAATGAAAGGTCTTGATTAGAACTTTTAGAATCTGAAATAAAAAAATCATTTTATGAATAAGGGGGTCCAGGGGAAGGCAAAATGTACCCAAAATTTGTGTCCCCCCCCCTCGCGATTGGACACCTTTCAGCCGAAAAATCTGAAAATTATCACGAACGTGGATCTATATGAGTACAAGGGCAACAAATACCTTAGAAATCGAAATTCGCTCAACTTTGTTAATAATAGTATGATTAGTAGATTTTACATTTTTGCCCATAAAATCAAAACGGTACCTTTAAACTTCTTGAAATTTCGCAATTATATAGACTAACATAAGATACATATGTTCACAAAATTTAATTGAGATCGAATCATAATCAAGTGAGTTATAGCCATTTCAATTATATGGAATTACACCAACAATAACACGTGTTTATGGTTGATATAGGGTTTTCCACTAAGAGGTGTTATTTTGATATTACAAGAAAAATGCCATTTTTTAAAATAAATGATCGAATGTTTTTTTCATTATAAAGAAGAAGATATGCCGTTAATAGCAATAATCAACATTGAGCAAATAACCACTAGAACACGCTTACAGGACCATATCCTCTTCATAAAATTTTCCATAACCAAATCGCAAAGTGGTTGCACTCTGTCCTCGATAGCCTCACGAATTTCATCTTTGAGATCTTGAATCGACGCTGGGCTTTTGGCATAGGCCTTCTCTATCACGTGGCTCCAAAGAAAGAAGTCGCAAGGTGTTAAATCAGAAGATCTATTCAAAATAACACCTCTTATTGGAAAACCCTATATATATTTAAAATTCACTTGGGCACTTTTTCTTGCAATTTTCATGAAAATTTAAGGAATAGTGTTTAACTTGAACATGTTCAATCGGCCGAGCATTCAGAAAAATCATTTAAGCTAGATTAAAATGGCGGCTGCACTGTGCTTATGAAAGAAACTGTGCATCTTTTGTATAAATTTGAACAATTTCATATCTAAGTATTGGATGAATAATTCAAGTTATCGATTCACGCCATTAGAAAACTTGTTTCTAACCCTAGGATGTTTACAAAGACCTTCTGGTAGGAGCACTCTCCTGCTTACTCAACTTGTTTAAATTTTTGTTAAGACCTTAACTTTTGAGAGACCATCACTTCTGACCTTTTCACAAAGTTTGAGCATTCTAGCTTCTATAGTTTCTGAGGAAATTAGCTGTGACGCACGGACAGACGGACAGACGGACAGACGGACAGACGGACGGACGGACAGACGGACGGACAGACGGACAGACAGGTCGCGAAACTAGTAGGTCTTTGTAAAAAATTTTTTTACAAAGACCTAAAAATGGCATTTTTCTTTTAACAATAAAATAACACCTCTTATTGGAAAACCCAATATCAACCATAAACATGTGTTATTGTTGTTGTAATTCCATATAATTGAAATGGCTATAACTCACTTGATTATGATTCGATCTCAATTAAATTTTGTGAACATATATATCTTATGTCAGTCTATACAATTGCAAAATTTCAAGAAGTTTAAAGGTACCGTTTTGATTTTATGGGCAAAAATGTAAAATCTACAAATCATACTATTATTAACAAAGTTGAGCGAATTTTGATTTCTAAGGTATTTGTTGCCCTTGTACTCATAAAGGCCCACATTCGTGATCATTTTCAGATTTTTCGGCTCAAAGGTGTCCAATCGCGAGGGGGGGGGACACAAATTTTTGGTACATTTTGCCTTCCCCTGGGCCCCCTAGTTCACAAAATGATTTTTTTATTTCAGATTCTAAAAGATCTAATCAAGGCCTTTCATTTGATACCCCACTCAACTACCTTTGATAAAAAAAATTTTTAAGGGCCAATTCGTTATTAGGGGGGACCCCCCTTAAACATTTTTTAAATTTTTGTTAAGACCTTAACTTTTGAGAGACCATCACTTCTGACCTTTTCACAAAGTTTGAGCATTCTAGCTTCTATAGTTTCTGAGGAAATTAGCTATGACGCACGGACAGACGAACAGACGGACGGACGGACAGACGGACGGACAGACGGACAGACAGGTCGCGAAACTAGTAGGTCTTTGTAAAAAATTTTTTTACAAAGACCTAAAAATGGCATTTTTCTTTTAACAATAAAATAACACCTCTTATTGGAAAACCCAATATCAACCATAAACATGTGTTATTGTTGTTGTAATTCCATATAATTGAAATGGCTATAACTCACTTGATTATGATTCGATCTCAATTAAATTTTGTGAACATATATATCTTATGTCAGTCTATACAATTGCAAAATTTCAAGAAGTTTAAAGGTACCGTTTTGATTTTATGTGCAAAAATGTAAAATCTACAAATCATACTATTATTAACAAAGTTGAGCGAATTTTGATTTCTAAGGTATTTGTTGCCCTTGTACTCATAAAGGCCCACATTCGTGATCATTTTCAGATTTTTCGGCTCAAAGGTGTCCAATCGCGAGGGGGGGGGACACAAATTTTTGGTACATTTTGCCTTCCCCTGGGCCCCCTAGTTCACAAAATGATTTTTTTATTTCAGATTCTAAAAGATCTAATCAAGGCCTTTCATTTGATACCCCACTCAACTACCTTTGATAAAAAAAAATTTTTAAGGGCCAATTCGTTATTAGGGGGGACCCCCCTTAAACATTTTTTAAATTTTCGTTAAGACCTTAACTTTTGAGAGACCATCACTTCTGACCTTTTCACAAAGTTTGAGCATTCTAGCTTCTATAGTTTCTGAGGAAATTAGCTGTGACGCACGGACAGACGGACAGACGGACGGACGGACAGACGGACAGACAGGTCGCGAAACTAGTAGGTCTTTGTAAAAAAATTTTTTACAAAGACCTAAAAAAGAAAATGAAATACTGCAGTCATCAAAACAAAAATTTTAATATCAAACTCAGTAAAAATTTCCTCGGAAATCTAATACAACTTGTTTTTGTGAACGTTAACTTTAATTTTACATTCTTAATTAACCTACATGTTAAAACTTGTCTCTAATTTTTCAAAAAACTGTTGTAACAAACAAACAACTATATTAAATGTAGCAATAATGAGATGAATAATTTTTCGGCCGAACACCTATTTCTAGATTTCTTCAACCAAGCCCAATCGAATGGCATCAAAATCTTATGAAACCAGAGAAATGAAATTTGTGACGGGGTTTCAACAATAACGCAATATTCACTCGAAAGCTATCTTTATAGAATGTCCACAATTAACGTATTCAAAAAAAAAAGAAAAGAAAATGAAATACTTCAGTCATCAAAACAAAAAATTTAATATCAAACTCAGTAAAAAATTCCTCGGAAATCTAATAGAACTTGTTTTTGTGAACGTTAACTTTAATTTTTAAAATTCTTAAGTAACGCCTTTCGAAAATATTAGTCTCTCTAATGCTGCACAGGCAAAAACATGATGATCAACATTAGACAATATGTGTTTTGCAATGCATTATACAAATATATCAAAAATACTAAGCCAACCTAAAGTAAATCTACTTCAGCGAAAGCACTATTCACGCGATACTTATTGCGTCCAAACATCACCATAACGATTCTTGGTTCCCGGCGTAGTTTGAATTTCAGGAGCTGGCTTTTCTTCAACACGAACAGGTTGAGCTGGCTCTGGAGACGGAGCTTGTTTATAGTACTGGCCTTGGGCTTTCTTATAATATTCCTCTCGGTTTCGTTTGCGAAGTTCATCGTACGTTACCGTTTGTTTTGGTGGTTCAGCCGGCAAATTGTCTTCATAGACAATAGCTGGACCTAGCATAAGGAACCAAATTTAGTAAGAAAATGGTGAAGTGTGGAAAAAGTCATACTATCCAGTGAGGGCCTTTGAAAGTCATCAAGCCCTGCATGTGATGGCCTTTCTGTATCCAAGTCTAATGAATTAACTCGATTGCCACGCAGCCCCTCGTCAGAGTAAATATCCTGATTTGGTGACACAAACGGTGCTAAAGCAAGACCTGCACCCAGCCCTTGGTCAGGAGTAAACCTTTAAAAAATTACAAAGTACAATGCTGAAAGCTCCCAACTATATAGTACATACGTGTCGTACAAACTACCCTTCTTTCGTTGTCTTAAAATTTCACCTAATTTCGAGTTCGGCAGCCTCATAATCTTCTCTGCACATTTCTGTTGATAACTTAATTTTCCAAGAAAATATCCAACGATAACACTAACAACAACTTTGGGCACTGCTCCAAATCGACGATTGGGCTAGAAGATAGTACAAGCAATAAAGAATAATTTCACAATAATTTCCAAGCTGTCGTGGGAGCTTACATTGAAGAAACCTCTTTTTACTCCATAATACGTGGCCAAACCCATGCCCGTTCCAATGGGCAAAGAGCGTTGAAAGAATGATTCGGTGTTGCATTCCCGGAGGATTCTGATTTCTTCACTTGAAAATTGATAGTGAGCCTGCAAGTTTTACTGATGAGTAAATATTTATCAAGATTAAGTTAGGTTACCATTGGGTGTTGACGATTTTGTGGTGGAGCTGGGGCTAAGCCAGGTTGGGGCATACTAGGATCAGCCATGATGTATTTTCAATTTACTTTAGCTTAATTATTATTGTAAATTTGATCCCTATGCCCTATGCACCGTACAGCTGTCCGGCTTTACCGGCTGATCTTGACAGTTGTATTTTCAGTAAAAGATTTCATAATTTTGCAGACTTTGAATCTATTACAAGTTTTTGTCGGAAAGAGAAAAAATCCTGAAAAGTATACCGGAATCTCTTTCAAAATTTAATTGAGCTGCCGCTAATTTAATTTAAAGCACATTTGTGTAATTGGTGTATTAGTAGATTAAATGCAGATTGTTGATTCGGAATCGGAAAATATGTATTATGCCGCAACAATAGTATTTAAATTTACATAGTTTTTGATTGATTTATTACGTAACAAAACTATTTACGAAATTTTAGGGAAAGTTCTTACAATAAAGTACTCAGTTTATAGATGAAGGAATGAATAACATTCTTTATTATCCTATATTTAAACTTTTTATGTGCAGGATAGAGGGAGCTCGAAAATTACATGACAAAAGTGATGAGGAGATGCTCACCAGGAGTTACTCTCTGAGCACCATTATGAAGCGTGTTGATTAACTTTCTCATCGGGAAACTAAAAATGAATATCCTTCCTCATATGATAATTAAATCCCAACATATCAAGCGACAGCTGGCTCCATGCTACGAGCTTTTTCACCCTTAGTTTTCAACGGTTTTAAATATCGTTGATATTAAAATGAAAAACGCGATTGTTTGGAATTGTATGTAAAGTTTTTTATTTTTTCTAATTTTTGTGTATTTTGATTGAAATATTCAAGCTTCCTTAGTGATACTTTCTTATTCAAGTTTTTGAATCCTTATATATCTATTGAATTTTATCTTGAAACTTATTAAGCATATCTTAATTATTTTGTACATCAATTACCTAGTGTATAAATACTTAGCTATATTTCATTAGGTATTTTATTAATTACTATTGCCTGGCTCATGTCCCATTTCTACTCCTTCTTTACTTGTATTACTGTTAGTAGATTCTGTGATAACCTCGATCCCGCGGATTGATATTCCGCCGAGATCTGTCACCCCTATATTTAAATGTCCCAACCAGCTGATAAGGTTGTGACAGATCTCTACACCCTACGCCACTGACGTCAACAGGTGTTGAGCGAACCAAAAAAAAAAAAAATCGTGCGTTAATCAAGTGTGATGTCAAATGGTAGTGCCGGTGACAGCGGAAAAGAAGTGAAAAGTGGCATAGAAGTGAAATTCCCCTACAAGTTGATCGAATCGAGGTACAGTGGCTTTTGTTTGCAGAGCGGAATTACCAGGTTTGAGTTTTTAGGTTCTATGAGACTTCGATTCCATCGACACGATATCGCAATTGTGGTATAACCATCATATTGATAGTGAAGAGTCCGCTGCTATCCCGATTCGTATAAGGTAATATTCAAGAAGAGATATTTACGAAACTGGAATTAGCTACGAAGGTGGCCGGTATAGTATGAGCAACAGTGGTGGTAGAGTGCCAACGAATGCGTCAAATAAAATTATGCGCATGGTCCCCTACCATAACCTCCACCTCAATCGCAGCAGCCTTCACTACCACCCCAACCGACGATGGCAGCCGAAACAAAACCATTGCTCCAACCACGCTAGTCTAATTTCAAACAGCCAATGAATTTTGGATTTGTAGAAAAAATGTTAGCGTCACCTCTTTATGGAAAGATAAAGCGTGAAACAACAAACCATTTATTTGATATCAAGTTGAGGGAATTTCTGCTTTTGCCATTAATCTAACCAATTTTTTTATAATATTTTCAAATTTTTCAACGCTCTAGGACCCTAACGCACAGCCCAATGTTTAGTAAAGTTTCGTCTGCTTTGGGCCCCACAACGGGAGTTGTCTCTTTCACCTTTTTGCTTTTAACATGTATTTTTATGATCACTTTTGTAGTGCGGTTAAAGTAGCAAGTACCTTCTGGGGAATGATTTTTATGTGAAGGGTTAATTCATAAGTTTGTTTGTTTTATGTTAGGTCAAGATGAAATTCAAAAGTTATTGACAAACGCTATCAATTTGTTATATCAAATAATTGTCCGAAACCCTGTCTTCATTTTGTTTAATTTGAGGATCTTTTTTGTGCCAATTTAAAGCTACAATCATTTTAGTAAATGTAACAATTCACTGGGCAAGAAAATAAAAACGAGCAGCATAGCCCGCAATGAACACTAAACCACGATGTTCCGCATCCTCCGCCTCGTACGTCTCGCCATATGAATTGTGGGGATTGCTAGCTCTTCTCGGTTTCTTGACTTCTGGAAAGTTTCGCGAAAATTTACATAATGTGCTTAGTATCTAGGTTCTTGCACATCTTGATACGTATTTGGAAGTCACCGTCTCTCAACTAACTGTGAAGAATCGGTTCAAAGGATATCTTTACTTTGCTAGATCTCCATTTGAATGAAACTTTGAGGAACAGTACTGTCAGGCAACGAGGTTAGTGTTATCTTTCAAGTGCAGGTTGGATTTTTATTAAAGCACTATTCCAAGTTTTCCCTTAGTTTCGCGGTAAATCTTACTTCAATGGGTTACAATTAATTTTATTGCTCAGAAAAATTCTCACATATAGTAGTCGCATTGATTCCTGTATCACGAACTTTGAACTCAAAATATTTTTACTGTGATTAGACTAATTTGTCATTATCAGCTTTGTTATTTAAATTTTTAATCCTTTTTATCGGTGCGAGCAAATAGAAAATTTCGTCAAGAACTAGGACACTATTTATTGGATTTCCTTATTCTTTTCACTTGATACGAAGAAAAATTGAAAGCATGCTTTTAAAAAACATAAAATTTTGAATTTACAGTAACAAAAAAGAAAATTAAAATTTGGAAAACAAACAAAAAAAAAATTAAAGGAACCATAAAATATTGAATGATTATTTAATTGATGAATATTAATATTAGATAGTTGAGAATGCTCTTTAACTTAGAAGAAAAACATATACCAAATTTCAAACGTAGCAACTTAAGAAATAAGTGAAATGAAAAAAAATAACGAAAAATAAATTAATCACAGAAATCAAATGAAATTAATAGAACATTAATTTTAAAACGAAAAAAGGATAAGACCAAGTAAAAAAATGAAATATGATGCTATTAACGAACCGAAAGAAAATATTACTGATTAAATACAAAAAAAGAAGAAAAAAAAGTTAAAGTAAGTCAAGACAAAAATGTTTACATCATTACAGCATCAATCTCATACTGTCTATATGTAAATTTAATAAATCACTATCTAATTTGTGTACTTTAGTCCAAAAAAAATTTCGTATTATCAAATATATCTCTTTATTACTTTAATTACAAAAAAAAAGAAAATATGAAATAAATACATGGACTGTATCTATACTTGTGCAACAAGCATGCAAATAAATATGAAAAAAGTAAAGCTACTAAGAAAAAAAAATATTCCATATATGTGTTGTGAATTATAAATATTGCACTACAAACAAGTAAAACAACTGAAAAGGGAAAAAATAAAATAAATTGTAGACTAAGAAAATGAAATATTTATAGTAAATTGTATTTTTAAACGGAACAAATCAGAGTAATCAATGAAAAGAAGATAGGAAGGAAAATATAATTAATATGAAAAATATAATTAATTATGGATTGCAGAATCTATAAGCACGTCTTTCCTTTCCAGTAACCCATTCTCTTTCAACAGGATAATGCAGACGAGAGATAAGTATGCCGCCGAGGGGGTAGGGTTCCAGTAACCCGCGAATGGTCGGTTTCACGTTGCGGATGGTACACGGTGCCATGGATTGAGTTTGCGTTTTTTTCTTAGAGTAGGGGTTTTCCGGCTTGAATTCGAGTAGAGTATTTTGGGCACCACGTCGGTAATATTCGGGAGTGCACATTTTTTCAGCGGTTGTCTTGGTTTCTTTTCCACGAAATGAGGTTACGTAATTTAAAGAAGAGTAGATATATGTTGTTCGACGCGTTTTAAGTCAGGCATTTGAACCGCTGGCTGAGTTTTCGTATTCCGGACTTAGTCTCCTCCCCGAACTAGCTAGCTATCCAGCAGCCACCTTGGAGTAGACTAAGGGTGTCCGGATGTAGTAATCGAGCAGTCACACTAGCAAGCTGCTCAAAAACCTTCCTGTCTCCTATCCAAAATTGCAATGGCAGATTTTAAAAAATATGTAATTATTTCTTTTGTAATTGTAGTTAGTAGAAGAATTTTTCTTTTATTTTTTTATAATAAATGTAACTTTATATCAAATTTCCTCTATATCAAAATTTAAATGTTTTCTTTTAATTATATTTTCCATGAAAGTTAATTTTTATTACTATCTAAAATTTTCATTTCTTTACTTCATGTAAATTTCTTCACTTCATGTAAATTTTGTTCACTTTATTTAAATTTCTTTACTTCATTTCTAATTTCTTTAGTTCATTTAAAATTTCCCTACTACAGTAAATTTTGGTCTTAAAAAAATTTAAATCTGCCCATTACAATTTAAAGATGTGGAAACACTGATTTACTGCAGGGCAATGGTGCATTACATAAAAATAGATTCGTGTTCAGCTAAGTGGGCAGCTGATGAAATTTTAACGGTAGCGACACGGGGAAAAAGAAGAAAAGACAAGTTTGCTTACGGATCGAGGAGTTCGCTTGAAATCGCCAAAGAGGCAAGTCGAAAAAATGGTAAAGCGCAAGCACGGCGGCCGGGAATGTGAGCATTGAAAGTGATACTGTGCGTCGAATTTAAGCGGTATTTGCATGGATTGGAATTTCAAACTAACGCTGTAGTGTATAAATTATCTTATAAAGGTATTTTGCGAATCGTAAATACTTTGTTAGGAGTGTGGATTAGTGGAAATTGGAATAAAATTCAAGTGATCCATGAAAATGTATGATCGAAGTGTTTTCGCTATGATGTGCACAGGTTTCTCCCTCCCTTAAAACATCTGTCAAAAAGTTATTCTTTGTGCCAGATATAATAAAGTCCCCAAACGAGATACCGTGAAATTGAAAAACAATTTGAAAAAGGTGTCTGTGATTTGCCCTGAATCGAGTTGCAATTATGCGCTCAATGCGATTGATCTGGAAAGTAGTCAAAAATAACAATTAGAGTCATTCGTCAAAAATATCGGTTGTGAACGGTTCCAGGCCAACTCTGTTAATTCCTCGCAATTATAAATTAAATAGTGCTCCACTTGGATTTTTTTCAATTTACCAATTTAGGATGAATAAATACAATTAAGATATGGAATGAAAGTATTTTAAATCGATAAATTAGATCATGGGTAGTAGGCTTAAAATAAAAAATAAACACATTTATTTCGTATTATAATGTAGGAAAGATTAAATTAAAAAAGATGAATTGATAATTAATCATATTTTTTCTTTACAGCAGTGTGGGTTTTCAGCAGAAAATATATGTGGGAGGTAAGTAAGCTACCTAGAGGGTAGGGTTTTTCACAATCCGCGATTGATAGGTTCGGTTGTTCGGTTTGGGTATATGATGCCATAACTTGTGTTTGGCATTTTTAATTAGCTTAGAATACTTCGGTTAGTATTAGAATAGCTTATGTCTGATATCGCGTTGGGATTTAGAGCAGAACGCACGAATTTGAATTTGTTATTGCCTAATAAGGCTACAATAGAGTAATGCGAATTTTTTTTTCTTCTCGAAATTTTTGAACGCGTTTTAACGAGCGTCTGAATTGGTGGCTGAAAGATTGCAATTGCTTTTAGTCTACTCGAGTAAGACTTGTGACCGAAATTCCTCTCCGAAGTAGCTAGCCTGCAAGCAGCCACCTTGGCGTAGACTAAGGCTGCGCGGACCAGTTGACCTATAGGGTACAGTCCATTGACGCATGGCGAGACCACAACTTTGACCTTTGAGAATTCCTTCGGGAAGTCTCGGCCGAACGAGAGCGAAAATTATTACAAATGATGGAAATCAATACATGTTCCTTTAAAATATTGTAGTTTCCCATCTATTTGTGGAAAATTTTCCAGCTCTAACTATAGAAAAATTCAAAGATATGTGCCCTGCAACAAAATAAAGACGTACTTGCCTGGACGTGAAATAATTAAAAATTGTTGTCAATGGTGTAGCCGCCTACGAAATGTTGTTTATATCAATAATGACTGTTATGTACAATGCTATTCCTTCACGCTGAGAATGTGTAGGAGAGACACTTTCTTAGAGATGTAGATGCATCCATAGTTATAAGATAAGAGACGACAATGTCCAAATTTTCTGTCCAAATTTCTCCTATTTTCATGAATACTACAAGTTCTTTAATAATACTATAATAAATTACTAATCTAAAGTTTACACTAACAAGCTGCAATCACCTTATGAAAATTTATACAGAGAAAGGACAGAAGAGAAACGAGTAAGTCTTTGTAAAGATTCTGGAAAGTACTGTTTATTTTTGCTTTTTGAAAAACTTTTCTCATCAATATGTTTTACTTGTATACGTTTGAAAAAAATCCTTCAATATTGCAGAGATGAATAAAATCATTTTATTTTCTAATGTGAATTATAATTTTCAAATATGACTTTCAGAATAAAGTTCTTTGGCTTTAAATATACATAGCCAGCAAAATGTAAAATTAACTCAATTTTGAGACTTCATATATATAAGCGCCGAGGAGTTTCGTCTAAAGAGAAAGAGAAAGAAGAAACAAGAACATTTTAGGGAAAGTATCATTTATCGAGTTAGCATGTTTTACCCCTTGAATATAATTACGGATATCCAATTTTTCATTTTGTGAATGAGCACCATCATCAGCTGCTCCTACTGGAATCAAAATAAGGTTTTTTCCTGTAACTTCTTGCAATGCCAATGTCACCGGAATAGATCCTCCTTCTCTAGTCATATCCGGTTCCACTTTGAAAACATGTTTCATAGCCATTTTGGCAGCTTGATAATTTTCATGGTTTGGGTTTTCAATCCAAGGTTTTCCAGAGTTGACTTGAATAACCTTTATTTCAAATGTCAACAATTCAATCATACAATAGATACAGATTAACTTGAATTTATTTTACCTTCATCATATTCGGGGACTCCCTTTCTTGCCACTTCTTTTGGATGTAATCAAAGACTAATTTGTCAACCTTTTCTGGCGATTGGTTAGGAACTGTCCGTATTGAAAATTTGCCTGTAACTTTCTTTGGAATTACAGTTTTCTGGCCACGTTCGTAAAATGCTCCTAGAAAATATGTTAAGTATCATAAATATTCCTCATAGAGCTAGGTCCAGTTTTCACCTTCTAATCCATGAATTGAAAGACATGGATATCTCCAACGGTGCATCAATAACTGAGTTTTGTCCTCATTAAATCGTAACTTATGTGCACCAATGTCTTGTCTGTAATAGTTACTTGTTAATGTGATGAACTACTATAGCCATAATTTTAAGCTCACTTGAAATTAGAAACTTCAAAATCAATGTTTTCATAAATCTGTTCCTCATCAGGTTGTATAGGTGCAACCTATAAAAAAATAGTTTGGATTTTTTTACCATGAATTTTAAGGAAGTTTCAACGTACATCATCGTAAATTCCGTCTATCAAAATGTTTCCATCTTTATCTGTTAATGTATTCAACAAATATATCAAATCTGCCATTGCTTCATACCTAAAAATACGGAGGATAAATTTATAAAGGTTCAATTTTTTACAAGTTAGCACTGTACATGGTTCCTCCATAAATTCCACTATGCAAATCTTTTGATGCACATTCTATTTCAATGAAGTAATAAGATATACCTCTAAGACCGTAAGTTATGCAGGGTTTCTTAGTACCAAGCCAATAATTATCGGAAATGCAAATATAGTCTACATCCTTGAGGAAATCATCTGAATAAATTGGTCATGATTAGTTTTGCTCAACATTTGCTGTAAATATGGATGACCTTTGCGCTTCACTAGCAATTGAGGTAAACCTTTACTTCCTACTTCTTCCATTCCTTCAAAAATAAATTTTAAATTTACTGGTAAAACGATACCCAAAGCTTGATATGCTTCAATAGCATGTATCCAACATAAAATAGGTCCTTTATCATCTGTTGAACCTCGCCCGTAAAGTTTCCCATCTCGTTCAGTCAAAACAAATGGTTCCGAATCCCATCCGTCTTCAATCGTTGCCGGCTGAACATCAAGATGACCATATACAAGAATTGTCTTTTTTAATGGATCCTAATTAAGTTTGAAATATTAAATAAGGCATGTTCAGATACAATGTTTCCAATTTTTCTCATTACTGTTCCTAGAGTCCCCAAAATAACATTTGGAAGAGGGATTTTCTCTCCAGATGGTAAGGTTTCATACCCAATTTCAGCCAATTCTATTGTTGCACCCAGTGACTGAATTCTATTTGCTGTCCAGTTGACCTAAAAATGATTAAATTATAAAATGAAGAACAAATCGAAGCAAATCATTGTTTTACCATTTTGCCAATTTCATCCCTAAAGTCAGGGTATGCTGATATTGATTTGATTCCACATACTCTTTTGAGTTCTTCAATGTATGGCACCTTCTGTGTGTCAATATATCTAGAAAATATTCATTCTCAATTATTTATGAATTGTATTAAAACAAAACTATTACAAAAAAAGAAAACCGATTCAAAGTGCCTTAAAAAGGATGTAATAAATTTTATGGAAGCGGGGTTGAATCAATTTCCCATTTCAACATGACAATTACCAACATGTTCACCACCACCAATTAAGCATAGAAAATTTGATATGGCACCAATTTCATGAAATATACTGCAACCTTTTTAGAGCACTTTGAACAATTTTTTTTTGGATAAACTGCAATAACTATCTATTCTTCTTAGTTTATTGAACACACCGGATGCAATGCAACAACTTTTGGATGAAATAAAGAAATATAGAATTAACATCCTCACGATGCAACAAACTACATAGCACAATGAAGACATATTTGACATTGAATGCACACCATTTTTGAAAGCAGAAAATTGCAATGAAGCTGGGAATTTGGAGTGACTTTCATTCTTGAGAACACATTTAAACAAATTATCATCAATCCAAGCCCGTTAATGAAAGGGTCTGTGCGATTCGTATCAAGACCAAATTATTTAATGTCTGGTTGGTCAACTGCCACGCGCCCACAGAACACAAGGAGGAGCCAATCAAGCACCCTGGAATATACTGTTGATACATTGCCTTCCAATGACATTAAAATTTGTTCTAGGTGACTTAAATGAAGGGCACAGCCTCCATGTAGATAGTACCTGATAGATTTTACTAGTAGTAGAGGCTTCACAGTAAGCTCCATATATTTCCCGCATCGAAACATTCGTAAGAGAATATGGGCATCCCTAAACCGTCACACGTTCAACCAGATTGACTATGTTCTTATACAAAGATAAGCAGCCACCAAAATCTCGACATGGACTTGGTCTGCGGCGCTGTCTATGACTCGAACCACTAGCTTATAAGGGTCAAGTCCCAATGTTGCAACTCCAAGAGTTCTAAACAAGGAAGATCAGTTACCTCAAGCCATCATATACAGTGCTTGTGTATATTATACACTAGCTAGCTTTGCATCCGCAAATATATTGAACGCCTTTGAGCAACGGGTCCTGAGGCGAATAATCGCAGCGAAGCTAGACGGGGATCAATTGCGAATTCGATACAAACATGAGCTGTATGAAATACTTGACGAACCGGAGGTCTCAAGGATTGTAAGACTGCGGAAGCTACAATGGACTGGACACATGAATCGTATGGACGAAAAACGGATACCCAAAAAGGTATTCGTAGGGAGAACTGAAGGCCGGCGGCCAGTGGAGAAACCGAGGAAATGCTGGTCTGACTCGGTCGACGAAGACAGTTCATCGCTGCTCAGATTTCGGAATTGGATGACGCGGTCAACGGACCAAGACAGTTGGAGGCGCTGTTTGCAGGAAGCAAAGGCCCGAAAGGGGCGGTAGTGCTAAGAAGAAGAAGACGAAGCTAAATGAAAGCTCAGTAACATCCTCATACATATCACCGCTGGATAATTGCATCAACATACGAGTATATGTGCAGGCAGTAGATTAAAACAATATGGAAGACAGCAAGAGATGCGGTAACAGAAGCGGCTGAAGAGGCCTTGGGGTACCAGCCAAAGAAAAGTAGGATTGACTGGAGTGGAAAAGAGTGCAAGGAAGTGGTTGGAAAAAAGGGATCAGGCATAAAAAGAATACATCCAGTGACCAACTTGGGCTAAAGGAAAGCAATACAACACCTTCCGTTTACAAACTAAAAAAAAATTTGAAGAAATAAACGAATGACCATCAATACCAAGAGCCAACAGAAAACGAAGCAAGTTGGGTAGACAGAACTACGCTCATGTCAGAAAAGTTTCGTGTTAACTTATAATATGCAAATACGTTGAATGTTTTAATTCAAAAAAGCTTTCAGGATATAGACAAAAAATATATGTTTGCTTTAGAAGAACTCCATTTTAACCAGTTAACATTCCGGATAACGGAATCTTAAATGCATTTTTGTTATTCATCTTATCTCGAAATTCGTAGGTAGTAGGAAAATCTTATATTATTGTTGTAATCGGAGGTAATTCAAAGGGCTATAACTACTGTAAATTGTATTGAAACTTATAGAATATACGGATCTTTTAAACAACTATTCAAATGGCTAATTTCATCCAATTCAATGATGCCAATACAGTTTTACTGACGAAAATGCTAAATCATACTATTATTAGCAAAGTTCAATGAATTTCAACCTCTAAGTCATATGTTCTCAATGATTTTTAGGGCTTGTAGTAAACTAGGGATGCTCATGTGTCCGTAAAGCTCTGCAGCGATGTTCTCCTACCTCAGCGAGTGAAGATATTAGTTCTCACCGGAATTGGCCTTGTCTGAGGATGCGTAAATGGGGTGGCAGACCAGCACTACGGTGTCGTGGGGCAGGTTCTTTTCCCAGCATAAGGACTCACTACAAAAATTCACGAATTAGAAGATAAACTCGTGGTTTGACGGTGTCGAGGCCGAGGTAACCTACTGAAGGAATATAATACTAAAGTACGACAAACCAAGCCTGATTAACGCGTGAATTTCATCTTTGCTACTCGATATTTACGACCCCCAAATAAGAGTGGGGTATCTAGATGGAAGCGGCGCCCTCTCGCATTTCTTTTCTCTATTCAATAATCAAAAAAGGCACTCACCCAGTCCTCCTCTGACGAGCGCTCGTATCAGGGGCGGGTAAGGGCATGTAGTCCATTTTATCTTCAATATGTAACACAATTCGTAATTACATTACTTCCACTAGTATCATTAGTATATTTACTTTCATTTTCTTACGGTAGATCTATCACTTTCAAATTAAACACGATATAACTAAAATGTTTACAAAGGACAAAATAAAGGCTGTTATTTATAACTAATGTAAGCAATCATAAATCGCCAAGATTTGGTATTTAAGTGATGTGTCACAAAAGCCCATTCGTGTACCGGTTGTCAAACATTCGCTCTTCTGCTTTTCAGCCTCATATTGTAACAGAAATTGTGATTCTTGCAAAATCCTCCTACTACCAATTAGTTCAATAGCCAGCACTATCTAAAAGCGAGTGTTTCACAGTTTAAACCATGCTCCAAATTCCAACCTCTGAAACACCCACGCTTATGAACTAGAACCAACATTGCATATTTTCAAAATAAAATCAAAACCAGAGGAAGTACAAAAAGTATTTTTTTCCAAACCCGAACTGAATTGAATTATCGTAACAAGCACATCTAACCGGTTCTATTAGCGCCTCAACGTTATGACGCAATCAGAGTGTATTTTGTGTGAGCAACTTAATACACCCGTCACGAACATGATCATTTCTAGTATTGCGCGGCAATCAGACCTGGCTATGTACACCTGTGATTCGCTATCTTCCACTACTTTTCAATTTGCATGCGTGTCATGTATTAATAATGTTAGCAACTAGCATCGATAGACATCTATGCACTTGCAAAAAATCACTTTTACATGTTTTCGACTTTCCCGTCCACGTACAACCACATAATACAAATGTTATTATACAAAACTTGAAAACATTTGCGTGACTTTCTATCGAATCTGCACACTTCGTCACAACTAAAGGAAAATTTATTGCGACCATAAGTCTTGAGGAAACATTTAGTGTAATTGCCGAACACTTGTTTTGATAGAACTGATTTCACTGAAGAAATAATAACTTAAGTACACTTTATACATTGTTCCACATCATAATAATGATAAGCGATTTGACACTGCAGGTAAATAAGTAAATATACGACCCAACAATTGAAACGTCTAAGTTCTATACGAAAACGATCACATTGCGGAAGATCGGAACTCAGTTTTGCTGACACTCCAAAGAAAGATAATTTCTTTCACTTCCACTCAGTTTGTAGAAATCATAGAGAAACTTGCTTCACCAAACCAACGTCGCGTACTCTCTGCATAACTCCACTCGACACACAAGCCAAAAAAATGTAGCGCAACCAACCCGTTGCCGTCGCCAACCCATCGTTTCGTTAATTCCTCGTCTTTATGGTGATAACGGCAGATTCTGGTTGCAACTATTTACCAATTGCTTCACGTGATTGGGTTGCCATTCTTGATTTTTATTTGCTATTCTTTTTTATTCCGAAAAACTTTTTATGGAGAATCGTAGCGGTGATAGTGGCGGGGTTTATTTCGGGTTAGTAATAATAGTGTTTATAAGTTCCGTATCAAATTATTCCGCACTTATTGCGTTGTTATTATTATGAAATAGTATTTTTTCATAAAGGTCCCTCGAGCAGTTTGCCTAGGTGGCTGCTCGATTACTACAGGCTTTGTGAAGGAAATTTTACAAAAAGCTACTAGTTTCACGTCCTATCTGTCCATCCGTTCATCTATCCGTCTATCCGTACGTCACAGGGTGGTTTTTCAGAAACTATAGAAGCTATAAAGCTCAAACTTTGTGAAAAGGTCATAAGTGGTGGTCGCGCAAAATATCAAACATTGCAAAATTTTTTCAAGGGGACTCCCTAAGAACAAAGTTGCACTTAACAAATTTCGTCATCAAATGTAGTCAGGTAGGGTATCAACAGAAATGTCCTAGCACCTTCAGAATATAAAAAAGGACATTTTTTGCAACAGGGTATCTAAGAGGAGAGAAAATGTACGCAACAATATTTTTGCCCCTTTCCCTAGTGATTGAACAAGTTTGTGCCAAAAAATCGGAAAAAATATCACGAAGGTAGGTCTTTATGGGCACAGGGGCACCAAATACCTTTGGAATCAAAATTCACTCAACTCTGTTAAAAATAGTATGGTTCGTAAATTTTTCATTTTCCCCCAATACTCACAACGGTTCCCTTAAATCATAGTTAAGTGTATTATCACCGTTTCAATTGTATTGAATTATAACAACAATAATACTTCTTGATGGTTGATTCAAATCAATATGGTCCGGGCTTTAATGAAAACATAAGTAATAGTGTTTAATTTGAAAATTTTCAATTGGCTGAGCATTTAGAAAAATTATTTAAGCTAGAACCAAATGTGCGCCTGTTATATACTTATGAACGAAACTCTGTATCTTAAAGATAAATTTGAATGATTTTTTATGCAAGCATTGGATTAATAATTCAAGTCATCGTCTCATGCCATCAGAAATCTTGTTTTTAACCCTAGTCTTAAGCCCTTCTGGTTGGAGTGCCGTTACGGTTTTATTAAAAAAATGTAAAATTGATAAATCATACTATTACTAACAAAGTTGATCGAATTTGAACTTTGGATATATTTGTTGTTATGTAAAAACTGCCGATCCCGCGGGTCGATAACCCGCAAAAATCTATCATCCCTATACAAATTTTTCAACCAGCTGATAAGGTTGGATGACAGACCTCTACGACTGAACCGGGACTTGACGTCGGCGAGGAGTGGATAACGGCCAGTCGATAGAAAATGTGTTCAGGTGCGAAGTGCTCTCAAATCTTAAGAAGTCCTATTCGCATTGAAGTGTAAAGTATATTTTGTGCAAAGGTTGGTGAAGGGCTCCTATTGCTGTTCGTAATTTCTATTTATATCGTTATGATTCCATCAATTGTTCGAGTAAAATAGTTATATTTTCCGTAGTAACCTGATTGTGATTATTTGCAATATTTGCCAACTCCCGAATGAAAAATTTGTGTTTCTCTATGCAAGTAAATTTTTCTGTTCCTTGTAAATATAAGAAACAAAGCAGTTAATTCTCATATCAAATGGTTCTAGAATATACAACTTAGCTACAAGTTCAAGTTGATCTTGTCAGTGCGAATTTGTGCCCCGAAGTAAAGTAAAATGATAAAGTTATTAAGTGTGGCAAATGCTGGGTATCATGAGAATTCTGTCCTCGACAAGGAAAGCGGTGATTAATACAACTTACGCAGCGCTATAATTCAAGCTTATTTATCGACGGCAGTACTGCATGGTGCTTTCGTTTAATTAATCAGTGTTAGTGTTCAATTAGTGATCTTGTGCTTGTTATTGTTTTTTCTTCGTCAGACATTCAAACAATTTTGCTCATTTTGCAAGTGCTTGGGAGGCCTTAGATTGAAAGTATAGCTGATTACAACTTTAAGAGACAAGAGTGGCAGAAGTAAAAGAATATCATCGAGGTAAAACGTAAATATTTATTGGCGAGCCATTGCCCCTTTGGCGATCGAGCTATAACTACTGACCATCAACTTATTACGCTTTGGGAAAGTTGCAACGGAATAGTTATTGTACTTGTGAAGGATTATATTCATGATTTCCCTCCCCCCTTTGGTTCTGATGTGGCAATTTTTGGACTTGTTTTGAAAAGATTTCATTAAGACCTTTCTAATGACACCCTATTCGACCACTAATGGCGAAAAGAAAAAATTTTGAAGGGTTACCTCTCTATATGGGGAGGCCCCCTTGAAACTGTCTGAAAAAGTTTTTCACTCCAGAGCTTTCAAGAAGTCACCACCACTGACCTTTCCGAGAAGCTTTTGTAGTTTTGGAGGAAAACTGCTGTGACAAACAAACGGACGCACAGATTGACGGACACAGGTCGTGAATTCAATAGGGTTTTCTTTTTTAATACAAAATCCTAAACGTGAAGCCAGATCAGCGTATGCCTGTATTAAATAATGAAGAGATGGGTTCAATCTATAAACAAGTCTTTGCAAAAGTGCACAAGAAGAAATCATAGGTAACCCAGTCGAAATGGAAAACAGATGGCTGTAATATTTCCAGAAGCTCCAGTAACTAATGAAGCTGTGAATACTTCAAAAGTAGAGGAAGAGGGCCCAGTTTCACCACCGACCAGAGAAAAAATACAGGTAGCAGCACGTGACCCCAGAAAAAAAATAAGGCTCATGGAATAGATGGAATGCCAGCAGAACTGCTCCACAGGGGGGGTTCCGATCGAAGTAATCGTCACCATCGGCTAATATGCAAAATATGGTCAGAGAAGCAGTTTATAGAGGGGTAAGTGGACTGGCAAAAAGTATAATATGTCCTGTACACAAAAAGGGGGACAAATTAAGGTCTAAAATTATAGAATCAAAGAAAGAAAATCAAAGCTGCACTATGAACGATTATAGGAGAGTATTAAGGAGGTTTTTGAAGTGGATGGTCTAAAATAGACCAAACATTCTCAGTCAAACAAGTGCTGGGAATATAACATTAATGTCACCAACTCTTTGTAGAGTTCAAGCAAGCATATGAAAGTCTCGACAAAAATACGTTGTACAAAGTTATGCTTCATTTTGGCGTCCCAACAAAACCAGTCTGCATGGTCAAAATCACAATGCTAAACACAGAGTCCCAAATCAAGGTAAATGGAAAACTAATGAACAACCTCATAACGGCATTAGGCTTAAAACTAGAAAATGGGTTTGCCTCAATACTCTTCAATATTGTTTTGGTACACGTCATCAGGAAAATATCAGCTAAAATCTCTGGTACACCAATATTCAAGTCCACACAATTGGTTGCATATGTTGATGACGTCAATATTATGGCACGTTCAATCTCAGTTACCAAAGAAACATTTCTGGGCTTAGAATCTGAAGCAAATCAAATTGACCAATGAACTGATGAAACGAAAACCAAATTTATGACTCAAATGAGGAAGAGCACTCCAGTCCAACAAAACCTGACCATAGAATACTATAGCTTTGAAAGTAGTGATCATTTTGTTTATCTCGGAGACAACCTGAATAGAAGAGGCGCCGAAAATGAATGAATTACATATTCACCGCAAATAAAACCTATTACTCCATACTTTCCATTCTAAGGTCCAGATTTGTGCACATGCAAAATAAGTTCCAAATATACAAATCACTAGTCAAACCTGTGCTGTTGTGTGGAAGTGAAACATGGACTCTGACAAGCGAGTCTGAAAAGGCAATGGACAAATTTGAACGCAATCGACGGCCCAGTGAAGCAAGGAACAGAGTGAAGGCTAGATTATAACGATGAACTGCATAAACTATTTGATGAATCACCTATATTTGCTTGCGTAAAGCTACGTAAATTGTAATGGACAGGGCATTTAGAAACAATACAAGAAAATTGGCTACCCAAAAGAACATTACTGTGTAGACCACAAGGTAGACGTCCAGCGGGAAGACTGTGGGTTCGATGGGAAGACACAATAGCTGCTGACCGCTGATCCTTGCTAGGAGTGATCAACTGATGAACGAGGTCGTAGAATCGGCATGATTGAAGGAGATTAATTCTGGAGTCCAAGGCCCCGGCTTGGGCTTACTCGCGCCTTAGATGATGATGATGATATTATATGTGAGCTGAAAATTCACTATTTTGTTGGGTTTTTTTAATTAAACATATCATTGTTAATAAAATTGGTTGATTTTTCTTCCCCTTTTTTTATTACCTAATGCATAATATATAAGATTTTCCATTTGATTTGAATACAGTTTTGTTTTTATTGATTTTTTATTTGCAATATCGTTTGTTTGAATTTAAGGTTTTTTAATTAAATGTTTTTGACTAATAATTTACAAACTTAGAGAGCGATTTGGGCCATTAAATTTTTAATATTTTTATTGTTTGGTATTTGCTTTATGTTCCATGAAAGTTAGAATACCAAGTTTTTGATTTTTTTAATATTATGAAACTTGCTTTATGTTTTAGAAAATTATGTTGATGAACTAAATAAAGCTCATTTGAGATTGAAATAGAAATCAAAATTCTGGAGTGAATATCTGATTTTTTTTTTGCGCACATCAAAAAGAATGAGTTGAGAAAAGTACTAATTTATAAAAAGGCTTCTTTTGTTGTGAATTTTATTCGCAATAAAAGAAGGGAAGGATGGAAAATTACTTTCCTTGGATACAAGCGCAACAGAGATGAGCAACCCCAAAATAATTAAATCATTCACGATTCATCGTTCAATAAAATTACCAAGTAGAAAAAATATAATATATCATGGAAACAGAAAGGTTAAACGTCTTCAGGCAATTGATGATTCAAAAGGTAGCACATAAGATTTGAAAAATTAAACTGAGAGTTGAGCGTTCAACTTTTTTACGTAGGTACTATTTAAGCGACTAAAATATGTCCTGGGAGGTAGTAGCTTAATACAACGATATCACTAATAAAGCAAAATTGAAGTTGCATTTGGTTAATGGAGTCAAGCAGCAAGAACTAGCTTAGGTATATCAGATCGAGAAAGGACAAACTTAAACTACTGGAAATATTCCTTGATCACGGAAGGAATATCAAATTGAATATTAAGGACCACCAGTCCACATTTTAAACGGCTCAATAAAATTTCTAGTAAACTAAGCTCTAGATAAAGATAGTTAAATTGAATATGAAAAAAATATTAATAGTGCAAAGGGTTTTGGCAATTTTAAAATACGTTATTCTCTGACTTCATTTAATCAAACATTACCTGAACAAATTTTTGAGAGTATCAGGAAGCTCATCCATTTTTTATCAAATTTCACAAACAAATTTCGAAGTTAATGTAGAAGTTTATATGCTATTTAAAAAAACTGTTAATTTATGCCAAAACAAACTGACCAACTTTCAGGAACAATGATTCAATCTGCACTGATTGTAAAATTGTCCATTTGTCTTCGACTACTGAATAAATATCTAAATTTCCTATATTTTTTATCTAACCGCATATTAAGATAAATAAATTACAATTATTTTCATGTAAATGCGTTTGGATTTGAGTGTAGTTGAGCTTAGCGAAACAAAATGAAACGAAACTATAAATACTCATTTAATAAATTAGTGCATTGTTTTACATTGGTGGTTTCTTATCAACATATCATTCACACGAGACAGTGTGGTTTTTTTTATGAATATGAAAGTTCCAATATAATTTGGGTCAAAAACCCTTGATTGAACTTACTGCAAGAGTATATTGATATAAATATGAATTTATATTGGAAGTGCGATTTACAAATATGATACTAAATAAAACAAGTATTCAAGTGATAATAACCCACGAGCCCTGTTAGTTTAGTAATATTTATGAAGTCCTTTCAGAGAGTTTCCCCATTAATCTCCAATCTTTATGAAAAGATCTGAAGTGCTAAAAGTTGTTGAGGGGAGAGGGTAGTAGTTACTTTTCCACCTCATATGGAAGTAACTTAAAGAATTATCAAAGGTAGTTGTGTGAGCTAATAAATGAAAAGTTTTTATATGAACTTTTCGAACCTCGAAAACATATCATAAAGGTACTCTTCAATGCATTTAGAAATTAAAAGGTTCTATAATGACATAAATTATCAAGTCATAAATTTCATCTTTGAATATTAGGAGTAAGGATTATTTTATCCTTGCCTTCATTTTTGTCTTTCAACACATTAATAAACGTGTTTTAACTGAAATTATCCATAATTTTGAAGTATAAACATAACATTTAGTACATTTCGATTGATAAAAAGAAATAATTTGCTCCAATTTCTTCTTCAACTAGGCTTTCTTCTTCTTCTTAGCACTACAGCCCGCACCTTCACTTCCTGCAAATGGCGCTTCCAACTGTCTTGGTCTATTGACCGCGTCCTCCAATTTTGAAATCCGAGCAGCCGTGAACTGTCTTCATCGACCGAGTCAGACCAGCATTTCCTCGGTTTCCCCAGTGGTCTCCGGCCTTCAGTTCTCCCAACGAATACCTTTTTGGGTATCCGTTGTTCATCCATACGATTCATGTGTCCAGCCCATTGTAGCTTCCGCAGTCTTACAATCCTTGAGACCTCCGGTTCGTCAAAAATTTCATACAGCTCATGTTTGTATCGAATTCGCCATTGCTCCCCGTCTAGCTTCGCTCCGATTATTCGCCTCAGGACCCGTCGCTCAAAGGCGTTCAATATATTTGCGGATGTTTGGGTTAGGGTCCATATTTCACACCCATAGCATAACTTAGAGTAGTGAATTGGGTGATGATACAACTGGGCTTTACCACCACTTAATTTCATTTGAATTGAATTTGTACTCTTTCATATAAAATCATTCATCATCTTTGAAATGTTGGTGACATTATAAATATTGAAGATTGGTTGAGAGGTTTTTAAAAAAAGTTATATCTGTGATGTTGCATGTAACTCGTGACTAATTTGGTGAGCTCCGTCCGTATATATATTCATTCTTTTGAAATTATTTTTATAACAACTTAGCTTCCGTCCGTGCGTCACAGCAAGTTTTCTCACAAGCACAATACGCTGAAAACATGAAATTTTGTAAATGAGTCAAAACTGGTGTTATAAATGTTGCAAGGTATTTAAGGAGGTGACTTTTAAATTTTTTTTGCCAAAACCAGCAAATATGAGTATTAAATGTAAGGTATTGATGAAAACTTTTCAAAACAGGTCTTAAATTGACACTTTTTGGCTGGACGGGGGCAGAGGCAACGAAAATGTGCGAAAAATTGGTGTCTCCTCCCTTGCGATTGGATATCTTTGATCCAAAAAAATCACGGAAGTAGGTTTTCGGTCCTAAAAACATTGATATGCATCTGCATATGTCATCGCGTAACACGGGGTTTCCCCCGGTTTGTTCTGTACGGATACTTTTTCTGGTCTATTGTGTTGCCATAAATTGATTTTGTTTGAGTTTCCAGTCTTTTGAAATAGTAAGTATTATGAAACACACTGGGAATCATGCAAAAGTGTAGGTTTTATGATACTATAAAAGAAAGCATTCAAATTAAGTGGACATATCCTTTTTAATACAACAATAACACCAAATTAAATTCAAGTATGCAAAACTCCTTCTCACCGAAGCCTTTCGTACACCGCTTTAATGCGTATCTTAATAAATTTAATGCAATAATCACTTAAATTATAGAGTTTACAAAAAGTGAAAAAGCCATCGATTTAATATTAAAATAAGATACTAAATTGCAATAAGAATATTTAATTAAGAAAAGCAAAAATTTTAAACGTTTTTCTTAAAAAAAAGACAAGGGATACCATAAACAATTAGTGAATTTAGAGTCACTTAAGTCTCAGTTCACCATTGTCACACGCCTCCGTATCTTGAAGGAGGTCCGCAATTGCGTTTAGGCCTGCTTTTCTTTTCTAACGTTTTTGACATTATTGGAGAGTCTTCTTGTTCAGCTTCTCTTATCATTGGATCTACCTTCCTTTTCGCGTGATCAACTATTGTCGCATTTTCACCATCATATGTTTCTACATTACTAGGCTGTTTATCTCTGATTTTTGCCCTTGTTCGCGATCTTGAGTCTAGAGTGACAGATCACAGGGAATCTTTGTGATTTCTCACAAAAAGTTATCTTCCTGAGTGAGGCTGGTAGATTTTGACTGAACTAATCATCAGATTTTTGAAGCTACCAATTATGTGTTCTGCCACGCCATTTGATGGTGGATGGAACGGTGGCCAAAATTTGATTCGTGTTCCATTTTTCGATAAAAACTCCGAAAATTTCGTGGATCTCAACTGGTGACCATTATCCGACACGGTGAGGGAAAGCACCCCGTAGTCTGCAAACATTCTCGCACATTTCTTATGAGCTCTGTGGTGGTCATCGAAGCAACTTTTTTAACGTTCGCAAATCGGGAGAAAGTATCGACAGCAATTAGGAATACATCAACCTGGACAGGTCCTGCGTAATCCAAATGCACTCATTCCTACGAGCGACGTAATATCGGGAATGAGCGTAGAGGAGCTTACGGTGGGTTATCTCGAGTTTCTTGGCACCTCTAGCAAGCGTTTACCACAGCTTCAACGTCTTTGGCCACCACTGGCCACCAAACATAATCCCTTGCTGACGCTTTAGTTCACACGATACTATGATGAGATGCGTGTATTACGTCGAATACTTTCTCAAGGAGAGATTTCGGTACAATAACTCGTTTGCCTCGCAATAAAGCATCTCTTCGTAATGAGATTTCCATGTGAACATTCTAAAATGGCTTTGACTCGGATGACACGCTGTCTGGACATCCTTCTCGAACAATTTGACGAATTTTGCTCAGATTAGGGTCGAGGTCACTCACTGTAGTGATGTCCACCCAATTTACAGGTCCAGATTTGACCTCCAACAAGAGAGTACCCATTGGCTCCGGAAACTAATCACTTGAGGCATCTTGCAGTGGTAGTCGCGAAAGTGCATCTGCGTTACCATGTCGATCGCCTTTTCGATACATAAATTGGTAGTCATATGCCCCAAGTATCAGCTGCCAACGAAGCATACGTAGTAAGAGATGCTCTGGAGTACCAGCTTCTTTTTTGAAAGCTCCTAAAAATGGCTTATGATTTGTAACAAAGAAAACATTAGGGCGATCATAAATATATTTATGGAATTTTAATGCTCCAAAAATTAATGACAAGGCCTCTTTATCAATTTGGACGTAATTTCTCTCGGTTTGAGATAGCGTACGGGACGTGCATGCAACAGACTTTTCTGAGTCGTCATCCATGAGATGAGCAAGAACCGCTGATACTCCGTACGGTGATGCATCACAGGAGAGCAGCAGTTGTTGATGAGTCTAAATTGGACTTGCAGTGAGCCTCCTCTTGTTCTCGTTCAATGCGTTGGACTGAGTTTCAGTACATGACCCAACTGCATCTTTGTTCAGAAATTCATACAAAAGCAGGGGCACCCAGAATAGCCAAAATTTCGTCTTTCAACGGATTAACTCCTTAAGTATTATTCTGTAGCCCAAAAATTCAACGCTTTTGTGTGAAAAGTTCGCACTTTTTCTTCTTTATTTTTATGCCGTATTCATATAAGACGTCAAGAACATTCTTCAAGCGTGCCTTTTTTGTTCAGCCTGTCACAACAATATCGTTGACTAGCACTGCCACTACGGCGATATCTGCCAACAAATGTTCGATAAACCTTTCAAAGATTCCAGGTGCAGTGGTGATGCCAAAGATAACAGTTTCACAGCGAAGATGCGTTTAATCGTATTTATCACCAAGAGATGCGAAGCTTCTTTGTCGACTACTAGCTGCGTGAAGACTTGATCCAAATCAAATTTCGAGAAAATTATCCACCTGAGGGTTTCACGTATAAATCGTCACGAGTAGGTAGTGGGTACCCGTTAGGCCTGAGAACTCGGTTTGCAGTAGCTTTGTAGTTCCCGCACAGCCGTAGACTTCCATCGCGTTTTGGAACTACCATGATAGGCGTAGCCCATTTTGAACATGGAATCGCTAACAAAACACCCACATCCACCAGGCGTTGAATCTCTTCGGTCACTTTTTTTGCAAAGCGTAAGGTACAAGACGGCTCCCTTAGATATGCTGAAGAAGTGGTGTGATCAAAATCTAGTTTGATCACAGGTCCTTAAAATGCTGGGTGGATAAATACGCTTGACTCTGGAATAACTGA
The DNA here is from genome assembly GCA_963969285.1 of Odontomyia ornata. NCBI lineage: Eukaryota > Metazoa > Arthropoda > Insecta > Diptera > Stratiomyidae > Odontomyia > Odontomyia ornata. Next base: position 229,340,124 of record OZ017741.1, on the reverse strand, counting down.
CTTTGTAGAAATTGCGTTTATGCCTTCTACCGACAGACCCAATGCATTGAACCAGTTACGCTTTAGAAGTGAGTGATCTTTGCAATTGTCTACTATGACAAATGGTAGGAGGGCTACTCTGCTGTTGAAATTCTCTTTGACAGTCCTCGTGCCGAGAATATGAAGCTCTTGTTCATCGTAACTATCGAGCCTCAATCTAGCGAGTGGAATTAGCTTATACTGAGGACCTCATAGTTTAAAAAGGTACCCTATGCACGCCGGCGACGATAGTACCTGAATCCACCTCCATCTATAACTGCTTTTCATCAATGGTCGCTGGAATTATTATTGCAGGAGAAACTGTTACTATTTGCCTGTCGCTTCCTGCTTGCACGTGGAATAAACCAAAATGGGAGAAAAGGCGTGATGCCGAACTGTAGAAGTTATTCATTGAATCCACATTTTCGTTGTGATACGCCAAAATTTAATGGGTCGCCGCTTCGGATTGATATTCAACTGTTCCTTCCATTTCAGATCTTCAAGCATCGCCCTTGTTTCGATTAAACTTCTTTTTAAATTTACTCGTAAACGTTGCGCAGATTGACACACTTTAGCAACGTGACCATATTTTTTTGCATTCAGTATAATGTAACGAGTCAGGACTCATCGTGCATTGTGGTACTTTGTGATTACCTGCGCACCGTTGTCTTGCAGCCCACACACTAGCTGATTGTGTAATATGCCTTCTGAGTGCAGGGATGAAAACGGTAGTAAGCTGCCACTTCATTCACCTGAGGACTAAAATGATCAGTTAGCATTGCTTCTTCAAACTTTGAAGGGTGTAGTAGGTTACAAGTGAGGTTATACATATCTTCTACATAGCAAGTGAAAAAGTATGCACCCTTCATAACTGCGTCTGGAATGCGTATCGCGGTAAAGTCGAAATTTAATAATTTTACCCATCAAAGCCAAAATACTTATTGACATAGCAACCACAGATGGACGCAGTTACCGTGTCTGAATCAACAATTTTTACTTAGCTTGAACTAAAACCTATTTTACCTAAAATGAAGTTTCGGTCAATAATGTTGTCGAGCCACTAATAACGCTTCCTGTTTCGAATGATGTGCCCTGATTTAATGTAAACCCTCTCCTCAATTTTTGCGTTGCTTACGTGTCTCAGCATCGAACAAAAATGTCGTTGGCAATCGGTGCAAAAAGGTACGCTTCGTAGACTTACGGATATCGCGAGAATAACTCGGTATCTTTGGAGGGGTTATGCACATAAGCTTATTGCACAGAGTATGAGTTTAACTACCCATTTGCTACGGAAATGACACAACTCATTCGGGAAAAGGTTTAACTTTGATTATGCGAACTGCACGTTATAACAATAGCAGTCCTAATCTTCGAACGCTGACAATTAGTTAGCTACTACGCATACACGACTGATCGTATCAGGGAATTTGTAATGTAATCCCACTATTCCGTTAAAACACTCTCGTGGACTCCATCCTCGTCGCCAAATGGCGTCCAAGAAATCGAAAGAAAGAAGAGATGTAGTTACTTAATAAATGATTTTCGTTTATTCAGCGCAATACGTGCGCATCTTAGAGTGGCTAAGAAGGTACTTACGTCATCGCGTTTGTACTTTCAACGCGTTCCGGGGCATAGATGGCATGATCTCTGAATTATATTCGATTTAACCAATTAACTTCGAGAAATTGACCCCTTATTACAGATAGTGACATAGAATAAGTACGTGTCAAAAATGTTGCTCGCTGCTCATTTTGTAAGAGAGCATAATCAATCTATTTGAATGTGCGACTGTCTTGAAATGTCCACGTTCTCTTATGGGTGTCTCAATGCAGGAAGCGTGTGAAGCTTACTGTGAAGCCTCTACTAATAGCGCAGTCTATAAGCCATTGTCCATTGTTGCTGGTCCCTGCATGGAGGCTGTGTCCTCCAGATTCTCCTCTATGTGCCGTTTCTCGCCCGATTTTTGTATTGAAGTCACTCAGAACAATATTAATGTCATTTTACGGCAACGTTTTGGCCGTGCATTCTAGGGTGCTGTTAAAATTTGTCCTTGATTGCTTTCTCGTTGTGTTCTGTGTGCACTTGAAAGTTGGCCAGACACATATTAAAAAATTTGGCCTTGATATGAATTACACAGATACCTTTGTAAATGAGCTTGAAGTTGGTAATCATTTGTTTAAAGCGCTGTCAACAATGAAAGCCACTCCAAGCTCACGGCTTTCTTGCAATTTTCCGCTTTTAAATATGGTGTGCACTTATGTGTCCAAATTTTTGTTCATCGTACCATCTGGTTTCTTGCACTGCATGGATATCGATTTTGTATTTCTTTTTTTCATCCAGAAATTGTCGTATAGCGCCTGGCCTGTTCAACAATCTAACATTCCAAGTTCCAAAAGAATATTCTTTTATACATTGCGATAGTCATTGCCGTTTATCCGCCCCGATCTGAGGCTATTGTTCTGATTCTATGACAAGTAAATACTAAGTGGAGCGTTGTCAGCACTTCGACTTAGTCGGTTTTAAATCCACGAGTGGTATTTTAATTACCACATACCCGCTAGCTAGCCGGTTAGGGCACTCTCCATCCACCACCTGAGCACATATACGATGGGAGGCCGAAAGCTCTACACTCTCAATTACTCGTGTATAACCCTGCCCACAGTTGCCATTATGCCTCCCCATCATGAGATTGTGCGCACCGGGAGTTGTAAATGATACGCTTTTCAATGATGGTTGGTACACATAATAGACGTCGGTTAAAAGTAGGAGGTAATAATTGAACTGATAGTCCAACAATAATTATTTGAAATACAAAAGAACATTAAGCACACAAACACATACATACATTTTTGTAGTATCGAGATTAACCTAATACAGAAGTTCCATTAAAGAACACAGTTAATGATGTTAAATAAAAATAAGATCAGTTTTCATCATTTTGGTAATTACAACACGCTTTATTATCCATTTTTGAGTGGCAATATCCAAATATTCAATACATAATTAGATATTTGCTTACCACTTTTAAAATTTTACATTTTAAGCCACTTTGAGCTGAGATAAAATTTTATTGTACAATTTCGGAGATTTATTCTCTTCGTCAAGAGCACATTTGGACGTTATTTTCTTCTTCCAGCTAGAGCTCTGTTTTTCACCGCCATAAACAACTTTAGTTACTTCAAACATTTTATCAAATTTAGTCAAATTATCACATGTACAAACACTGTCCAAACAATCAAGGCTCGGTTCATATCGGCATTCAAAATAAGGTGCTTTAGGAATTAGATTTACAGATGACTCCTGGGAATATGCATTTTTAATAACACAAAACAAATCATTATTTGGTTCAGGTCTCAGCGTGCGTTGCTTTCTTTTCAAAATATCTAACTTTTCAACAATTTCTTGATTCTTGTCCAACACCTTACTACCGCAAAGGTACATTGAGTCACTTCCTGGTACCGCATAATACCAGTGCTTCATTTCTGCACTTAGAATAATCGTAACTGCTGGAAAATAATCACCATTTATACAAAATGCGTTAAAGTTTCCCGTTTTAATTTCATATTGATTGATGCGTAATCTGCGCTCCTCTAAACATGTATTTACTTCATATTGCAGTATGGAGTGATACTGGAAAAGTTGTTATTGATTACATGATAAGCAATATAATAAGAAAACGACATACCCATTTGTAGTAATTATACTCACTGGGACTCAAATTTTGCTTCCGTTTTGATTTTCTTTTGCGAAGAATACCAAAATCTTCAGAAGACAGAAAACAAAAACCATGATGCTTTATTGAAACAGTATCTTGCCTAAAAAATGTATATTAAGTAAAATATCTTCGATTTTTTTTATTCTTTACATTTGTGAATTGAAATTTATAAGTGTAACGTAAATATTGTTTATTGATCCTTCCATGTTGAAGTGAGGAGTAGTAATTAAATGAACCGAATTTAAACTTTAAATGTTCTTCTCACAAAAATGAAATAAACTGGTCAAATGAACTATTTGCGACAATTCACATACTAGATAGTATACCGTTTGTACTTATCTCTCTTAAACCCAAATCAAATTCTCTTTGATGATATGTAAAACAAGTTTTGATAAAGCAGTTAATTTGTGAACTTGTCAGTTTATGATAGTTCTTAATCATTAAACGGAGCCCCTTTCTAGTAGATCTGTGGATGAAAATAATGAGTCATCAAAGTGACTCACCTCCGAGTCTTTGATTTGAAAAATTTGGTTGTAACATTGTATTTAAGATTCGAATGACCACTGATAGTAAGTAAAAGAGAATATTTCTGCTTAAAGAAAAATTAATCATCTATTTTCAATGATTTTACTGGTTCCGTCTAATAATTTATGCAGATCTTTAGGAACGGCCAAAAAAATCTTACATGAAAATAGAATTCTTTACCGCTGAGGGTAATTTATCTTAATCTTTCTTTGCACTTAATTATTTTGCAATAATATGTATCTCGTTTCTACCAGAATGTCTCATTTAGGTAGAAATATCCGTACTTTATGAAAAAAAACCAACTTCCAATTCATGCCTCCACTTATTACGTTTTATAGGGATTTTTCTTTTGTTAACTTATATCAGATTTGTAGCATTTAATTTAAGTTTTTGTCAAATAATTTACAAAACCTTGCTCGAATCGAGACATGTTTGTTTGTGCACCTATTCGTTCATGACAGCAAAAATTACACTGAAGCTATACATACAAAATTTTATGTAAGGTTCAAATAGGTAGCCTCTCCATTGTTTCGGTATAAAATGTTTATAAGTAGTAGTAGTAATAGCAACCCTTAATATTTTTTGCAAAAAGTAGCCAATAAGTGCATCAATTTTAAAATTTTAATGATGAACTTTATAAAAAGTTCCTGACTTCCTCTCGCTAATAGACATCTTTGAGTAATAAAATAAATATTTGAAATTAGAATTCAATCAACTTTGTTAAGAAGAGTATGATTTGAAAGCTTTGTGTTTTTGCCTAAAAATCCGAAAATCTAGATGGCTTGATGATAGGTGTTTATACCCTGTTATATTAATTAAGCTGTAACCAACTAAGTTACTGTCGATGCAATATCATATATTTATAACAGCAACAATATGTAGTACTGGAGAAGATCAAATCGTTTCCGACCGACGTAGATACCATAAGTAGATGTATTCAGATTTACAAAAAAAAATTACAAAATGTGTGTAACTTTGATCTAAGAATGACAACTCAATGAGATCAGAAAACTATAAACATCATTACGTGCTAACCACATTTTATTCATTTTATAATTTGTTGATAAGCAGAGGATATTATTTATTTACCATTGTATTTTTCAGACCATTCTGGCAGCGGCACTTCTCTGTTACTGCAACTCACGCAATACTGTATTTGTAATTGATTTCATTTCCACAAAATATATGTATATTCATTTTACGCTTGGGAAAGTAAAGCTAAGGAAAACACATAAAATATTCAGATGGAAACAAATATAAAGATTGAACATTGCCATTATATGTGAAATACAACATTATTCAAATGTCCTCTACGGGACCTCTTACAGGCCTCAATCCTTTTGAGGTAATTTTCAATGACTTTGCGGCGCATTTCCGGCAATATCTCGGCCATAACTTCACGAATATTGGTTTTCAATTGCTCAAGATTTTGAGGATTGTTCGCGTAAACACGATCTTTTGCATAGCCCCATAAAAAGAAATCTAAAAGTGTTAGGTCGCAGGATCTTGTGGGCTAATTGACATCACTCAATCTCGAAATTACGCAAAAGTGCTCGATTAGCCTGTGTTGTGTGGCTTGTGGCTCCGTCCACATGTTCTCCAGATCATAATCTTTAATTTCTCTCAAAAATAATCGGCTAACATCCGTCCATAGCGGTCAGAATTGACTGTAATGGCTCTTCCTTGATCGTTTTCACAAAAATACGGGCCAATAACACCACCAGACCATAATGCACACCAAACGGTCACTTTTTCCGGATGCAAAGGCCTTTCTGTAATCACCTGAGGATTTTGAGAGCCCCATATGCGGCGATCCTGTTTATTTACGTAACCACTGAGCGAAAAATGAACCTCATCACTAAAGAAAATTTTGTTCGAAAAGTCGTTATCATGTAATGAATCATGCGACGCCGCTGGCGACCACTACAAACACATTTTGCTACTAAGTGGCTTGTGATTCCACGTTGGTTGCGACGAGCGCACATCCCACGTCAATTTTGTCGTGGGATGTCAAGAGGATTTGACAGCCACATGGAGTGAAGTGTGCACGTAGTGGCCGCCACCCTTTGAGGAAAAACCGGAGTGGACATCCATATGTACACGTTGTCGCAACTACACCTGCGACCGCTTACCTAACTACGTGTCTTTATGCACCTACCCCTGCGAGCGTGATTCTAAAGCTAGTTAAGGGGAACCCAATGGGTTGTCACTAGAAAGTAAACAAAAGCTTATGCACTCATAAATATGATCTTATTGCAAATAACACTTCACAGAACAAGAAAATAGCATTGAATACAAATAAAGCATTATGGTTACTTAGGATAGAAAACACTTTCTCATCGATAACCCATCGTTTTCTAGCAATAACGCACATTACACTTTTAATTGAGTTCCTCGCTCTGATTTACGATGTCTCTCTTTAAAACGTTGTTATCGTTAAACCAGGTGTAATATTACTTTCACTACAGTCAATATGTACCTCCGGACACGTTCTCGAACCGAAGAAACGACTAAATTCCGAATCGTATCTCACACGCCAGGTAAATTTCGCGTCCATGTTTAGTCGTCAAATTGACAATCGGGCTCTCGAGAGGAGAAATTGTGGAAATTATTGGAAATGAAATGACAATCATGCTCAGAAGGTGGTCGTATCATTTTCTATCGAGCTTATATGAGTATAGCCTCTCCATTTGTTCCGTTTCTCAAAGCCGCCACCCAAGAAGAACTTTTAGCTGATACACCCTCGCCACCTGCATCACCTAAATCGATATTTTATTTACATTTTCGGAAGCATCTTCACGTGGAGGCAGTGCATTTATCTCATCCAATCAATCCCATCAATCCAAGGTAAGGAATCGTCCCGACACCGAATTCGTCTATACAATTGCCATTTATAAGGTTAAATACGCACAAAATGACAAAAGTCAATTGCAGGTATCGACCGATAAATGAGGGTATTGCTGAACTGGACGCCTCGCAACATCCCAACAGATGACTGGTCGAGGAAGGTGACATAGTTATGGATAAACATACAGACGGATATTTGGAGGTTAGCAAGTGAGTTTTATGTTGAAATATCGGCAGTGCCCACGTCATTCATTTGACGGAATAAGTTCCGGGCAACCATATGTGAATCGCTGCCATAGTGGAGTTTAGGCGCAGAGTTTCTGATATAACGAAACCTTGGTAATTAAGTATCTGATGCAACATTGCTCACTATGAAAATTTCTCACCTAAATGCATCTCATCAACTCTGAAGGCGAGTAAAGTAGGCAAATTAGTTAGATCGCCGAAAATATGTTTGCCCGCGGTTTGTGTTGTATGCAATGCCGAGGTTGAGAGCAGGTGACAAATATTGGGGATCATAATATGATCAACTCAATTAGTACATGATTGATTTAGAAACATCTCAATAACGAGGAATTAATTGAGTTTATTTGAGAAGAGAATTATTGATTAGTGTTCCCGATGTTTTTGATATGTAAAATTATTTGCAAGAATTTAATTTCTATCGAAATATTCAATGCCTAGTTCAATTTAATAATATAGGTTAGTTTATTATATATTATTTTTAAATGTTAGGTTTTTTTTGTTTTTTTTTATGTTTCAATAGCAATTAATCCAAACAACATTATTTTGAAGAGCATGTGAAATTATTTGACCTGCGAGGAAATGACATTTAGAATACTTAATTATTTTGAAATATCAAATTATGTTCAGTTCCAAATTTTAAGGACTAATCAATTCACCATCATTACTTTCAAGTAGAAAAATTAAAAGGCCTTTTAAATTTTTCTAAATTAAATCTACACTATTAATTCTGTAATGCGGAGGTCTACAGAAGATTCATCCTCGCTCAATATGAAAATTGTTTTACAGATCTAGCTTCGTGAAGACATTTTGCATATGTAAAAAAAAAATACATCTCAGTGAATTTTTGAAAAAAAAAATTGAATTTTATATTTGAAACCATATTTTGCATGCTCAGGAGTGTTTAAAAAATGAAATAGCAACAAAATTCCCAGAATCAATTTCGTGGTAATTTTAGAGGTGGTAATAATTGGTAATCAAATGTAATTAAAAACAAAGTGAAATTGAAACAAACGAAGGCCGAGTTTTGAAAGAACATAATTATAGAATGTTTTTAAATTGCATTGAAACGAGTAGAAAATTACTAACAAAAAATGCGATATTTGTGTACAAATGAACTAGTGTGTAGATGCGAGAGTGCACGGTTAAATTTTCAGATAAATACGAGTATAAGTAATGTAAAATCTTTGAGCATAAAATTAATAGCTTCTATAATTGAATTCGGATGAGATCTCACGAAAAACAAAATATAATTAACTGTGTATTTAGTTTATGAGTGTGAAATGATAATTGAGTTGTTTTCACTATATTCAGAAATGAAAAAAAAATGTTTTTAAAAGACTTAACTATGTCCAGAAGTAATTGCTTAGTAATATGTAGTCTTTAAACTGATGCGAGTGTTGATATTGTGTGTAAATAGTATTTGAAATTTTCGTTCCTTCAATGAAGTTTAATCTAAGATTTTAATACATTCATTCATTCTTTATTGATGAACGGTAGTGGAGAGAAAATACTTACGAGCATTGTAAAAAAGTTATGAATCCTTAGTGATAAGATGTTATTTCTTCATTTATCCAAGAGCGTGATTATCCCTCAAATGTTAGAAAGGAAATCACTTGAAACTAATATGCGAATAGTTTTATTGTATTGGAATTACATAGTAAGTCAAGTAATGCAGGGCATTTAGGGATTTTAATTTTAAAATTGACATTCATCAATAAGACTTTGAGTAATCGGAATAAAATTCATACTATTCAAGAGCAAAACCTCTTGTTCACCTTAAAGTTTAAAGTAGCTTCTAATTTCAGATCAAAAAAGCAATGTTTACAAGCAAATATCAATATTTCTCTTTTCCTTATATCGGCTCTTAAATTAAAAGTCAGTTTTTGTTTTGCTTGAACTAAAGCATTCTTCAAACTATTCGTGGTTCATCTAGGAAATCATCTTTTTAACTTGATTTTAAGGTTTAGGGTTCGTGTGAATGGATTTTATTTCCAAAATGTTCATATGAACTTGCGCTCTTTTAAGACTTATAAACAATAAACAGCTAGAGTGATAGTTCTAATAACCTGCTTGTTTGCACCAGGAGATATAGGATAGTTCCCCCCAAAATTTTATATAGCATAAAACATATTACTGCATTAGAATTTTAGTTCAGTAGAATGCATAAATTGCTGTAATACCCACTAATCAAACGTGAACGTATATGACTGGTTATTAAAAATAATAGGGTTCTAAGTAGCTTGCTATTTCATTTTTCTTTTGAGGTTTCATTGTTTTCCTTTTAGAAAAAGTTTAATATATATATTCAGTAATACTGCATTCATCATTGTGACGCGATTATTTGCATATTGTATAAAAATGTGCGTTATTCTCTTTTTGTGTGTTGCATTCTAGAGCAAACAGATATATTAAGGATTTCTCTGTATAACCAACGCAAATTTAAATTGAAAATAAGATGAATTGCTAATTAAAAACACGACTTTCGTTTCCAGTGGTTCTCTCTTTCAGCGGGAAATAGAGTGCAGGGTAAGTATGCCGTCGCGAGGGTAGGGTTTTATTTTTTATTTTTACAAAACAAACCTAACAGGCCAGAGGCCCACTTACAAGGTTTAAAATCAAAAAATATAAACAGAGTAACAAAAGACAAAAGAAAGATATAGAAAAATTCAGAACGTAAACTAATATGAAAGATAGCAAAATAGAAAAAAAAATTTGAGTTTTAGAAAGAATTACATGTTAAGAATTTTAGATTTAAGTAACGATTTAAAAATGAAAATTGAATGAGGAAATGAACCAAGTTCCAGATTATTATGCACTCTGGGAAGACGCACCATGGCTGAGTGATAATAAATGTCAGTTCGTGCGAAAGGAGTAATTAGTAACTGACTAGTGCGAGTATTCCTAACAGGGATCCGCCATTGGATATTATTTGCTAGCCGCGAATTAACCAGACGATGATGAAGTTTAAATAGAAAGCATTCATCTAAATAAATACGACGAGAACACAAGGTGGGTAAATTAAGAATGGAGAGTCGATCAGGATAGGAATGATAAGGAAAATTGAATTTATAAAACAAAAATTTAGTAAATCTCCTCTGGACAGTCTCAAGAGAAGAAATAAGATAATCTTGGTGAGGCGTCCAGGCTTGGGAAGCATATTCTAAGATACTTCGAACAAGGGAGACGTATAGTAAAGTAGCAGAATGAATATCATGAAATATGTGAACATGTCGAAGAATGAAGCCAGACATCTTCGCTGCTTTATTCGTGATGTGCTGAATATGAATGTCAAATTTGAGTTTGGAATCAAAAATAACTCCAAGATCTTTAGTTTGGGTAACACGAGAGAGGGGTAAGTCATTAATAGAATAGTTGAACAAAAGGGGACAACGTTTCAATGAAAAAGACATAACTAGACATTTAGAGATGTTTAAGTCAAGGTTATTCAAGCGACACCAATCATTAAGAACACATAAGTCATCTTCGAGAATTCTGCAATCATCAACATTTTCAATTCGCCTGAAGAGTTTCATATCGTCAGCATAAAGCAAGGATGAGGAATTTAAACTGGATGAAAGGTCATTTATGAATAAAACAAACAGGAGTGGACCAAGAATAGAACCCTGAGGAACACCAGAAATTGGGCAGAAGTAAGAAGAGTTTAATTTTTGCAAACGAACGCAACAAGAACGGGAAGTTCAGTAAGGTTCGAACCAGGAAAGCAAATTTTCAGGGAAACCATAATATTTCAGCTTAGTTAGTAGTATAAAATGTGGCACTGTATCAAAAGCCTTGCGAAAATCAGTATATATGACGTCCGTTTGCGCGTGAGAGTCAAGCGCTCTGGCAACAAAATCCGAGAGCTCCAATAAGTTAGTGGTAGTTGATTTTTCTGGAATGAAACCATGTTGCTGATTACAAAGTAAAAGAGATAAAATAGGGATAAGTTTGGCGTGCAAAATTCTTTCAAGGATTTTGGGAAAACCAGACAGAATAGATATAGGTCTATAATTGGAAACATCACGGGGATCACCGGACTTTAAAATTGGGGTGATATATGCTACTTTCCAAAAGCCAGGGAATTCGCCTGAAGATAAGCTCAAGTTGAACAAAATTGAAAGGGGAAGAGACAGTTCAGAGGAAAGGGATTTAATGAAAAAGCAGAGAATTCCATCAGGGCCAGGGCCAATGCATCCATTTAAACTGTTGATGACCGTCTCGGTTTCAGAGGGACTTATCAAAAAGCTAGACAGGATTTTAGGATGGGAAAAGTTGGGAGAAAAGTTACTCACGGCTGGTGGAGTATTAAATGAAGAGGAGAAGAAGTTTGCAAACAGTTGAAGAACAGACTCAGGAGTGGAGCTTGTTAAGTTGCCAAAGAAAACATTGTCAGGTATACAGGGAGAGTTAAGAGAGCGAATGTACGACCAGAACGGTTTAGGTTGATTGCTGCACAAGGATTGCTCGATTGAAGCATAATAATTATGGAGAGCTCGTTTAATCTCGGTTTTGGCGATGGAGCGTAGTTTAAAATAATCATCGCGAGCTTCAGCAGACCCATCTGATTTAAACTTCATTCTGGCTCTCTCTTTGCTTTTTATAGCACGACAAACCTCAGAGGTTAGCCAAGGAGCGTCTGACAGTTTTTTTTGACGACGGACCGGTGTGAAATCAGTTATTAACTGATTCAGAAGATGATAAAACTTGGAAGTAGCGTCATCACAGGATAGGCCAGAGAAAAAATCCGACCAAATTACCGAGCTGAGGGCATTAGATATGGCTTCAAAGTTAGCTTTCTTAAAATTAAAAGACAGAGGGAGGGTTGATTTTTTGCACCGAATATCGGGAAAATACAACTCAATACTCAAAGGAGGATGATGGGGGTCAGACGGAACATATGGATCAGCGGAAGAAATAGACATATTATTTGAAAGGGAAGAGCTAATGAAGATAAGATCAAGGAACCGATTATGTATATTAGGGAAACAATTTATTTGATTGAGGGAGCAATAAGACAGAAATGACGCAAAAGAACTAGAAAGTTGACTATTTGACATAATACTTGTAAATTCAGTGAGGTTCCAGGTAATGACTGGTGCATTAAAATCACCGCATAAGAGAAGAAAGTCTTGAGGAAAATTAGTTAGAACATAGTTAGCCAGTTCATTAAAAAAGGTGACATATATGTTCAATGGGGAATAACAAGGAATATAAATGGAAGACACTAACAAGTAAGAACCAGGGCTAAGGAAAATTCTCACCAAAATACATTCAATCGGGGGTGAGGGCAGAAAGTCACAACATGTAGTAGACGAAAAACAATGCTTGACACCAATAAGAACTCCACCACCGTCTGACTTAGAAGACACACTAGAATCGCGATCACGACGGAAGATATTATGTACAACAGACAAATCAAGGTCACTCACCGAATCGTTCAGCCAGGATTCCGAAATACAAATAATTTCATCATCTGCAAGAGAACAGGCTGTTAAAAAATCTGGAAGCTTGGTTCGAAGTCCTCTAACGTTCTGGTAGAAACATTTCAAATGGTTAGTTTTCTTGATACTATTGGTCGATAGAAACTGTTTGTTGTCTTCGCTTCCGAAATTTCCTATTATCAGGAACAAACTCCTTCACGAAGACTCCACTGGGCCAGAACTCCGATTTCAAGATGATAGAGGCGTCCGCAGAGATGTCAATTTTGAAAGAAGATAAATAACGTTTTTCGTCCGTTAATTTCCGACAATTGAGAATAGTTGGAGATCTACGCAGCTTCCGACGAATGAAGTTTAAAATCTGGTCAGTAGTAGTTGAAGGGCCAAAACGCGAGACGAAAACTCGAATAGGAGGTGATACAATTAAGAGAGGATCCTCATCATCAGTAGATTCGTACTGTCTCTCTTGGATAGATTCAGATGAACTCTTACCTTGTTGAGACTTTTGTTGCAATGAGGAAGAATGAATCTGATGAGACGTTTGACGCTGATTTTGAATGGAAGCCATACTTCTGGTGGTAATCTTTACACGAGCAGGAGAAGCATCACGTACAGAAGGCGATTCAGGAAGTTTCGGCGATGTCGTAGGCTGTTCCACATCAGCAACTTTAAGTAATTTGGAAGTTTCAGATTTAGCAACCTCCAACTTACCATGCAGGTTATTAAAAGCGTCCAGTAGTGAGACTATGGTCGATTCAGCAGCACGAAGTTTATTGACGTATTCCGAAATAGAGTGGTTACGGCAATACTCACAGAACCAATGAAGACCGGAATCAACTTTGGTTAAAAAATCCGCCACTGGTATAGAAAGACATATGCATTTGGCATGAAAAGGCAGCCCACAGAAACCAAAACATGTTATTGATGGCGTTTTATTGGCCTTATCATTGCATACTTTCGCTGCGCAATATGCCATTGCAAATAAAAACTTTAATTAAACGAGAGTGTACTCAAAGGTTGGGAGATCAGCTTAGCACTTTTATAGGGGGGAGTCTACACTACAATAAAAGAACGAGAGTGTATTCCACCCAAGATGGCGCAAGAGAAAATTGGCGTAAAATGAAGATAAAAACGAAATAAGGGTGTTTGTCTCAGCTAACTCCGTAAAAATTCAATAATGAACACTCTAAATCACGGTAGATGGCACTTTGATCTATCACTATCATGATATATAAGTAAACAAACTATGCTTTGAGAATCCAAGTTTCCTAAGAGTAACGTGTAATGATTTTACCATTTTTACGTCCGAACGCGGAACCGACCTCTCATCGGTTCTAGACGTTAAGTCTGAGTAGTGCCAACGGATGGTACCAACCGGTCAACCAATCCGTGCACCGTAACCCATTCACGCGGTGGCTGCTTGCCGGCCAGCTAGTTCGGAGAGGATTTCGGTCGCGGGTCTCCGAATGGGTCACGCTCATATACATATTTTCAGCCACCTGTACACGCCTGTTTTCAAAACGCGTTACAAAACAAAACCATACGGAGAAGAAACCTACTTTACGTTACTCCGTATTTCTTTCTATAACCAGTCAAAGAACAAAAGCTAATTTTTATTTCGCGTTCCCGAATTTCCGACGCGGTACCGAAAAGTATGCTACTCTAACTCAACCCGACGAAAACTACTCTAATAAAACGACAAAACAACAAAGGTACCACGTACCGCGCACGACGCGAAACCGACCTCAGCGGATTTTTCGAAACCCTACCCTCGCGACGGCATACCTACCCTGCACTTCCTTTCCCGCTGAAAAAAAAAACCACTGAAAAGGAAAGTCGTGGTTAAGTTTAGCAATTCATGATTTTAATTATTTAAACTGATAAAAATACATTCCTTCTTTTAATCTCATATGCGCGTAGTCTACTTCTAAAAGAGCACTAAAATTCTAATAAACAGAGAAATTATATAGAGTTGTTGCTATTTAACGGAATATAGATATTATTACTTAGCATCGTGAAAATAAACATCATCCTTTGTGTAATACAAAGAAATCTTGAGCTAACTAGTAATGTAAATTTCATTGTTAATAATTATGTGAGCATATTTGTTTATACAATAGAATATAAAGTTGGGTTTAGTTTACTAGAAGGGCTGAAACTCATTCTAAATTCTTGCGAAAATAAATAACAATATTATATAATTATTTCTAAAAATTACAATTCGAAAGAATTCGAATTCAAAGTTAACTGGAACGGACTTATGTAATTTTTAACTCATTAAAAAAAATCTTGCGAAATGAAATCGTAAGTTAAAATTATGTAAATCTAATAATGAATTAAAATGTTAGAATAAAAATAGCGTTTTGTAAGATCGAATCAGAAACTTGAAGTTAACTAACTTATAAGTTATTAAATTTTTCTTTTTTTTTATTTAATTTTTTATGCTCGAAGTACATATGTTATCTGGAGTAAACAACTTTATTATTAAAATAGTTGCATTTATAGAAATCAACAATATGAACTTCATAGTGCGAAGTGGATAAATTATTTGTGTACGATCAAACGAATGAATCATTTTTGTTAAATAAATTCAAAAACATAGCGAAATTTGTTTACGCTATGAACCAACTCAAAACTATAATTAAAATTTTAAAATGTTCCAAGATCTTTTCTTGGTACTTTGAACGAAGTAATAAAGCATCTTCAATCATGAAGAGACATGTTAAAAATTACATAAAAATTATTAAAATATGATTAAAAATTAAAAGTATGTTGCATGAACAAATTAAGTTTGAACTAACTTATATGTTGAATAAATAAATCCTTCAAGTTTAATGAATAAAATAACCTAAAATTGAAAATAATTTTATGGAAAACTTAAAATAGTTTTTTTTTTTTTGTTTTTAAGGGTTAGCAATTCATTTTAACTTCATTGTATTCTTCAATGAAAGAGAACCATAAAACAATTTTCAGATAAGAGTTAATGTGTTCAAAGTGACACACTTGTTGAAGATTATGAAACGTGTTTGCTTTTATAGAAAAGGACGAATTTCGTTTTTATCTTGTACTTGCGTCGAAAACTAGTTTACTTTACAAACATGCTACGTTACACGAGTTTTTTTTGTTCTTAACAAAAAAAAACACTGCGCCGTTTAACATGTCATTCTTAAAATTTTTTTTGTCTTCTAAATTCGTTTATTGGGGGTGTTGCTTAAAAATTTCGTCTTAAATAACATAAACACAAAAACAAACTTATGGGATGGACTGGGAGTTGGTCACAACACTAATGAGGCCACATTGTGAACTGCAATATTAATGTTGTTTTTGTTCATTTCTTTCGCATTTTACATTACATATGAATTGCGTAATCTACGAGTAGTATATTCAGTAGAAATTAGGCAATTTTGTCACTACCGAAGTCATTAGAAGCATTATCACAAACGAATGCACGCGACAACTAACAACACCGCATTGTAAAAAAAAGTCACTTATTTTCTAACGAAGATTTCTATCCAACAAGCTTAAGCTCATCATACCATTATTTACCCAAGTTTTTTTTTTTTGTTAAGACGAAACAAAATTGCGTGCCCGGCACGTAAAGCAATTTCCACTGTGTTAGTAAATTCGGAAGGAAGAAATGAAAAAGCAAACACTCTCTTCAATACCGTATGCTTCGAACCAATCACCATGCACATTGAGTTTAGAGTATTGCATTAGATTGTAGGAATTTGCAAAAATTGTTTGTTATCATGTCCAACATAATTCTAGTCCTTAAATTAGTGATCACCGTTTTGATGGTTTCGAGCCGATTTTCTCCTCGTCATGATTCGCTGGTTGCTGGAAACAGGTGGGGCTGAAACGATGGTTGTATGCGCAGAAATCTCTTCATCATCACTTTCATCGGCTATTTGAGTGCCTTCTTCGTTGAGATCGATTGACAAGACCGACAAACGACGCTCTTTTTCTTCAAATTTTTGTTGTTACGTAAAGTACAACCGTGGGTACTGCTATTTTCACTCGAATCACTATCGTAATTTCGCTTCCGTTGACTATTTGCAATTTTATTATATTTCCTACTATTGTTACTAGCACCAATACTTTCCAGGTAACTATTGCTACTTGCCATCGTTGTTAAATCATTTTGTGCTTTGTCTGTATCACTCCCAATACCATTAAGATTCGTTGATAAGTCATTATGGTTGCCGTCATACACATTAGTTTTACGTGATGATTCTTCCGACATTAAATTGCTAGTCCTGTTAACGTAATGGCTGCTTTCCACTCTTCAATGAGAGATTTATTTTGGTTTTCTAGCTTGTAAGATGGAATGCCGATACTCTGGCGGTTATTAAATGCTCAATGAATCATCACTTTAAAGCCACCGAAGACGCATGGTTGAAGCAACTGTTGAACCTCTGGCCATCTAACACCCGAACCAAATAAATTAAACAAAAATATGCAAACTGCAACTTAAAATGCACTTCCACTTTTAAAGGTTATCTCCGATTGACACTTCCAACCAGTCCCACGTTTCTATCTATTCGATGTTTTGATGGCAACTGTGGGCGGCATTGCCAGATAGATATGCTTCGAAATGTATCGGTGTTTAATTAATATTATTTTTCAAATATTTATATCCACAGATATAAATATTTGAAAAAAAATATTTTCTGCGCAGTGATATCCGCACGAAAGATGAAGTCCGCTTGCACTTCGAAGTCATACCTATCTGGCCGGTTGCCAGGGTTCGGGATCGGAATCACTTCGATTCCCGGGCGTAGGCGTCACATTACAAACGAAAATCACCAAATAATCCACTTTTACTTCATGAAAGCACTAATTCAGTACATCACCGCACACCACCAATCAAAATGAATGACCGCACAGTAAATATAATAATTAGAAAAAGGTTTCAGGCACCAAAAATAAATAAAATTGAAGGAGCACGAAACACAAAGGCGTTAATCTGACAGGAGCTTGTTGCCAAAACGGTTTGAGAAAATCTGCTGAGGTCGGTTTCGCGTTGCGTGCGGTACGCGGTACCTTTGTTGTTTTGCCTCTTTATTAGCGTAGCTTTCGTCGGGTTGAGTTAGCGTAGCATATTTTTCGGTACCGCGTCGGAAATTCGGGAACGCGAAGTAAAAATTAAATTTTGTCCTTGACTGATTAAATGAAGAAATACGGAGAAACGTAAAGTAGGTTTCCTCTCCGTATGGTTTTGTTTTGTGACGCGTTTGAAAACGGGCATGTATTGGTGCCTGAAGATTGTAGATGAGCGTAATCCATTCGGAGACCCGCGACCGAAATCCTCTCTGATCTAGCTGGCTGGCAAGCAGCCACCGCGTGAATGGATTACGGTGCACGGATTGGTTGACCGGTTGGTACCATCCATTGGCACAACTCAGACTTAACGTCTAGAACCGATGAGAGGTCAGTTCCTCGTTCGGACGTAGACTTTAAAATCATTACAATCAATGGCATGTTGTTCAATCACCCAATTCGCATACATTCTGCGTTGTGTATGGTCTGGAGGCTTAAGTTATGGAGTGAGTTGGATTTTGTACGGATGGAGATGCAAATCCGAATGCAAAATCCGCCACAATGAGCCGTAAGACAAACCCAAATGTTGGGCACGTCGAGGAATCGACAAATTCGGGTCTTTCTCCACACTTTGTAATGATTTTAAGTCTTCGTGTGAACGCGGAACCGACCTCTCATCGGTTCTAGACGTTAAGTCTGAGTAGTGCCAACGGATGGTACCAACCGGTCAACCAATCCGTGCACCGTAACCCATTCACGCGGTGGCTGCTTGTCGGCCAGCTAGATCGGAGAGGATTTCGGTCGCGGGTCTCCGAATGGGTTACGCTCATTTACAATATTCAGCCACCAATACATGCCCGTTTTCAAACGCGTTACAAAACAAAACCATACGGAGAGGAAACCTACTTTACGTTACTCCGTATTTCTTCCTATAACCAGTCAAAGAACAAAATCTTATTTTTACTTCGCGTTCCCAAATTTCCGATGCGGTACCGAAAAGTATACTACGTTAACTCAACCCGACGAAAGCTACGTTAAAGAAAAATCAAAATCAACTAAGGTACCGCGTACCGCGCGCAACGCGGAACCGACCTCAGCGGATTTTCTCAAACCCTACCCTCGCGACGGCATACTTACCCTGCACCTCATTTCCCGCTGAAAAGAAGAGTCACTGGAAAGGAAAGTCGTGTTTTTCGTTAGCAATTCATATTATTAATATTATGTATGTAATCAATTAATTGCTTTACAAAATAATAAATTTATGCTTAACGCTAGCAATTAAAGAAAAAGAAATATATACTACTTACAAAGATCTTTATCATCTGCAGAAATATATTTTTAGCAACTATCTGCCTAGTAAAATATAAGACTAAGAAAAAATTACAGTTACGCTTGAAACTCAAAAGACAAACTACTAAACTCGGATGTAGTTATATCGTAAAGCAATAAACGTGCTTATTGGAAGATTTCTACTGGATAGTTCGCAGCATACATTTCTTTTTCCTTATTTTCTCTTCATTTTTACAAGCTGTTTTGTTGTATGTTTTATTTTTAGAATTTATTTCTAAGTTTGCCTTTGCATGTCGAATAGCAAAAATTGTAGTCTCCTCTCTTTCTCTATTTAAGTGATATTTATTTGTTTATTCATTAATTCAACTATTTAACAATACGATTTATACTTGTCGTCGATAAAAAAAAATACAAGTTTCTTTTCGTAGAAGTTATCATTTGCTCTAACACTAGTTCTCTCATTCTACAAATAACGAACGAGCGAAAATCAAGGGTTTCCCTAGTATTTCACAGTATAACTGCATATAAAGACAAGTTTTCTCTTATATTTTTACAAGGAAAAAAAAACTGGACAGAAAGCAAACCAAATTCTTTTCATTTCATCTTGTGTAAGAGGATTCATTTTAATTTATCTTTTCTGTGTTCTCGTGTATCTCTTATTATGAATAATCTAAGTCACTTTTCATTTTTTTTTATATTATTTTAACCTTACTGGTCTCATAACCACATTAAAACGTTTATTATATTTAATTTTCAATTAATAGAAAATCTCTAAATGTTCTCACATTCCTACTTATTACAATAACCTATTTAAAATGTCTTGTCATTTATGGCAGATTTTATGCAACTTAGAACTGATGAACAATGATCCGAAGAAAATCCTGAGCGTTCACCAAAATCTCAGAACTGTTTTTCTTTTTTTTTGTTTGTCCTAACAATTTATTTTATTCGAGTTGTGTTAGGGTAATAAACGAAACATAAACTAAAGTTAACTCTTCGCATTTTTCTAATTCCTGCAATACATTTAACTTGATGTTATTAACTTAAGTCTGAAATTCTACCGTTTCGTTTTTTTTCCTAGTGTAATTAAACTTAAGCTGCTCATATCGTATCGTTATCCTTTATAATTAAGTTAGCTAAATAGATTTTTCGTTTCTGTTTGATGAAATTTCATTCTCTAATTAGGAAACAATATCTTACTAAAAAAAATGATTATTGATAGACTGGTTTACTATTTGGTAAAGGAATGCTCTACAAACTGCACTTACAACCAATTACAGTGAAGCTGATCAGTTTCGTACGACACGTTAAAAGTTAAGGTTACAAGTGTAAAGGACTTGTGAAAGATTAAGTATTATTTAGAACAATTTGTTTTTCTCTCTTCAAACAACGACGGATGCTAACTGATTGATTTTACCGACAACACAGAAAAAAAAATTATTTTACCCGAAACTGCGAGCCTCTTAAGTAATTATTTTAATGCGGGAGGAACTTCGATGTAATCCACCGCAAAATAAAATGGTGATATGTGTGTGCAACTAATATTATAGTCACAAATGCTTATCATTTCATCATATTCTTTTAACAACTTAAAAATTAAGTAGGACATAAATCATTTGGAATATAATAAATAAAAAAAAATAAACAAGCTTTTCGTAATATGCAAACATATCTCGTAACCAAACGGAGAATAATTTATCGTTCCAGTTTTTAAAATATTTTTTTGTTTGTTTACATGTAATTCTAATAACCTTTCTATCTTTTGAGAGAAGTACTCAGTATTCTGATTTATATGTTTATATACTCGTATATCATTTGAAGCAAGCAGAACTACTTAAAGGCGTCGTTTAATATAACTGACAATTCTTACTCACTTCATTTCAAACATTGTTTTAATGGCTGACTGATCACGTCACTTTGCTGGGATGAGTTCGGGGCAACAAACGGAAGATTTACACTGCCGTTTCGTCGTGGAGATTGTGGCATGGACGGAGAAGGTGAATCAGGTTGTACTGATGGTGATATGATTCCGCTGGCCATACGACTGAAATCACTTACTGCTGAGCTTTTATCATCAGCCGTAGTTGCTCTACCCTTGTCGGTGAGTCCATTGAGCTTCGTCGGCTAAATGATGCGCGCCTGGAGGTTCGTGTTGCGAAATAGCGGGCGCGATCTTGCTGGTCGTCGAGGACGACGATGATGAAGATGTGGCAAATGGCGATTGGCATTAATGATATGCAGCTTGCGACGATGGCGACTGTGGTGGATGCATTTATTTAGATTTGATTATAATTTGGATCGAACTGAACATCATACCTTTGTGTCCGCGTACCAACTTCCTGCGTCTGGTATGCTGCTTACCTAAATCGGCTGCTTAGATTAAGTCGCCGATTTACGCAATGGTTGAGTTAATAGACGCCGCGCGACTCACAACACACACTCTACCACCATGTGGCTGTCCATTTTCCCTTTTGACATCCCACGACAAAATTGACGTGGGATGTGCAACTGTCACAACCGACATGAGATGCCAAGCCACTTGGTGGCAAGGTGTGTTAGTGAGTCGCCAGCGGCGTCACAAGATTCATTACAGGGCAGTGTCCACGATGCCTACCAGGCATGGGGAGACTGAAGGAAACGCTGCTTGGCCCTATGATGTTTTTTTTTTCTCTCAGCGTCGTAGGTCTTTGGCATGGTAGACTCCCAGCTCCTTTCCGGACATGTCCGCAATGAGGTACCGCGTGGGACTTAAAACTTGTAAGACTCGACACTTCACGAACTTCTTGTCTAGCTTGGCAGTGTAGTGCCGACCTGCTTCACTTTGTCTAAAATTCCGTCGGTAGATTTCATCGCCTGCCTTGAAGCCAGAAGGATGGGATCGCAGATTGTACCGCTCCTCCCCCACCCGTCTACTGTCTTCAATCCTCTCCCGGATTTGTTCTCGTAGAATTTGGAGTTTCTCGTGCGGCTCCAGCACCACTATTGGGTCTTCCAACCCTTTCAACTGCCGCAATAGCCGGTACGAGTTTCCGTGGCAAATCATATGCTGGCCGATCACGGCAAAGTATGGGGAGATGCCTGTGGTGGAGTGGTAAGACGAACGCAGGGCACAGGTGATGGCGGAAATCCTGCGGTCCCAATCCTTCTGATCCGGTTGGACGTAGGCCCGAATGGCGGCTATAAGGGTGCGGTTCAATCGCTCGGACGCATTAGCTTGCGGAGAATAAACGGCAGTCCACTGATGCGCAATGCCATACTTCTCCATTAATTCTCAAAATCTAGACGAGGTGAACTAAACTCCGTTGTCGGAGACCAGCTTCTCCGGTACTCCAAATATATAGAAAACGCGATTTTCCAGAACACTGACTATGGGGCCGGTGTGCAGGTTTCGAAGAGGTTCCACAATCGAAAATTTGGACAAGTGGTCCAGGACCACGACAGCTCCCGTGTATCCCGAAGTCGAGCGAGGGTACGGACCGATGAGATCTATATACAGGCGCTGGAACACCCGCTCCGGTAGTTCGAATTTTCCCATCGGGGGCCGCAGAACAGAATTGGGCGCTTTAGTGCATTTGCACAGCTCACAAGCGGCTACGTACTTCTTCACTTGCTGCGCCATCTTAGGCCAAAAGAAGTAAGTCTTCAGTCGCCGAAGCGTACGACCATAACCGCCGTGTGCACTCAATGGGTGGTCATGAGCCCGCTTAATCAATTTGCATGTCAGTTCTTCGGGCACCCATAACTTCCACTGTTCCTCTTCTTGAATGGGGTCCCCGGAGGCGTGTCTCGTCCGCTTGTATATAAACCCCTCCATCACCCGTAGTTCTGGCAGCTGTGGCCACTGGTCCTGAATCGTATTCACCAGCTGGGTATAACATGCTGACTTGAAGGCGGAATGGTCCAAGTCGATCCATAGGGGGCTGTCGTCCTCCTGGGCCAACTCGGCTCCTTCAGGGGCGAACATCCTTGATAGTGTGTCCGGTACCACGTGCTGACTTCCTTTGCGGTGTCTTATCGTGAAGTCAAACGCCTGTAATTTTAAGGCCCATCTGGCCAAACGGCCGTGGAGATCAGTTTGGCTCATCAGCCATTTCAGTGACGCATGATCAGTAACGATTTCAAAAGGATGTCCTTCTACATATGCTCGAAAACGTTTCACCGCCAGCACAGCCGCTAAGCATTCCTGCTCCGAGACCGTGTAGTTCCGCTGGGCCTGGTTCAGCTTGTGGGACATGAAGGCTATAGGTCTCTCCTCGCCGTCTTGTGCAACCTGGACTAAGACTGCTCCCACCCCATGTTGACTCGCGTCACAATGGATTGAGAACGGTTTGTCAAAGTCCGGGCTGTGCAGTACGGGGGCTGTAGTCAGACTCTTCTTTAGCTCTTCAAAGGCTCGCAAGCTGGGCTCTTCCCAGACGAACTTACGTCCCTTACGCAGCATGTCGGTCAAAGGAGTGGTAATGGTGGCATAGTAACGTACGAAACGCTGGTACCATCCGCATAAGCCTAAGAATCGGCGTAATTGCTTGGTGGTCTTGGGTAATGGAAAAACATCAATCGCTTGAGTCTTGTCCGGATCGGTTTCGATATTGCCATGCCCAATGATGTGACCTAAATACTTCACCTCCGTCATCACGAACTGACTCTTCTGTATGTTGATTGTTAACCCTGCCCTCCGGATGTGTAGCGCCACCTCCTGAAGCAGGTCGATGTGTTCGTTAAAGGTCTCGGTTATAAGCAGCAGATCATCCAAGTACACGAAAACTTGGTGCCGCAAATGTGGTGGTATCACCTTATCCATAAGGCGCGTCATTGTTTGAGGGGCATTGCACAATCCGAATGGCATGGTCACGAATTGATACAGGGGCCGACCTGGGACTGTGAAGGCTGTTTTTCTCCTTTGAGCCAGGGTCTAAAGGAATTTGCCAGAAGGCGTCCTTGAGGTCTAAGCTCGTGATGAAGTGGGCTTTGGGCAACCGACTCAAAATGCCTTCAATCAATGGTAGAGGGTATGCGTCCTTGACAGTGACGGCGTTCAAGCGTCTGGCATCTAAGCATAGCCGGACCTTGTTCGGCTTGACAACTAAGGTGACTGGGGAAGCCCACGCGCTCTGCGATTCTTCGATCACGCCTAATGCTAGCATTCGATCAACTTCGGCATATAAAAACTTTTCCTTCGCCGGAGTTATGGCAAAATGTCTCTGTTTGATGGGTTTAGCATCCCCCACATCTATAGTGTGTAAAGCCAGTGCTGTCCGCCCGAGACCTTCCTTCTCATGCGATGGAAAAGCCGATATAGCCGAGTCAAGTTGCAGTTGCCGATTCACATCCAGTGTGTGTCGTAATAAGTGAGTGGTTTGAGTTTGGTCAGGAACTGTGGTGACGGACTCCAGGGTCATACCGAAAAACAGTGCCGGAGCCAAGTTAAATTTTTGAACAAAATCCACTCCTAGATAAAGATTCTGGGTTGATTGAGGTATGATGTAAAATTCCAGAGATTTAGTTACTCCTTTAAAGGTGACATCCGTCGTAATTTTTCCCAATACAGAGTGACGAGTTCCGACCGCCGTGCTTAACCAGGTGGTAAAATGGTGAATTTGGTCCGCATGCATTGCCAGTACCTCCCCTGCAAAATCGGCTGATATGCAATTCACACTGGCTCCCGTATCGACTAAACCTGACAATCGTTTTTGCAGGAGGTGTACTGACGCATATGGTCGAACGTCATCCCTCAATAATTCGTCTAAGTGTATGTCCTTCAGCACCTTCCTCGACTGCCTGACCCTTCTCCAGAAGCTCCGCATCCAACGCGTGGCTCGCTTTCTTCGCGGTGGGGCAGTTGTAGCCAACTCCTCGTGGAAGATGCGCTGTCGAGTAGCCAAATAATTCCGCAGTCTGACGTGGAAAGGTTTGACATGCCAAGGAACCTTCGCCTCGCTATCATTTCCCTGCGCGTCTGCCTCGACAAAGGATAGCGTCGGTGGTGGAACTTCGGGAGAACTGTTGGCGGTGCGAGTCAGCAGAATTGGAGTCATGTCGGGGGCTTGGTCATAGCTAGTGATGGGGTCAGCATTGGTTCGTCCGGGTTTTAGGAGTGCCGACGGGTGGTTGCGGCACTCGCTGGCAAGTTTTTTCGCAGTTTGCAATTTGCACAATCAGGTGCGTACGTGTCGGCCTTCCCGCATCGGTAACAGAAGAGCGTCGGTTCCGCTGGACATGCATAGAACCGATGCCCCGTTTGTCGGCAGTCCCAACAGACCGTCGGGCTTGTAATTGCTTCAAGGGAGGGTCGATCAATCAATGCTGGGTCCTCAAGCTCCTGTGGTGCTCCGCTCCTCGGTACTGGTACTGGGTCAGCAAGTAGGTGGTCCGCTGCCATCAACTCCGGGGTGTGATGATTTCGGGGATTTGGTCCCGTTATGCGAGGTTGTGGCCGGAAGGTACCTCGCCGCTCATCAAGTTGTTCTTGCCTACGAGCATGGAGGCGCAATCCCTGTATGTTGTTGATGGGAAAATGCAGAAGGCCGTTCTGAAGATCCCAACGCATATTCTCTCTGATAATTTCTACCAGTTCGTCCTCGGGCATGGTTGTTCGCAAGCGAGTGCTCAATCTCACTATACTTGTGTAGTACTGGTCGAACGGTTCGTGAGCGCCTTGTTTCCGTTTCTTTATCTGTTCCCTTAGATCTCTCTCAGTGAAGCCATCATCAAATCGATTGCGGAAGGCTGCACTGAAAGAGTTCCAAGTGGGACGTGGCGTTGACTCCTTAAAACTCCAGTACCAGTCGGCAGCATCTCCGCTGAACAAAAGATGTGCACGCCGGAGGAAGGCCGAGAAATCACCTCCCAGGGTGCTGGATACTAACGCCTGAATCCGGAAAAGGAACCGGTCCGCTGATATCATATCGTTGAAACCCGTGAAGTTCAGGCGCCAACTTTCCATGATACGAGGCGTCGGGTCTCGGAAAGGTGTCCATGCGTTTCCGGAGGGAATCGCATCCTCGATTGTCCTGTTGTAAGGGACTGCCTCGGGGACTGGAGGTACCAATGGAGGTGCGGTGCTGTGTCGTGGTCTATACTCGGGCGCTCTGGGATCCCGAGTTTCTTGGAGGTAGGGCCCATTGATCAGATGGTCGAGAGTGGGGCATAGCCACACTGGGATTGGGCTCCCAGCCAAGCGGAGTTCTCACGTGGCTGGGTGGTTGGCTCATGGGGGGATTCTGGAGCCTTCCCTCCAAGTTGCCAATCCTCTCCGACATATCTTGCATTAACGCCACGAGGGTGTCAATGGAGTGGGCGGAAGGCGCGGGGGTAACCTCGGCCGCGACAACTGCAGCAGGAACTTCCCCGCCTACGGCTCCTTGAAAGTCCATCAATGATTGGGGTGGTTCGGCATCTGGAACCCCTTTCGCCACTGCTCCACGCGTTGCGACGGGCGTTCCGATGGGGACGTCTACGGCGGTCGCCGGCATAGTGGGCAAAGCTTGGACGTCAGTAGGAGCTGTTGGACGCAGGCACGGTGGAACAGGTGTCCGCACTCCAATCGCACGCTGGTTACACCTTCCACTACGTCCTCGAAACAGATCCCGCAGTTAGCTGGTTGGACTGTTTTGGATCGGGTCCAACGTTTGTCGGGTGTCCGTTTCGTCGCCATGTGTGGGGCTCCTATGAGTGTGGGTACGATGTAATACTGAGAAAAAAAAATGTAATTGACTCCTACTGCTATTTCTAATCTATACGTATATATATAAAAATAAACTTATTAATACTTTAGTGGCCGATAGTGGCGAGCTATTTATATCGAATGGAGGAAAAAAAAAAGGAATTTAATACACACTTTCCTTTCCAGCAGTCGACTCCTCCAAAGGGAAATGAGAGTGCATGGTAATCTGCCGAAGAAAGGGTGCTTTCGGTCGATTTACAAAATTTATCCCCATACCCACATACATCACAAAAACCGTCTCTAAACTACATTGAATGACTCGACGAGACAAGTGGTAGAGCTACCGTAACGGTTTTGTACGCGGTCAAAATTCGCGACGCGTGGAAGCGTTCCGGGCTTCGCATCTCCAGCATACACCACCGAACGTTAAACCGATACCACTCGTCTATCACGCATACGAAATAAGTAGAATCCTTCCGCGACATAAAGGCAAGGTAGCCTTCTATTTTCTTGAGAGCCCAGGCCGACAGGAGAGACCCCATCTGTCTGACAGTTCCATCAAGAAAATAGAAGGTCCTTACAGGGGTTAACCTGGGACAACACATTGGAAGGATTCTGTCGCGAAAACAAAATCAAACAAAGGAGAGCGGAAGCTACAACTCACGTGAAGCGACTGCTAGTGTATATCACACAACTCCACTGCTCCTGTTTGTGAGGCTCGAGTACCAAAGTACCTTACATCCTCCGTAAAGGACCAACTTGTCAGAAGACGCGAATCGTTTATCCCCTTAGGATGTTTTGGGCCCCACGTTGGGCGCCATTTGTAATGATTTTAAGTCTTCGTGTGAACGCGGAACCGACCTCTCATCGGTTCTAGACGTTAAGTCTGAGTAGTGCCAACGGATGGTACCAACCGGTCAACCAATCCGTGCATCGTAACCCATTCACGCGGTGGCTGCTTGTCGGCCAGCTAGATCGGAGAGGATTTCGGTCGCGGGTCTCCGAATGGGTTACGCTCATTTACAATATTCAGCCACCAATACATGCCCGTTTTCAAACGCGTTACAAAACAAAACCATACGGAGAGGAAACCTACTTTACGTTACTCCGTATTTCTTCCTATAACCAGTCAAAGAACAAAATCTTATTTTTACTTCGCGTTCCCGAACTTCCGACGCGGTACCGAAAAGTATACTACGTTAACTCAACCCGACGAAAGCTACGTTAAAGAAAAATCAAAATCAACTAAGGTACCGCGTACCGCGCGCAACGCGGAACCGACCTCAGCGGATTTTCTCAAACCCTACCCTCGCGACGGCATACTTACCCTGCACCTCATTTCCCGCTGAAAAGAAGAGTCACTGGAAAGGAAAGTCGTGTTTTTCGTTAGCAATTCATATTATTAATATTATGTATGTAATCAATTAATTGCTTTACAAAATAATAAATTTATGCTTAACGCTAGCAATTAAAGAAAAAGAAATATATACTACTTACAAAGATCTTTATCATCTGCAGAAATATATTTTTAGCAACTATCTGCCTAGTAAAATATAAGACTAAGAAAAAATTACAGTTACGCTTGAAACTCAAAAGACAAACTACTAAACTCGGATGTAGTTATATCGTAAAGCAATAAACGTGCTTATTGGAAGATTTCTACTGGATAGTTCGCAGCATACATTTCTTTTTCTTTAATTGCTAGCGTTAAGCATAAATCTATTATCTTGTAAAGCAATTAATTGATTACATACATAATATTAATAATATGAATTGCTAACGAAAAACACGACTTTCCTTTCCAGTGACTCTTCTTTTCAGCGGGAAATGAGGTGCAGGGTAAGTATGCCGTCGCGAGGGTAGGGTTTGAGAAAATCCGCTGAGGTCAGTTTCGCGTTGCGCGCGGTACGCGTTACCTTAGTTGATTTTGATTTCTCTTTAACGTAGCTTCCGTCGGGTTGAGTTAACGTAGTATACTTTTCGGTACCGCGTCGGAAATTCGGGAACGCGAAGTAAAAATTAGGTTTTTGTTCTTGACTGGTTGATGAAGAAATTTGTTTTGTAACGCGTTTGAAAACGGGCATGTATTGGTGGCTGAAGATTGTAAATGAGCGTAACCCATTGGGAGACCCGCGACCGAAATCCTTTCCGATCTAGCTGGCCGGCAAGCAGCCACCGCGTGGATGGGTTACGGTGCACGGATTAGTTGACCGATTGGTACCATCCGTTGGCACTACTCAGACTTAACGTCTAGAACCGATGAGAGGTCAGTTCCGCGTTCGCACGTAAACGTAAAATCATTACAACTTTGAGCAACGACAGCGATATTTTCAGCAAAACGAATGTTGCGATGATTCACAGGCCTTGCAATATCAATAACCAATCCAGTCTCTTCAAATTTTCTCACTGTGTTCGAAACTGTTTGCTGTGTAGGTCGATTATGTCGACCGTAATCGGCTCGTAAAGCCCTAAATGTTGATACAGCAGAATCACCATTTTTATACTAAAATTTGATAATTTTAACGCGTTCTTCGACTGTTAAACGATCCATATTTCTAAATGGCAAACCTTCAACTAAAAAAACACGCTTTGGATGACATTTAATTCTGACAGATCACAAATGGCAGGGTTATACTTTCCTATTACGAAATGGATAACCCTGTATAAAATAAATTTAAACGAATAAAAGCCCTTCGTTTAATTTTGTGTGTTTTTTTTTTCAATTCTATTTTCAACCACTAGCATTCGGTCCTCTTTGGGTATGATAGCTGAAAAAGATCAAATGTATTCAACAGGTTTGTTATTTGATTACGAATCGAACACTGGAAAAACCCTTCTAAATTGTAGAAATTTATATTCAAGTGAAAGTTTAGTTTGTCAAACGTAAACTGTAAAATGTTATTCAATAATGAAGCTCTTTTTGGCTAACTGGATAATAAACAAGCTAAATTGCCACATATGAAGTGACAGCAATCCAAAGCCACGCCTTTAAGCTGAATTAGATCTATTAGTATTTACTGTGTGGTGTACACGCTAATGGTATAACCGGTCCATGTTGCTTTCAAAATGCGGAAAAAGCTGTCGTTACGGTAAATTGTGAACGTTATTGAACCATGCTCAATGAATTTTTGTTTCCAAAAGTCAGTGAGATGGACATTGAAAACATTTGACTCTAATAGGATGGTGAGTAATGCAACACTGCCTCCAAAACATCCGATTTATTGGAAACAAAATTTGGAGACAATATAATTTCACAAAATGGCCCAATCAATTGGCCTCCAAAATCATGCGGTTTGACGCCTCCAGATTATTTTCTTTGGAAGTATGTCATCTTTAGCTTATGTTAACAATATTGGAAGCATTGGGGTAAAATATTCGATCTACCGTTGACGAAATAAGACCAAAAAAGTGGTCGAAAATTGAGTTGGTCGAACATGCTTTGTAACTGCTAGTCATGGTAGCCATTTGATGAAAATCACTTTTAAATGCGAAATGGAATTGAATTTATCTTCATTTAAAAGCAAATAAATAATCAAAATAATTATGAATGTTTCATTGCAATCTAAAGTTACCAAGCTCTTAAAAGATCCTATACTTATTCATTTAAGCTTGGAGCATTATATACAGGTGTCATTGTTAATTTATAAGATTTATGGGACCATAGATAGAATGAAAAACCATAATCACAGCACAAATCAAATAATCATACAAAAAAGTTTTGAAGATCTTCAGATTCCACTAGAAGTGTTTGATGGCAATATTTGGCCGCACTTGACCAAAGCTATCAACTTGAATTGTTGTGACACATTGCACTTCCTTAGATGGATATAAACCTATTCTTCGTTTAATTTCTTCGGGAAAATTGGCGGCGGTTCAAATATGCGATTTTTTCAGATTTGTGTGTGTGTTTTTCAACGGATTCCTATTAAACTTGAGATTATGAACAACTACATTAAGATCTTATATCTTGCAAAAAATCATCAAAATCGAATGAAAAATAAAAAATTCGATAATTTAAAACATAATATTTTTAACTGCCGTTTTCACACAAAATTGATTACTTTTGCGCTGTCCAGAGTAAAACTTGGATTTGACACATAAATTTAAAAAAAACCCAAAATCAAATGCATAAATTCAAAATGGCAGCCCCCAAAGGTCAGAAAATATAGGCAATTCGCTAGTTTAGTTGCAACTAAAATAATGAATATTTTTCATGAAAACATTTGAAATGGTTTAAATTGAAAGTTATTACACAATATGTAGAACATTTTTCTTAAACATTGTTCGACTTTCGAAATGGCAGCTAATAAAATGATTATTTGCTTTTTAAAATAAGGGTCCCTACGGGAAATATGCCTTTGCGTCTGATAGTGGCAACGGAATTTCAATGTGTTTAGCATTTTTCTTAATGTGTGTCATAAAGTAAATACTTATTTAGATAACAAATGTTTTTAGAGCCTATATTGATACACATTTGTTATTATTTGATAACTTTCCTGTTGGCGATTGATTTGATTGATGCATTTGAATATGGATTCTTTTGCGTAGTCATTCATGAAAAAAGTGCAAAATCATGCCAATAGAAATATCGGATGATAAACTTAATAATATAAAAAACACGAACTTTTACCATACCCAGCTATTTTATGAAAAACGTGCCATGTTTAGGTACATTGAAAAATACATTTCCACAAATCTATTTGCATACCACGCCTTATTAATTATTTCGTTGAATATTGGAACCGGCGAATAATGATGAGCTTAATAATATATTTCATATTTTCTATGCAGTCGATTGTTTTTTAGCCTGTCGATTCCATTTATATGAATATTTTTCTAATTCGTGATAAAATTGTTATCATTATTAAGTATATCTATACTTAAGCCAGCAAAAAATTCGGAAGAATTTTCATTTGGAGCCCCTTTAATAATCACTCCTTTGTCGGTTTCAAGCTATATTATTAAATGGTATCTAAAAAATTGTTGCGTGGAAGTAAAATAATACAGAGACACCGTTTGCGCACACGGCCAGCTATGGGCTCCCTTTGTTTTATTAAAAATAATTATGTAATGGTTTGGCACAAAATAAAAGGGTTGCCATGTTAGAATTCATAATATTATGCTTTAAGTTTAAATTAACAAATTATGATCAAGTTGAAATTGCAAATCTATCGCCCCTTCTCAATTTTACAATTAACATTAACTAGATTTAAATTATTGATTGATTCAGTAAATCTATTAGCATTTAATGGCTTTGTCAAAATGTCAGCCATCATCTTTTTAATGAAATTCCTTATGATGTGGGACAATTTGTCTTTTCGTTTTATTAGGTATATACACGTATACCCACTAAAATCATTGATCAAACTAAGAATATACTTATTGCCCCTTGGTATAGTATGCACAAGACCACAGACATCCGAATGTATTATTTCAAGAATTTCACTCGTTCCAGTCTTAGACTCATTAGGAAAATGATCACGTGTGGATTTATTCATTAAACAAACTTCACAAGCATTATTATGCTTACATTCTTTAAACGCTACGTTATCGTCCAAATGATTCAGTTACCGAACGTCATTTAAGTTGCCCTAATATTTTATGCCACTCATATACACATTTTGGATTGTTCGACTGTACCAAATTTGCGATTTTATGATCCAATGAGAGTCTGTAAATGTTATTATAGGTACTTACGGTGATAATTGTAGCTTCTTTCAGCGAAAGATTACACGAGAATTCATTAAAATGAGCTTCACATCCTTTGCTGATCAGTTTGTTCACCGAAACTAAGTTGCAATTAAAGTCCGGCACAAAATAAATGCCATTCAGTTTTATTGTTTTGCTC
Source organism: Odontomyia ornata (assembly GCA_963969285.1). Classification (NCBI taxonomy): domain Eukaryota; kingdom Metazoa; phylum Arthropoda; class Insecta; order Diptera; family Stratiomyidae; genus Odontomyia; species Odontomyia ornata. Next base: position 229,307,494 of record OZ017741.1, on the reverse strand, counting down.
ATTTTACTTTGTTTACCTCTGATCCTAACAATACCTATTCCTTTCACAGGTAATGCGCGACCATCAGCTAACATAACTGTCTATTTATCGGTTCATTCAATTCGTGAAAGTATTCTTTATTATTACACATATATGCTGAGGCACCACTATCAATACTCCATTCGCTGCTAGTTGAGCGACTTCTACACTGTATTTGTTTGAGACTTCTCCAAGTTTTTCTTTTTCCACTTCAAATACTTCCTCATTCTGTTTTTATATGTCCAATTTTCTCGCAGAAGAAACACTTTACTTCCTCTCCTTTATATTTTGCTTGTAATGCAGTATTCTTATCAAGACTTGGACTTCCATGCGTATTGAGACGTCGATTGTACTCCTCTACAAGTCTGGTTTTTACATATGTAGTAGTTAAATCAGACTTTGGTCTAGACTCCAACGCCATAATCAGTGTACGGTAGCTATCGGGCAAGCTACTCAGGTACATAGCAACAGTCAGCACGTCGGCTAGCGGCTCCCCCAATGTTGTCAACCCGTCGATAATTTCGTCCATGGAGTTTAAATGCAGCAGCATGTCACCATCTTTCTAAAGAGTGAGACGACACAATTTACGAAGCAGATGTACTTTATTTGTCAACGTCGCTTTCTCATGGAAGGCTTTTCGAGCATTCCACATTTCAAATGCTGTCTCTTTCCATTTTATGTGGGGGAGCTGGTCATCCTCAACGAAAAAAAAACGATGTGCGCTCGTGCTTTATCGTCTTTCAAAATCCATGCGTCGGTAACTGTATCGGGCTTCGGATCCCACAGAACCGCCCAGAGCTCATCCCGTTTGAGAAGTAGCTCCAATTTGAATTTCCAAGCTTGGTGATTCGTCTTGAGTTTCGTTATACGGATCGACTCTGCCATGCCAAATTTTCACTTTTCACGACTATAAAATAAAACACTTTAATGCACACACCTTCTGTGTCTGGGTAGCTGGGTGTTTGTGCCCATAACATGTTGCGTGGAAGTAAAATAATAAAGAGACACCATTTGCGCACACGGTCAGCTATGGACTGACTTTGTTTTATTAAATATAATAATGTAATGGTTTGGTACAAAATAAAAGGGTTGTCATGTTAGAATTCGTAATATTATACTTTAAGTTTAAAATGACAAATTCTGATCAAGTTAAAATTGCAAATCTAACAATAATATCCACCAAGAGAACTTTTGGTCCGAATTATACCTCTTATATAGAACTCTGCAACATCTCCTAGAGAGCAATACGTACAAGTGTATACATTCACTGATCCTTCGTTGAAAAGATGTCATGGCTTTGTGGTTATTTGGGCAGTCTGTATGGAAAGCTGGATGAGGTAGACTTTCATGATTTCCTTCTTCGTACCACTGTAGCCCTTCTTCGTAGCACTATACCCTTTTTCGGGCCATCGAATTCTGTAAATAACTTGTCCATCAACCGCTCCCTCCAATTTCGATATCCGAGCAGCGATGAACTATTTTCGATGACCGGGTTAGACCTAAATTTCAGACAAAAGTTTATTAATAATTTGATAAAACTTTATTTTTGAATCCTCAAAAGAAAATTTGTCGGTTCAATAATTTGCTTTCTTAAGTTGATGCCTTGACTGTTAAACGTCAATGAAAATCTATTATTATTAGACATGTAAGCTAGTACAATTAAGTTGAACTGCAACTTGATATTTGACAGCCGTTATAGCCTTTAAAAAAATAGTTTAGAAACAATCTCGCAATTTTACTTTAATTGCCTAAAAATGAGTAATATCACATCACCTAAGTGTCATGTCGAAGTAGCAATAATTCAAAAGTAATGATTAACCATAAATTCATGACCACTTTCATTCAATTTTCTCTATTCAGGCAGATTAATCTTCAAGATCTTCAGGCGAAAGTTTGGAAATTCCTCTCGTCCAAGTCGGACTTACGGTCGCATATGTTGTTCATAAGACCTGAAGGACTCGAGGATTGTGTTGAATTTATACAGATTGATTTCAATGTGAAGGTATATTTGAAGCAAGCATATAGTCGCAAGTGATAACTGCCGACAAATAACTTGTTCAAATCTTTTTGTAAATTTCTATTACACTTGACAAAGCCAATGGCTTTAAAATACTAAGCTTGTTTAATACTGCACTCAGTGACATTCAATTCCAATGAAGTATTATTTTTTTCAGAATTTAATTACCGTCAACGAATCGCAATTGATATACCATTTCTATAAAGTGAATGATAGAGGAGCTGAAATAGAAATGCTTGAGGTGAACAGTTAGAACTTAAACCATCCAATACATTTATTACTATACTTGCTTTTGTAGTCAGAAACCAACGAAAGCAATGAGGATGTAGCTTCGTCAAATCATTGGTTATTGCCTGCACGAGATTTCACCGGACTTTGGGAGAACTTAATTTTCGAAGACGGTTTGAAAGAAAACGTACGTTCTATTGCAATTAATAATCTTTCTAAAGCCAATTCAAGATATATTTTTAGATTTTAAAATATGTGGAAACAACCTTAGTATTCGCCCAACGCAAAGTGGATCCGAATATAATTTCCTGCAATCGCATTGTTTTGATGCATGGACCACCTGGGACAGGGAAGACAAGTCTTTGCAAAGCAGTCGCTCAGAAGCTTTCAATTCGTATGAGCAAACAGTAAGATTCATCATTTATATAAAGTATATAAATTGCAATCTGTTTTTTCTATTTCAGATTTAAGTATACTCATTTAGTAGAGATCAACAGTCACAGTTTATTTTCTAAATGGTTTTCGGAGGTACTTATTCAAGCAAATAGAGAGCATTGCTTTTATTAATCGTATTTTCTAGAGTGGAAAACTGGTAATGAAGCTATTTTCAAAAATTAGAGAAATCGTTGAACACCCTCAATCGCTTGTTTGTGTTTTAATTGACGAAGTAGAATCAATAGCGTACGCAAGGAGCTCAGTATCAGGTACGAATTTGCAAAAGTTTACCAAAAGTTCTTTAAAGAATGTTTTATGTAGGTGATGAGCCTCGCGATGCTCTTCGAGTTGTTAATGCTGTACTAACGCAACTAGATCAAATCAGAAAGTATCCAAACGTTTTGATCCTCACAACATCCAATCTGACCGCAACAATTGATTGCGCATTTATCGATAGAGCAGACATTAAATTATTCATCGGGCTCCCTGCCACGAAAGCAATTTACGAAATTTATTTCAGCGCTATCGTAGAACTTGCAAGAGTAAGCCATTGTCCTATATGTTGTGTATGTTAACGAGTTTGTTTTTGTTTTTCTAGGTAAAAATTATTAATCATGGATCCATTCTACCTTATGCAAGTTTAGAGCATGTTGAAAAAATGGATACTATAAGTGATTGTTCTGAGTATGCATTAAGTGTTAAGCTTCTGAAAATTTCAGAACAAAGTTATGGATTGAGTGGAAGAACTTTGCGAAAAATACCATTCCTAGCCCATTCGCTATTAATTGATAGTGAAGATATTAGTTTAAATGATTTCTTAGATGCTATGCTAATATCGTTAGAAAAACATTTGAAAGATACCAATTGTCTGAACCCTGGTTTACAATTAAATGGACAAGTCTGATTTTTATTAGTAACTAAGGATGATTTTAAATTTTAATATGAAATAAAATAATTTTGAATATAATGGACTGGAAATATTTTTAAAACAATATTGTCTTATATTACTATGTCTACAAGATATATTCTATCTGACTTACTAAAAGAGGAATTAAGGGAATGATTTGGTTTCTCTTCCACGTTTTTAATGCAATTGGAATAGATTTCCGCGTCTAAAAAGCAGCACAATGCACTGGTCACAAAAGATCATCCACACTGCTCCGTATCTACTGTGGACCTATTATTTTACCAGCATAACTATGGAAAGAACCTCTCTCCGAGATGTAAATCGACTACGTGTCTATAATATAACCGATATGATTTCTGCTTCGATTTATCAGCGCTGGTCTGCACTGACGATGTTTGGAGTGCCGAAGAAACTGACCCAGTTATCGGCCAGAGCTCGCGCCATGGTCATCAATCAATAACGAAGGGATGTAATGATTTACGAAATGTCCGTGTAGGACACGGGTGCCGATGGTCTGGCACAAGTGTCAGCGAGCTAAAACAACACCGAGCTCAGCTAACTAGCTTCGCTCATCGACCGCGTACGCGTGCTTGACGACTAGCATTTGCGGGATCATATGAGGCGGGTTCTTGTCGAGCCACGAAGCTACACTACAAAATACTTATCACGCGTACTCTACTCTACAAGACGCACCGATCAATTTTTATTGTCTTTAGAAAAGTTCTATTAGGTGTCAATTAATCTACTCTACAGAAATTCAATATTGTTTTGCCTCGTTAAAGTTAACGGACACGGAGGCTTGAGACAAACGCAAACATTACACAAAAAGCAACCGTTACTTTCACAGAAGAAGGTCGTTGCATTACAAGGGGAATGTCAAACCTAAAGATGTTAAAGTGGCTGAAGTGAACCACTCATCTCTGCCTAAAGGATGAAACTTGACGGATGCAGTTTACTTTACACTAGTAAAACAACAAACTAAGCAGTTTCGACGGGGTGACCACCTTTTCTCTTCAGGAGCAGCCACTCCTGATCACCACGGGGCTGCTCGACTGCTTATGTTTATTACAGGGCAGTCTTTTCGATGCCGACCCAGGCATGGAGAGACTGAAGGATTTCGCTCTACACTAGTGAAGAAACAATTGTTTCCGCAGTGGAGAGATGGTTGTTATAATTTTAGGCCCCTCTTCTTGAATACAAGTCCCTGTCTTCTACGAAAGTATGCTAATAAAAACCGCTAACCAATCATAAAAACAAATCGGGTGTCGGTCAGGACTAATTGATGATGCGGATTTTATCACTGCCGGTCATCAGATTAGCTCCCAGCAAAAACTGACGCAATTCCAAGCAATGTATTTGAAAACCCCTGGCACCATCAGTTTGTTCAAAATTAGAACTGTCCGACTTCAAACTGTATAAAAATGTGCAAACCTTTCTTTTGGTAACATTAAGGGACGCACTACTCTATAACATCATCGGCATGTTCAGGCGACTGAGCCACCACGAACGAAGAACTCCAGAAGATGCTATAGACCTTATTATACCGAAGACAAGACAAACAACACCAAAAGAGAGTTTATCGGTGACTCTATCTTAACTTTATGGAACCCTCCAAAGTATGCTACGTTAATATCAAATGGTGAGGGCGACAATAAAAATTGAATCGGTTCATCTGCCGACAGCAAAATTAAAAATGTGAGAACTCGAAGGAGAGTGGTGTTGTTTCCGCTTCGGGCCCCACGTTGGGCGCCATTGTAATGATTTACGAAATGTCCGTGTAGGACACGGGTGCCGATGGTCTGGCACAAGTGTCAGCGAGCTAAAATAACACCGAGCTCAGCTAACTAGCTTCGCTTAACGACCGCGTACGCGTGCTTGACGACTAGCATTTGCGGGATCATATGAGGCGGGTTCTTGTCGAGCCACGAAGCTACACTACAAAATACTTATCACGCGTACTCTACTCTACAAGACGCACCGATCAATTTTTATTGTCTTTAGAAAAGTTCTATTAGGTGTCAATTAATCTACTCTACAGAAATTCAATATTGTTTTGCCTCGTTAAAGTTAGCGGACACGGAGGCTTGAGACAAACGCAAACATTACACAAAAAGCAACCGTTACTTTCACAGAAGAAGGTCGTTGCATTACAAGGGGAATGTCAAACCTAAAGATGTTAAAGTGGCTGAAGTGAACCACTCATCTCTGCCTAAAGGATGGAAACTTGACGGATACAGTTTACTTTACACTAGTAAAACAACAAACTAAGCAGTTTCGACGGGGTGACCACCTTTTCTCTTCAGGAGCAGCCACTCCTGATCACCACGGGGCTGCTCGACTGCTTATGTTTATTACAGGGATCAATCATCAATGAAGGGGTCAATGAATTATGCTTTTTATCAATTTTCGAAACCTCTAAACGAATACGTAAATTCGGAAGTATGGGTATCAGAATCAGCTAAAGATCCTGATCTTTACAAGCTTTTGCCAAATTTACTCAACCCCAATGAAAGTGAAGACAGCTATACACTCAATAACGGCATAATCTTTAAGGGTCAACGAGTTTTGATTCCAAAAATTCTTTAACCTCAAATTTTTCAAGAACTTTATCATAGTCATCCTGGAATAATGAAGCAACTTACCAGAAGATATTGCTTTTGGAAAGGAATCGATCGTGATATTGAGAGGAAAGTAAGGTCATGTGAAGCATGTGTCCAAGTTTAACAAATACCGGCAAAAGATCCACTTCATCAGTGGGAGGAACCAGCTAGAAACTGGTAAAGGATACATTTCGACTATACAGGACCATTCCAAGAACATGTTTTCCTAATCGTCATTGGTTCAAAATCTAGTTGGACAGAAGTACGAATCGACCATATCGACTTGTGGAGTGCCGATACATTCGATCAAGATAATAAAATACTGTTAACTATCTCTAAGCGAAGGCCCGAAAGGGGCTGTAGTGCTAAAGCCAAAAAAGAGGTACGAATCATATGAGATGCTCCTGCAACGCAAACTTCAATAAATCTTCTCTTCGACATTTTTGCTATTCATGGTTCCCCAGGTATAATGGTATCCGATAATGCAACCATCTTTACTAGTGACCAATTCAAAACATACCGCAATAAAAACGGTATTTTTCAAAAACGTATTGCTCCAGGACATCCCAGAACAAATGGGTTAGCCGAACACAACGTATAAACACGTAAGCGTAAATTGAAAGCAATGTCATCAGACCCAGAGTTTCTACACAAGAAAGTCAATGAAATTATGCAACGCTATGCACAACGCCACTCAGTTCTGGGAAAAGTTCAGCGGAATTATATTTCAACAGACGTACACGAATCCGGCTTGATGCATTGAAATCACATATAAAATTCAAGCCTGCAAAGCATGTTCTAGAAGTGCGTCAAATAAACGTGGGAGAAAGAGCTCAAGTTGTGCACTTGCGGAACAATAAAAAAGTATGGAAAATTGAAACTGTTGTACACAAATTTGGATAACTTCATTATCTTATAAAACTTAATGATGGCTACACGCTTAAAGGACATATCAATCAATTAAAATCTACAAAAGCTCAACTACGCAATGTTAATTTTTCTCCAGATATTGAAACTACCACTTCTACACAAAATTCTAACGATTATAGTCAACACCATTTCGAACCAACATTTCTTCAAAATCCACCTTAGTCAGAGAATCAAGAAGCCGCATTGTCGCGTAATAATGAGCCTCAAGAAAGTTAACAGCAAGTAATTCAGAGATTCGAACGTGTACGCAATATACCTAAATATTTAGGAGATTACGCTTCACATTAAAGAATGCTTAAATTTGTATTGATTTCATATATATTTTCAATTTTAAAGAATTGTATATTTGAATTAATTAAACATGACTTACATTTCATTAACTTCAATTAAGCGTGGAAGATTGTTATCTCCCATCATAATTATAAACACCTGGCAACACTGTCATGTTGCTTGTGAAGTTATTTCGTAAGTTGATGTGCAATAAATCAGATGGAATAGTGCAACGCGTGTTACAATTCGACATGGATTATTAGGAAGAGTCTAGTCGAGGGTCATACAATACCTTTCAACAGAAGATTTTTAAAGTCTTCTTTCACGCACAAAAACTGTTAGTTGTTTAATAACAATCTGATGCTGGACTAGCAGGTTAGGTAGTGAAGCTATTTCGCCTGGCTGTGCGATTATCTGAGTGAATTCGGCAATTAAATTTTCATAGTTATGCCTGATAGGCCCCCCCGGCAGGCTGAGTGACAGATTGGACGTCAGCGACGATGAATATCTAAGTAACGGGCTGGCGAAGCCCTTGCTTAATGGTAAGACTTTGGCTGTAAATTGTAGAAATTAGCGATGCGTTGGCTGCTTGCAGTACAAGATATCATTTGCTGAGTTGCTTTCGAATGGTTTGTTGGATACAGACTGCAAACTCGAAGTCACTCAAACATCGGAGGCTGGAAATGTGGTCTGTGACATACAACTGGCGCTCAAGGCGGAGGCCAGTGATGGGTGCCACATGCGGTACCGGACTATTTAGTTTTCCTGAGGGTTGGTACGTGCAGCAAAAAAGTAATTTGCACGACAGCTAAAAGTAACGCAACAAGCATTCTGTGACCTGGTCTGTTGATGACAGCAATGGCGAAAATGTAGATGGTGGTGTCAAAGAAGGTGATGGATACACAGATGTAGCTATGATGGACGGCTCCAAATTGTGCGCCTCGTTGGCTGTCAGGCCATTTCACATGCAGCACGTCATCACTCACGCGAGTAGGTGCAAGCGAGCACATATGGCGTAGAAGTTGGGAGCGATGATTGTTCCCTAATTCTTCTTCCATCAGAAGCTTTTGAACTGCATGTCAGGGAAATCCGGCAGGTGGGTGAGCAGTTCCAGTTTTACGGCCTGGTATTTATCCGTTGCTGTCAGTGAACGTATGATATTGGATACATCAGCGATGGTATCGTCAACTAGTTTTACGAAAAATTGCAAATCCTTACGACAATCAACTTGGCCAGATATGTTACAAAGTTGCAGTGTGCGTGCTTCCATTTAACCATAAGCAAATTGCGATAGTCACGTGACTATGCTGTCTTAGTCTGTTATATCACTTATGATAATTTTCAGTTTATTTTACTAGGTATGATAATTTTCGGGTTGCACATTTGTAATGATTTTATTTGTCTAAGTCCGGATGAGGAACCGACCTCTCATCGGTTCTAGACGTTAAGTCTGAGGAGTGCCAACGGATGGTACCAACCGGTCAACCAATCCGTGCACCGTAATCCATTTTCGCGGTGGCTGCTTGTCGGCCAGCTAGATCGGAGAGGATTTCGGTCGCGGGTCTCCAAATGGATTACGCTCATTTACAATCTTCAGCCACCAATACATGCCCGTTTTCAAACGCGTCACCAAAACAAAACCATACGGAGAGGAAACCTACTTTACGTTACTCCGTATTTCTTCATATAACGAGTCAAAGGACAAAGATCTAATCTTTACTTCGCGTTCCCGAATTTCCGACGCGGTACCGAAAAATATACTACATTAACGTAAATCCGAAAAAAACTACGCTAAAGAAAAACCAAAATCAACTAAGGTACCGCGTCGGAAATTCGGGAACGCGAAGTAAAGATTAGATCTTTGTCCTTTGACTGGTTATATGAAGAAATACGGAGTAACGTAAAGTAGGTTTCCTCTCCGTATGGTTTTGTTTTGGTGACGCGTTTGAAAACGGGCATGTATTGGTGGCTGAAGATTGTAAGTGAGCGTAATCCATTTGGAGACCTGCGACCGAAATCCTCTCCGATCTAGCTGGCCGACAAGCAGCCACCGCGAAAATGGATTACAGTGCACGGATTGGTTGACCGGTTGGTACCATCCGTTGGCACTCCTCAGACTTAACGTCTAGAACCGATGAGAGGTCGGTTCCGATGAGAGGTCGGTTTGCATTAGTAGAAAAATTAAAAGTTTACTCCCTCAACTCTGAGCATGGTGGTCGCCATCACCGGTGTGTATCTAAGTGTGATGGCCTGAGGAGAATTAGTGCACACGTCGAAACCACCTTCTTCCAACATTTTTCTTCTCTAATAATTTTTCAGAAAAATTATTATTCAAAATATGCAACTCATTTTTATGTAGCTGCAAACAATTCCATAAAAAGTAATTTAAAAAGCTATCGGAGCCATCCGAAAGAGTGATCGATATCCGCGCGACGTTAGATAAAGCTTCAAATGTAGAGCAAATTTGTCGTATAGATTTACATTAAATTGATGTGAAAAGGGTGAAATGATCCAATTAAAAAAGTTTAGCTAATACAAGTACTTACAAGAGAAATTTACCTTGAATATAACTTGCAGATACAAAAACATATTGAGTTTGCATTAGTAGAAAAATTAAAAGTTTACTCCCTCACCTCTGAGCATGGTGGTCGCCATCACCGGTGTGTATCTAAGTGTGATGGCCTGAGGAGAATTAGTGCACACGTCGAAACCACCTTCTTCCAACATTTTTCTTCTCTAATAATTTTTCAGAAAAATTATTATTCAAAATATGCAACTCATTTTTATGTAGCTGCAAACAATTCCATAAAAAGTAATTTAAAAAGCTATCGGAGCCATCCGAAAGAGTGATCGATATCCGCGCGACGTTAGATAAAGCTTCAAATGTAGAGCAAATTTGTCGTATAGATTTACATTAAATTGATGTGAAAAGGGTGAAATGATCCAATTAAAAAAGTTTAGCTAATACAAGTACTTACAAGAGAAATTTACCTTGAATATAACTTGCAGATACAAAAACATATTGAGTTTGCATTAGTAGAAAAATTAAAAGTTTACTCCCTCACCTCTGAGCATGGTGGTCGCCATCACCGGTGTGTATCTAAGTGTGATGGCCTGAGGAGAATTAGTGCACACGTCGAAACCACCTTCTTCCAACATTTTTCTTCTCTAATAATTTTTCAGAAAAATTATTATTCAAAATATGCAACTCATTTTTATGTAGCTGCAAACAATTCCATAAAAAGTAATACTGTTAATGATTATGTGGAAATTATATGGCTACTAAATCCAGGATATCATCGATATCGGTAGCACACCTTGATATAACAAATTGGGAAGACAGAACTACGCTCATATCAGAAGGGTTTTGTACTAAACATACGATATGCAGGCATATGGAATGATTTAATTCAAGAAAAACTTTAATGACATGCATAGTTAATATATTTTTGCTTTAAAAGAAAAACCATTGCTACCCCATTTTAACCGGCCAACATTTTATTGCAGTATTGCTAAAATCAATCTCTAAATCGAATCTTAAATATATTTTGATACATATTTGGAGAAAATAAAATCAAAAGTGGAGCGTTTTGTTCCATGGAAAGCCCGTGTACTAGAAACCCCGTGTATGATTGTTGTGATCGGAGTAAATTCAAATGACAATAGCTTCTGTACATTCTATTAAAACTTATAGAATATTCGAGCCTTTTAAAGGACTTCTTACATATCTATTTTCATTCAATTTAATCATACTAATACAATGTGTTAAGAATAATGGTGCCAGTCTCCTAAGTGAAAGAACCACTTATTCTTTCACCCGGGCCATCATTTGCTATCAGCATACTAATACAGTTTTACTGGCGAAAATATTAAATTTACAAATCCAACTATTGTTAGCAAAGTTCAACGAATTTCAACCTTCAAGTTATTTGCTATTGGATCTATCTCCATGAATGTTTCACCTATTATTTTTAGCTGCTAATAGCATGTACCTTAAATGTTGAAGTTCGGGGAAAATAACACAATTTTATGTAATATTCTCATTTTAAATGGCCGCCATTTGTTTTACGGTTACGGATGTCATCCATTGAACAAATTCTCGAAGATAATCGTTATGCATATAATTCCTGAAACTTTTATGCAAATCCTTGCAAATCCGTACTGTCTGTGTTGATCGGAAATGCATTTTGTTCCATAGCTATGTAAAATTGCTATTGTAATACCGGAAAATTTAAATCTCCATAGGTTTGTTAAATACCAGTTGATGTTTCTGAAATTTTCAGTAGTGATTGAACTTGTAAATTGACATTTAGATATTGAATTTCATTGAATTAAAGGTTGCCCTTACGATTTTATTCAAGAAAATTTTAAATTGATAAATCATAATATTACTAACAATGTTGAGTGAATGTCGACTTCTGACGTATTTGTTGTTGTTGCACTTAAAGATCTACACTCACGATTTTTGGGATGAAAGGTTTCTAATCTTGAGGGAGAGATATGCCAAAATTCTGTGTGTTTCACCTTCTCTCACCCCCTTGACAGTGATAAAATAATTTTAAGACCTGTTTTGAATAGATCTCATTGAGACCTTTTATATGACATCCCACTTGTCATTCCTCTACATGCGGGACCCCCTTCAAACTCCTTGAAATTTTTTTTCATACCAACATTTTCTAGAACTCATAACTTCTGACCTTTCCACAAAGTTTCATAGCTGTAGCTTCTATAGTTTCAGAGACAAACTGCTGTGATATATCGACGGACAGACAAACAAACGGACGGAAGGGCGGACGGACGGACAAACAGACACAGGTACTGATTTCAATAGGGTTTTGTATTTTAGTACAAAGCCCTAAAAATTATACATGAGTGTGTTTTCACAATAAACATAAGTAAGTCTTTTTTCTCTTCCAAGGATTTTTACTATAATCTTTTTCGTGGAACGTGGCCAAAAAGAGTGTTCTCAATGTTTCAGGCTCACGATATATTTTAAATTATATTTTCATGTGATAAAATCAGTGGCTTGTACTAAGAAAGCGGTATCGTTTCCGTTTATCTTCACATAGTTGTATTTTTGAACATGTTGAGCACTCAATTAAAATTTCTTATTAACTTTTTCGATTATATTCCTTTGTTTCAAATTTTGCTTCCTGCACTGTATTTCATTCTAGTACACAAAAAAATACAGCTGATGAAAGTAAGGTTAGGTTTATGATAACAAATAGCGCAAGATGGTGACCAGATTATCAAAAGTCTATTGGCCGGTTTCAGTAATTCCTAAAGATGCAATCATCAAAAATCAAGACATTACATCTAAAAGTCAAAGGGTAAATAAAAATTCATAATGTTCACAAATAATATACATTATAGTCAAAATTAGCTCTTATTGGAATTAGGCCTCATCAAGTCTGCCGGTAATGGAACGTTTTACATTTTGCCAATCGCCCAAAAAGCAATTGAAAAGTGTATTAAACTTGTAGACAAACATATGAAATCAATTGGAGCTCAAAAGCTATCTCTGCCGATCTTAACTTCATCGCATTTGTGGGAGAAATCAGGTAATTTGAAAATCACATGCATGGATGATTTCATAATTTTCTTTAATTATTTCAAGGCCGACTGAAAGACTGTTGTGGTGAACTGTTGATGACGAAAGATCATCAAGGAAAAGATCACATTTTAGGACCTGTAGGATTTAATAGATTCTTTTACCATACTTACAATGTTTAAGTTTTTTTCATTAGACACATGAGGAAGCAATAACAACGCTTGTAGCGCAGTCTGCCCCTATATCGTACAAACAATTGCCACTGAAATTATATCAGGTGAGTAGATCGTAATGTCCCATTTAAATAGTCTAAAATTATTATTCGGTCCGATCAAATACTATTGTGAATCATATAAAATGCTGAAAGCATAACTCTCACAAATATTCCTAGGGTTGAGGTTTGGATATAGAGGTTCTTAAGAAAAATTGGTCGAAATGGTAACTTCAACTTTAGTGTAACATTTTCACTGTTTAGAACAAAAAGCTCCTGTCCAAAAATGTTCGGATTAGTTGTTAAATTTAAAATTTAGCTACTGCTATTTTCCAACATTTAATGTCAACCCTTATTCACATTACTGATTCAGGAGTCTCAAAAGCTCTGAATGATTTTGAAAACGAACGTTAATCGGTGATAAATTAATGGCAATCGGTGCCTGGCCTGGTTTCGGCGAATGGGCGAAGACTCAATTGATACAACCAGCAGATCGCTTCAATGAGCACCAAACTTGAGAACATGGTCATTGAATCGAGATATTCGAGATATTATTTAGTAGGTCGTCAAGGCTATAGCCACAATGATGAACAAATTTCGCTTTAGCTTTATTATAATTTGATCCCAACAATTCCACAAACTTTTGTAATATCTAAATATCAAACAGAACATCATTTAATTAATTCCCTCGATTTTTACAGATCGGAATGAAATTTCGAGATGAACTCAAACCAAGATTCGGATTGATTCGAACTAAAGAATTTTTAATGAAAGATCTTTATTCATTTGATGCTGGCTTCGACGAGGCTAAAATTACGTATCAGGAAGTAGACTCGGCATACCAAGGAATATTTTCTGAGCTAAATATTCCGTTTCGAAAAGGTAAATCGTGAGTCGTGAATAATTGGTTTTATCGATTTATCTAGTTCAAGCTGATACGGGTATGATGGGTGGACGTTTATCAAATGAGTACCATTTACCATCCCCTATTGGGGAAGATAACATAATTGATTGTAAGAAATGTGGATTTGCTTCAAATATTGAAGAATGTGGTGAATTATTTGAATGTCCTATGTGCAAAAATTCACATTTAAAAAAAGAAAAATCTATCGAGGTAAGTTTAATTATAGCGTTTTATTGATACAAACCGATTTTGCAACGAGATTTGCATAAAATATTTCTCTCTGTTCTTAAAAAAAATAGTGGCTTCTAAACCAAAACTAATTTATACTGACAATAAATGCATTGATGATGGAGTATATATATATATATATATATATATATATATATATATATATATATATATATATATATATATATATATATATATATATATATATATATATATATATACATGTGTATTTTAAAAATTATCTTATTGAAATCACTGAAACTTAAATACCTTACTAGTGATTGAAACATTACTGACGAAATATAATTTGTTTAGATCGCTCACACATTCCTGTTGGACGATAAGTATTCTAGTAAATTGGGTGCCACGTTTCTACAATCCAATGGTAAACCGAAAAGTATATTTATGGGCTGCTATGGAATAGGAATTACTAGATTAGTTGGAGCTATTTTGGAAGTAATATCAACAGAAAATGCAATAAGATGGCCTGATTCATTGGCACCGTACAAAGTCTGTTTTATTTCTGCTAAGGTGAGCCATCTTCGAAGTTCATATGGAAAAAATTAGATATGCTTTGTAAATCAGGCTGGTAGCAAAGAGGAAACAGCGTCAAATAGCCTCGCAGAGAAAATATGCTCACAGTTATCTGGAATTATTGATGTTGATGATGTTCTAATCGATGACAGGGCTAACTTGACCATAGGCAAACGATTGATGGAAAATAAAAGGTGAGTTATAAAAATATCACTATAAATATTATTATAAGTAATCAAATATATTAGGATGGGGTATCCCATAATAATTGTAGCAGGATCTAAAATTCTCGAATCAATACCAAAATTTGAGTTGCATCTACAAGTAGAGAACATATCTTCAGAGTTGCAATTTACAGACGTCGTTAATGAGGTTGGAACATATTTTAGAAGAAAAAATATAGGAAACAAGTGTAAAAGTTAAGTGTTGCTTTTTATTGTAAATTCAATGCTTCATACATAAATTTAAGATATAGTATAATAAAATATTTAAAGTACATCTTGAACTTACATATTTAATCTGATACTTGAAGTGATATTTGGTACATATACTACTAGAGTGGGTATATATTTCCCAGGTATGTTTGCAATTTTTCGCATCTTAAACTGACAAGTTAATTTCTCATTGGTATGTTTGATCGTAATAAATGAAAAACTTTTTAACTTGATTTTATAGTTAATGTATATTAATAATAATTTTTTTTGTTTTATAAACTACTTGCAAAATAACTAAGCATAAACTTGGGGTTTTTGCTATTGAAGTTCGATTGGAAAATTATTTCCATGCTTTTTTGGTACTTGTTATATTGCAACTTTAATGGAGCTTAAAATCAGTTCGCAAAATCTTCGCAAACTATTTTCAATGTTTTTTGTTTATTAGACAATATCTGTTTTAATGTTTCCATTATATCCAAGGACGCTACTTTGATTGATAAAGTATGAGATGAGCTTGCTCATTTTTCCTTCTGCAGAATGTTCAGCTACATTTCTTAAAAACATTTGATTTAAATTTAATTGTTATTAAGAACATGAATATTCTTTGAGGTGTACATCATTACGAGATGATGAAACAATTTTGAAGTTTAAATATATAACTTAAAAGAATAAATATCAAAGAATTATCAATGGAACAAAGCCAAAATGTAGGATCATCAAAAGAAAAGACAATATATATTTTCAATTCAATAATTTAGTCATCTTATTTACCCAGAGTAATTATCAATTTCTCTTAGGCTAATATTTCACGGTTCTAATTGCGCCACCACCCGCAGGACAAATGCTTAGTGGATTTGCCTCATAGAAGATACTATGCAACTCACAGAGATCCTTTTCAACTAACTTTTTCTTCCTTTTGCTGCTATAATTTTTCTCCTTATGTTGATTTTTTTTTTCACTATATAAAATAATGTCGGGAACTAGGTAAGGTTCGATGAATATGGTATAGTTCTTGTATGTCATGGAAAAAGTGACTAACTCAATTTTATTTCCTTAATTGTACTAAAAAATATTAAACCACCACTAAAAGTAAATTCGTCGATGTAAGGGTGTTAAAAGGAAGGTGTGATTTGTATCAGAAAACATTAGGCTATGACGTTTTTAATATAAGAATACTTAAGACCAGATTGAATAAGAGCGCTCTGTTGCGTTTGCGACGCACATAAATTCTGGAGTTTTTCGGTTTTTTTTGGTTGATTCAGTTTAAGTTACCAAGGGACTAATTTTCTAGTCAGCTCAAAGCCAAGTGTAAAACGATTGGGGATTGAATTCAAGAATCCAATATGCTATTGAGCAGTAATAAAGCAACTCTTGCTTATCCATTTATATTATTACTTACACATTTGGCTTTTAAGCGTACCTTATTTTGAATCATTATAAGGTTCTCAAATTTGATACGTTTTTATAATAAATTTGTTGCGATATAGAAAATTACGATTTTATTTGGCCCAGTAGTTTGGATGCATGCAAGGTTAATTATTGATTGCTTGCGCCCAACTGCTACAAACAAATTTATCTAGTTCCTGTTTGTTTTAACCTCTGTAATCTCAAGTCAAAGGATTGTGTTATAACGAAAGAATTTGTGGCATTAGTAGAATCTACATTTCCTTCCGAAATTTTTAGGACTTTGTAAAAAAATTTTAAAGACCTTTAAGTTTTCCGTTCTGTTTGTCCGTCTGTCCGTGCGTTACAGCAAGCTTTCTTAGAAACTATAGAAGCAGTAATTAGGCCTAAACTTTTGAAAGACTAAGTTTGAGCTTTCTCAAACTGAGTCTCTAAAAAGTTTAGGCCTAATTACACATTTCAAATTTTTTTAACGGGGGTAGGCTGAAGTGGCTCTTGAACAATTTTTTTATCAAATGAATTTCAAACAAAAAGTCATTTTATGCATCAAGAGGTCCAGGAGGAGGCAAAACGTACGAAAAATTTGTCTACCCTCCCCTCGCGATTGAATACCTAAGAGCCGAAAAATGTGAAAAAATTCCGGAGATAGGTCTTTTTGAGTACAAGGGGAACAAATACCTCTGAAATCGAAATTCATTCAACTTTGTTAATAGTATGATTTGTCGATTGTACATTTTCTTCCATAAAATCAAAACGGTACCCTCGAAACTCATTAAAATTTTACAGTTGTATAGATTGAAATAAGATCCTTATACTCACATTCATGCTAATCGGATCATAATCAACTGAGGTATAGCCATTTCAATTGTATGAAATTACAACAACAATTACATGGGTTGGTTGATACATATTTCAAATCGATCTAGGCACTCTTTATTTTCTACGGACTTTCATGAAAATTTGAACAGTGTTTAATTTGAATATATTCATTTGGATGAGCATTCAAAAAAAATATTTAAGCTGAAACAAAATGGCTTATATCAGTACAATATTGGATGAATAATTCAGGGCATCGATTAATGCTATCGGAAAACTTGTTTGGAACCCTATGATGATTACAAAGTTCTTCTGATAGGACCACTCTCCTGCTTGCTCGACTTAACTAAAATTTATATTTCACAACCTTTAACAATAAATATGAAAGTAATTTTGCTTTTTTTCCAACAATCCAATAGTGGGTTTAACGTTGCACGGTAGATGCAGAAGTAAACATTTTAATATTTTCACAAAGATAAATTGCAAAATGTTAACATTCTCTCGATCAAAGAAAATGTTTTATTCAATGTGATTAAATTTTATAACGAAGTGAAGTTTTGAGGGCTGTTTTACTGTGAAGTAATTGTATACAAAACAAAGCTAATGACGCAGTCGAGGAAAAATACCTCAAGCACACAAAATATCACACTTGGCGAATACAGTATTGAAAATGTGAGCGAATTTGTGTATTTAGGCGTTAAAATAACGAGAACCAGTAATGAATATACGATATACGCCGAAGAATACAGCTCGCAAATAAAATATTTTATTCAATGTTGCCGATCTTGAAAACCAGCTGCATATACAGGAAAATGCCACAAGTATACATATCTGTGATAAAACCTGTGTTATGCTATGGGTGTGAAACATGGACCCTAACCCAAGCATCCGCAAATATATTGAACGCCTTTGAGCGACGGGTCCTGAGGCGAATAATCGGAACGAAGCTAGATGGGGACCAATGGCGAATTCGATACAACCATGAGCTGGATGAAATTTTTGACGAGCCTGAGGTCTCAACAATTGTAAGACTGCGGGAACTGCAATGGGCTGGACATATGAATCGTATGGACGAACAACGGATACCCAAAAAGGTATTCGTTGGGAGAACTGAAGGCCGAAGAAATCAAGGTCTGACTCGGTCGACGAAGACAGTTCATCGCTGCTCGGATTTCGAAATTGGAGGACGCGGTCAATCGACCGAGACAGTTGGAGGTGCTATTTACAGAGAGCGAAGGCCCGAAAGGGGCTGTAGTGCTACGAAGAAGAATTGTGTACGAAGGGATTTACATTACCATGTTATTCAGTAAAAAATGTCAGTAATTTTTATTGCCTTTATTACCGAGCAATTTATGTTCTATATGATTTATTCGAACTGTAAGCTATCTATAACATCTATTCCATCGTCGTTGTAGTTGGAACACTAAAGCCTCTCACGGCTTTGAATTCTTGCGTCTCCAGTTTTCGCGGTCCATCGACTGCGTTTTTCAATTTCGGAATCCTAGAAATAAAGCATTGTCCTCAATAAATAGAGCCTGACCAGGGTTTTATTGGTTTTTCAGATGAATACCGTTTTCGCTAACCGTTGGTCACCTATATGTAACTTCAGGCCAGTCCAATGCAGCTTTCACAGCTTTACTATTGAAGAGGCTTCCGGCCCGTCAAATACTTCTTAAAACTCGTCTTGGCTGTGTCTTACTCGCCATCCGTCTCCTTCTTGTTAAGTTCCCATAATATGTCTCAGGATCCACTTTTAAAGGCGTTCAGTATTTTTGCGGAAGGTTGAATGAGGGTCCACAGATTACTTTTAGACCATTACAACAGAGTTAGATGATTTGTTTGCAAGCTTAATTCTACAGCGTATTTGTAAAGTTAGCGTCTTTTATCAAATTAGCATCTAAATACACAAATTCAAATTGTGTTGACCAGGTTTTGTTAATTCGGGGCATTTTTCCTCAACATCTCAATTCTGGGAATTCAACGCGTCTGTGCTGAATTCCCAGAATTTATCAAGCACTTGTTCTAATTCAATCTTATAAGATCTTGATAGATATTCTATAGTCCGCACAAAGCAAAGATATAGCCCCATAATTTTCGCATCGTTGCTAGTTTCCTTTTTAGGGATTTGTTAGTATAACTAAACATTATTGAAATCTCGAATAACTAAACATTATTGGATATAAAATAAATTTCCAAGGTTCTTAAGGGGATCTCCCAATATATTATATATATATATATATAATATATTGTATTTCTCATTTGAGGAAAGAGTCATACAAAGTGCTTTTGTATGAGTTTTTCACTCAAATGGGAAATACATGGTCACGTCTACGTAGTGATCTTGATCCGGTTGGGAGGGTGCGAGGGGGCACTGCTACCATCTGGATGCCCCACTCTTATTTGTGGGCCATAAAAATCGTCGGTAACGACGAAGTCCTCTTAAGGTCGTCTGTCTTCCCCACGTCCAGTTTGTCCTTTGAGTCAGCAATTTCCTTTGACCCTTAGTTGGTTGCCTCCTTTTTGACTTCGGTCGACATTTCTTTGACCCCCGTAATATTCGTGAATGCGAAATTTTTTTGTAGTGCGTCCTTGTGCTAGGGGGAAAGAATCCGCCCCACGACATCGCAACGCTAGCCTGCCAGCGCATTCACGCGTCCCCAGACAAGGCCAGTCTCGGCGGATCTTAACATCCTCTTCCGCTGAGGCAGCAGACCATCGTTGCAGTCCTTTGCGGACATGTAACCTCCTTATTTCACCACATACGTCCTAACCAAAATTAAAACTGTAGACCGGGAATGGCAATAAGCGTCCTAATTGAAACTAGCTCTTCCGACCGCCAACGCCAATTGCTGTAATATAACGAAAAAATAATATAATTAGTTCGTATATGACAACAGTTGGCGGTTCCAGACGATAATGCTAGTTTCAGTTCGGTGCCGTAACTTTAGTTTCGGTTAGGAACGCCAATTGATGCTCCTGGTCCTTAAGTGTTAAGATGCCTGACCACATACTTCACGCTCGAATAACTCGTGTGGCATCGCATATTATCCTGCGGCTATTGAAGCCTTAAATTTTTGGAATTCAAAATTAAGAATAATTATTACGGTTTTCATATTTTGTGACTGTAAGGCTTTAAAATTAATAAAAAAATAAATATTGTTGGAAAAAATGGTGCGGGGATATTGGTTTCATCGGCGATAACGCTGCTGATTTCCTCACGAGTGAGCGTGGACTTCGAGTAATACCGTCGCCTGAAGTTTTTCACTACTTTGTAGGCTTATCTTGCACTATTGCTCATTAAGCTGTCCTCTAAAGTATATCAAACAGTAACAAGTATATCAAACAGCAACGCCCAATCAATGTTAAATCACTGTTTTTATGAAATCACCATTATTGCGGTCAATCTTAAGCTCAATAATATTTTTTGTGTCATATGAATAGCAGCATACTGAAGTTTACAGTTCCTGAATTTTGTCGAAGAATAATAGTTGATGCAATAAAAAAAGATATTGAACTTTTCCTGTGAGTAAGGAAATAGCGGGCAAACTTTATATGATGTTAATATGCTCGCTGGCAGGAGTGTTCATTGCTAAACTTCTTTTATCTTGAAAATTGTACATTAACATGAAAAAATGCGGGTCTAAATTAAATTCGATAAATTAGATACAATTCTTTTTTATCATTCATAAATGAATATCAATCTAAAGCATACCTGTTGCATAACCTCTGCAAAATTGAAAAAAATAAATGAGAACGAAAATTTTGACCGAACTGTAAGGAATTGTGCATTTCAAGATATTTTTTCTATAGCTTTTTCTGCGCTTCTAAATCCACTTCTTATAATGGTTAATTTATGTGTGTCGACCCTTTCGATTTGAGAAACATGTGCAAAGCAAGTGGACACAAAGTTGAATTATTTTTGAAATATTTTCTATTACATTTCGATATGTAAGTACACTAGATATATAAAAGTTGATATAAGCCAATTTAATAAACTCCAGATTTTTTAAGGAGTCAACGAAATATTCCGATTTTTGGATCTCTTTTCGTACGTTGAGTTTTAATAATTTGTGTTTATTTTTGGTAATCATTCTATTGTGCGAAATTTAAATGAATTTCAAAGTTAGGATTGTATTTGTGACGATAATCTAAAATACGTCTTCAATTATTTATGGCTTTTACAGTAACTCGAAATATACAATATAATTACGTTTTAATAAACAGATTTAGGTGATTTAATTAACTTGATCATCATATGGCAACTTATTTGTTAAATTTAGACAACAAAGCAAAGGATAAAAAATTGGTGACTCGAAATTCACATGGTTGCAAAGGAAAAGTGACTTGCAAACAATGTTCATTGAATGAAGAATTAATTGAATTCAAAATTATTATTTGTTGATTTTTATAAGTGTTGAATAACTAAGTTTCAAGGAAAAAAACATAATAATAATTATAAGAAGTGAAAAGGATGGGAATAATAATAAAGGCACTGAATAAATTGAAACCACGATCGTCTTATTTTTCGGTGAAAAGACTAATTGCCTTCGACGCGCGTACCTAGTTCCGTTGTGAGGGGTCCCGCAAGACGACGAGCAGCAAGAACGGGGAGTCTTCTGCAGAACGCCACGCAGGGCGCACGTCCCGAAAACCGCGCCGGCAAAGGAAAAATTGTGTGAAAAAGATTCAGTTTAAATTCATTGAAATTAGCCAAAGTCACTAGGTCATTGTAATTTGCATTGCATTTCACCTTTTCGTGTGCTCGAAGTCACGTACAAACGACGCGAGTTCTTGTAGTGGACGTGTGTCGTAGTCCCGTGCAAATCTTCGGAGAGTGCGAAGAAGAGCTCGCGATTGGCGACAGTGAATAAGTGTTCTGACTCTTGCGCCAACCTATTTAATCACGCCAATAAATTAAGTGGTAGCAAATATATGTACAATGATTCACTAGTTAAATACTTAAACTTAACTAGTAAATCATAAATCCTGATGCTACAACATTTTTGGCATATACGTCGGTAGCTGGTGAAAAAGAATAAATTGAAAGTTCAGAAAGAGTTTCAATTCTCAGCATTGGTCTTAACAAAAAGCCTAAGTCTAGTGAGACGTTTGCATATAGAAGATGGCTGTATCCGTTTGAAAGTGCTGAATCAATTGATTGGTCGATTGAAATAGGAATATGTGATCGATGTGCTGATAAAACATTGAGTAATTATCATGCCTGGTCACATCGTCAATGGGTTCTGGAGCGCGCATCTCATTTACTACGATCGGAAATCCTGTATACAGAGAAATTCATAGATGCATATCAGTGTTTGAAATATGCTACTATGACAGGGAACGAGATGAGTATCCTTACCTAAAAGACTTGATAAATTTTTATCTAATTGACGGTGTATCATCAGTCGAAGAAATTATACGAACTCTCTTGCCAAATATGAATGCAAACACTTTGAAAGAAGACAAATTGAAATGTTTTCTATGTAGTTGCAATTTTGCTGCGTACGATATTAAATTTAGCGATGATTTGAAAAATTTTTTGGGTTTTCCGAAATCATTCGAGGATCATTGAGATTTATTGTAGAGAATCGCAGAAGATTCAATAGCACAAATTATGATTGTTATCAACAAACTCCAGTTTCGAAGTTGTCGAAATATGATTATTCATCAAATGCATTCTTGGTAGCGTTGGACTCGGAAGGATTGTTGGGCGAAAAACATAGAAGGTGCTGTGAAAATGGCTTGTTGGATTGTTGCGCGGTGACTAATTAAATTTTGAGGCGATTTATTTTAAAACTAATCCAAAAAAGCAAAATGATGTGTATAGTAACTTCGCGTAACAATACAAGTAAATGCGAATCTGCACGTGTTTCTTTTTAAAAGCAATCAGTTAATATTTTAAATATTTTTCCCATACTGTGAAGATTTTGACTGTTTGAATTGAATTTGCTGTACTTTGCATAAAATTGTTTACATCGAGTTGCAGCCGTGATTGCTTGTGAAAGTTTACGTCAACTGCAAGGTATTGGGTTCGTATGCTGGGGAAAAAAACCCGACCAACGGCACCGCAACGCTAGCCTGCCAGCGCATTCACGCGTCCTCAGACAACACCAATCTCGGCGGATACTACCATCCTCTTCCGCCGAGGCAGCAGACCATCGCTGCAGTCCTGTACGGACATCTTTCCATCCATTTCACTACAAACCTGATGATCTTCTATATAGATCATAACTTTAGTCTGAACTGCAGTTAGTTAGGTAGTAGTGTGGTATTTTTGAAGTAATTGTCTTTTATTAAAACATTTTAAAATATAATGGTGATTGGATCGCGAAGCATTACACGAAAAGAATACGTGAAGAAACTTGTGTACTAGCAGTTTCAATCTATGGCAAGTAAACTCACCCATTCGATCTCGCAAAAGATAACCGACAAGTGGATATGTACTGTCCTGCGCGCAACCAGTAAGCTGAGTTCGTAGACAATTTTTTCCTGCGCAGATTTTATCAGAAGTCTCATATTTTTATTGCTGGCGTTACGATACATTTACACCTAGAAAACCACTTATTTCGAGGCGATGTGTTTTAAAATTTCAAATAAAATATACTTATTTCGTCCAATAAATTTTTTAAATGTTACCAAGGATATAAGCAACCTTAAAAATTATTCGCAGGAGCAAATTAGGTGCAATACTTTACTTTATTTGGAATATTAAAAGTAATCTCAAAATGATCGATTTTGAATTTATTGAGTTCAGTTTTGCGTAAATTTGAAATTAACAGGGAGGAGGTGGTACTGGGAGGTGATTTCTAGTTAATTGGTCGAAAATATTGCCTCACAATAACCCGTAGAAAATGTTGTTCTCGGTATATTGTATCCCCAATATTTTTTAATCGTATATTTTTGCAACTCGATCAATATATCTTTGTGATTATCCTCACAAACCATAAAAGTTGTGACTCTAAAGTTCTGTTAAAATGAGAAAATAATTGTTGGGTCTCCGATCCCCCAATCTAAATTACCTACATTATTTTCAACCGCACACGAAAACAGGAAAAAAATTTCAAAGCATTTTCTGGTTTTTAAGATGTTTTAAAAGCCGATTTGGGTTTTGATAAATAGTTTCGCAATAGTGTGCGAAGCATTAAGACTTGAGTTTAGAAAGCATTTGAGTTTATAAAGAGATATTTGAACGAAATATATTTTATGTTCAGATATAAAAACTTGAGTCAATAATAGTTGAAAGTTTGATGAAAGATACTATATTATTTCAACATCAAATTTAGCCTGAACGATTTCAAACTGGAGAAAACAATTCTAAGAGGTGAGACAATCATTTCAAATCGGAAATTAACCATTTCAAATTCTGTGAAACTTTTTTGAGCGATCGCTAGACCTTTTTTTTGTGCACAATTTATGCACATCTATATCGCGTCTACGCTGTACTTGACATAGCTTTTTAGATCGTGTTTCAGATAACTCAGATAGTGACAAATTACTTAAAAAGTTGAAATGCTTATAGTTGCTGATTTAAACTGAATTAAGTTGCGTTTGGAAAGTTATTGTTAGAAATGTGTGCTACAATTCTCGTCAGAGCATCGTAGTATAGTCACATGGATTGATACCGATACCAATTAATTTTTTTATGCCAACTCGATTGGTTTTTGCAACTACGAATTATGGTAAGATTAAATTCCCTGTAAATCATCAAACCATTTCATTTGATATCCAACTCAACTATTTTCGATTAAAAAATATTTTAAAGGATCACATCAGTAAAAACTGGAGTACGTCTAGCACTCGTTGCGTGTAGACGTGTTTTTAATCGCTCCTGTCATTAATTTTAAAAATTAATTAATTTTTCACAAAAGTCAGTTTCAAATAATTGAATTAATTTTGTACGAGTCAGTCAAAAGCAAGCTTTGATTTTATTGGGGAAGAGTTAATCGTCGAAGGCATCGACCAACCATACCAATATATCAAGAAAAGCAACAAACCAAAGACAACTCGGGACTGCTGTATGGAGGAGCCCGACGGCTTCCCTCCGTTGGGGGGCCCCGGGGAGAGTGACGGTGTGAAATTGGCAAGTGTCAACAAGCGGAGACACACGAGCACCCAGGATACCGCAGATGCCGGTCGTAAAACGCAAGTGCTCGAGGATAGACACGAGGTGTGTCGCCTTCGAAGTGAAATCGACGAGCTTAAGGCAAGAATTCATACTTACGAAGAAATGTTCAAGACGGCAAAACAAGTTCAAGAGAGTGGTCCGATACGAAAAATCGAAAAACAGAAGAAAGCTGCAACTCCAATAATAACTGAAGAGGTATTAAGTGCTGGTGGCACCAACGAAAGCCAGAACTACTTTGCGGTGCTGGATGGACTCCAACAGGACATGGAGGTAGACGAAGGTAATAAAGACGATCATTTTATCTTATATTTAAAAAATAAAAATAATGAAAGTAGAAATAGTGAGAAGAAACCAGCCCGTAGTTCTGCTGGTCCTCCTCAAAAAGCAGCCAAGAATGCCGAGAAAGTTCCGCCAATTAATGTCTTCGGTCAAAGCGGAAAAGACATGGTTCGGCTGTTGGCAGCCGAAAACAAATTGACAAATTTCGAAATCAAACGAATAAATTCTGAGAAGCTGTCAATTAGAACGAAATCACTGGTTGATTTCAAATCAGCGAAAGATGCTTTGAATTCTGGGGAGGTTCCGCACTTCACTTATACCCCCAAAAGCGAGAAGAACCAGACGTTCTTGCTGAAGGGTTTGGACTGCGGAGAAGATACCGTCGATCTTCTTCAGGTCCTCAAGGAAACAGCACCACAAATCGAGTTCATCTCAGTGAAAACATTCGCGACAAGAAGGTCGACGGTAGAAAAAAAAAAATTTACCACTTTATTTGGTACAAATAACAAATAAGAGCAGTCCAAGCGCTCTTCAGCAAATCAGGTATTTAAATTTTCGAGTGGTGAGGTGGGAACGCCTCCAGAAGCGAGAAATCAACCAGTGCTATCGCTGCCAACGATTTGGGCATTCGGCTGCCAACTGCGCCATGCATTACCGATGCGTTAAATGCAAAGACGTGCATTTTCCCGGTGAGTGCAAATTGGCTCAGACGGAGCCAAAAGAGAAGTTATATTGTGTGAACTGCGGTGTTTTTGGTCACCCGGCATCATATCGAGGATGCTCCCGATATCAGGATGCAAGATTGAAATCTGCCCCAAAGCAAACACAAATACACCGCAGTGTCTTAGCTCCGAACTTCGTCAAGCCCGGAGTATCATTTGCACAAGCCGCTAGAGGACCAGCAGAAAATGCGGAAAATAGTGTAAATAATGTAAGTGGCAATAATGAGCTGCTTCTTAAAATTTATCAGCAACTAAATTCCTTATCAGAGCGAATCGATAAACAAGATTCGAAAATTAACATTGTTTTTCAGCGTTTAGGACTTTCAAATGCCTCAAAATAAGTTGTCATCCAGCCACATTCCCACGGATAGGATTCGTCTCATCTCGATCAACGTCAACTCCATTGTTACTTTACATCGGCGTGATTATCTCCTTGAATTCATTGCCAGACAAAAGCCTGACATCCTGCTTCTAACCGAAACCCACCTCAATTCATGGCACTCCATGACATTCAAGGATTTTGAATTCGTAAGAAACGATAGGGTAATAGGTGATGGGGGAGGTGGCACCGGGATATTGGTACGAAGACCCTATCGTTTCCAAAATATTGAAAAAGTCGAATTCAAAAGCTTTGAATCTCTTGAAGTGTCCGTTATCAAAATCTCACTGCCAGGTGGGGATAACCTCTTCGTTATCTCTGCCTATGCAACTGGTGGAACTGTTCTCAAGCTCAAGGAGGAACTCAATTCCTTGTTTGAAATACTCGAATTGAACAGGCTGCATAACTATTATATTCTTGCTGGTGACCTGAACGCCAAGCATACATCATGGCTGAACGCCACCAATAATCCAAGAGGTGTATTCCTGAAATCATGGATAACAGAGAACCAAATTGAATACAGGTGCAATCTTTATGGGTCGGAGTTCCCAACATACCCTAGGACAAATTCATATTTGGACCTTTGCATTGCTGACGCAAGACTCGAATTCAACTTTAATAGTCCTCAACGGAAACTGCAGGTGCTTCCTTATGATAGCGACCATAACGCAATCGTAATGGAAATCAATCATCACAGGGATGATTTCTTCCTCATTCCAGTTCAACACGAAACTCATCGGTTGAACTTCAAAAAAACAGACTGGGGAAAGTTTCAAAAGAAGTTTAATCGCGAGTACCAGAAGCAATGTCCCCCTTCTGATGGTGGCAACTCTTGCTCAATGGTTCCGAATGACAGGAATCTAACTAACGATGAAATATATGTCTATTTGTCGAAGTTAGAGAAGCTGACGTTGGAAACGATTGAGAAAGTAGTTCCCAAGATTAAACAACGAAACAATATGGAAGGATATGAAACACCAACCATCGCAAGGTTGAAAAGATTGAAAAGCCTTCTTCTCACACGCGTCAACAATATTTATCGACGATTTTTGGATTACAACCATCCCTCGTTGGCTTTGTTGAAATTACATCTGAAGAATGTCCGGAACTTAATCCGGTCATACTTCAGGAGTGAGGTCAGCAATCAATGGGCGGAAAAATTGAGGGGTATTAGCCCACAGAACCCAGATGGCGTGTTTGCGAAAGTGAATAGCATATTCCGCAAGAAGTCTCGAGTGAAGGTATCGAATCTTGAAGTCACTAGTGATGAGATAAATCTTCTCGATAAGGCTGGTATCGAAATTGATAGTACGACTCCGGATAGAAATGGAAACAGGATTATTTGTGAAGGATTGGATAAACTTGCCCTGATTGGAACACATTTTGAATTGGTTCATCTGCCAAACCCTGAGAGAGGGAACGAAATTTTTTCAGAGGTCGTTGAAGCAAAAGTTTCCGACTTCAAATCAAGCCTGAACGGCCAATCAATTCTTCATTTCAATGAAACATTAACATCTGACCTCATACCGAGCTTGAATCTTATTGATTATTTTGTCAGCTATGAAGACTTGTGTTTCATATTTCGCAAGATAAACAACAAGAAATCATGTGGTACTGATGGTATTCCAAATGTAGTTCTCCGACATTTGCCTGAGGTTGCTATTAGGAACTATTGCATATTGTTCAACAACATGTTGAGCAATTCATATTTCCCAAATGAGTGGAAAAAGGCTAAGGTATTTCCGATCTTGAAGAAAGGAAAAGAATCTTCGTGCCCCAAAAGCTATCGCCCAATTAGCTTGCTGCCTAACATCAGCAAGGTGTTTGAAGTGATACTCAACAGAGCATTAAACGCCCACATTGAGGGAAATGAGTTGATGCCGAATTGCCAATTTGGTTTTCGTGCCAGGCATTCGACCACACATGCAATAACGAAAGTAACCTCGGACATCTGTTGGAAACTAAATGATAGACAATGTGTTGGAGCATGTCTCATTGATATGGAGAAAGCCTTTGATACGGTATGGTTAGATGGACTTATTTTTAAACTCGTTCAGGACAAGTTCCCCAGACACCTTGTCGCCATGATGTGTAATATGTTATACGGGAAATCGTTTGTTGTAACTGATGGAAATCTGACAACAATGCGCGAGTTCAAGGTCTTGAATGGTCTACAGCAGGGAACAGTTACTGCGCCTCTGCTCTTTTCAATCTTCATTCGCAAGCTATTGAACGGCTTTGATTTTAACGTCTCGCCAACGCGATCATTGGTAGCGTTTGCTGATGATCTGATCATCTATACGGCAGACCGAAAAGCTACAATAGTTCAGAGCAATCTCCAAAAAATGTTCAATGATGTACAGCTGTACACTGACAATTGGCGAATGAAAATCAATGCGCAAAAGTGTGAAACAATCTTGTTTCGGACAACGCTGCAGGGGGTCAGTCAAGACCTGAAACGTAATTGGAAAGATTTCCACATCATGGCTGGTGAGGGTAGTCTTGAACGGGTTCCACATAAATCCTGTGTTCGATACCTCGGTGTTTATCTCGATCAGTATCTGTACTATACTGAACATGTGAAAATCATGCTCAGTAAGGCACTAAAAGTAGTCATGGCCCTTCGAAAGCTCTTTCATTCCAGATACATTGATCAAAAGGTCAAAATTATCTGTTACAAGACACTGGTTAGACCAGTTTTGACATATGGATGTCAGATCTGGTACAACCAGAGTGCTAGTACTATGGAAAAATTAAGAGTTTTCGAAAGGAAATGTCTTCGTGCATGTACTGGTTTGTACAGAAAGCCTGAGACGGATTGGAAACATTATATATCGAATAGAAGAATTTATCAAACTGCTGAAGTGACTAGACTCGATATTTTCATATTGAAACTTCTTCGGAATCATATCGCAAGATCTGTGACTGTGAGTGAAAACCCTTGGATTTCACAGCCGTTCCACCCTACAGACGGGTATATTGCGACTTGCCTCGCTACTGGCTTCATTCCTCCAGAAGCATTCGTGTATTTGGACATGAATCGATATGTTTTTGATTCTGACGGCGTCCCAGTCATATATCACATATATCGACGGGCCACCGATAAGAAGATAAAATATCCTCCTAATTTGAGTTCACGAGACCAACAGTTCCAATTGAGGCTGATCGAGTTGAGACGGGGCAATCTAGGTATTGGTGGCTGAATGACAATGTCTAAATTATTCGTGTATATTTTCAGTTTTGGTGTTTTTCGTTATTTAGTTTTTGAGTTTCAGCTCATTATTGCTACATTTAGTGTTGTTGTTTATTTTTGTTAAAAATTAGGTATAGGTTAGGTTTATATTATGTTTATTATATTAGGTTAGAGATAAGGTAAAACGCTTAGGTTAGGAACATTGTTATAGATTTTTTTAAGTATAAGATAAAGTTTTTGATAGCATTTATTAGAATTAAGTTAAAACATATTAGGTGTAGGATCAAAGTTCACTGTAGTGTTAAGATTATAAATAATTTTAGAATAGTGTTGGTTGGTTTTTTCTCCTTTTTCCAATTAAATTTAAAAAATATGTAATAATCTTCATTGATTTGAATTTGCTATAGTTTTTTTTTTTCAAATGTGTAATGATAACGTACAAATTTAGAGAGCCATTTGGGCCATTAAGTTTTTTATTGTTATTGTTTGGAATTTGCTTTATATTCTTTTAAAATTTATAACGATTAGTATTAAATAAAGCGCTTTTGATTGATTGATTGAGTACGCTAATAAATCAATTCAGATTATTTTTAAGGTTCCATTGTTTAAAGCCAAAAACAAACGGTCGAACAGTAACAACAGGAGAATGCGAGACATTGTTTCAAAAGGTAAATTTTCAAAAATTTTGATAACGATTAAGAACCTCGTAAAAACATTTTAAAAAGATATTTACCTGATAGGTTTACAACAAATGGAAAATGCGAAAATTCTGCGTATCATTTAGTTTAAAAATTAAAAAAAAACTTTGCATGCAACAATACAAAGTAACATTTTCCCAAAAACTTTAACGTTTCTTTGATTTAACGAAAATCTGCATGTGGGATACAAACTACATCCTTCTGTATTGCCTTAATTCAATTACTGAACGAAGTTATATTTATACAAAATGCTCTGATATACTTTGGAAAACAAGAAGATATTTAAAAATATTCCATATTTTCCGATTCAACAATAATAGATGGCGCAACTGCGTACTTCAAACCTTTTCTTTCCCTCAGTCACAGTTTATAAAATAAAACCACATTCATTTAGAGTTTTTTAAGTTGTATATGAGTCTGAAAGCAAAAAGCCCCTCTTGAACTAGCTGTTGAACATTCAGCAATTTAAGCGAATATTATGATTTAGTGACAAACGCTTCCAAAGATTATCTCTAGATAGCCAAGAGCAATTTAACGTTTTCTTGATCCCAGGTGGAAACTTAAATGCACTTAAATTTTCATTCACAAATTGCTTAAACTAATCGATGACTTATATATGATTTCATGTAAATATGATGAGTAATATTCATTGAACAAATTAAAAACAAAAATGATAAAATTAAACTTAGTTTCAATAAGAACGTATTATATTACTTGAATGCAATGGGTCGAAGTGGATAAAATGATTCAATTTTAGTGCATGCTATAAAATATATTTGCTCACATTTCAAATCGATGTAATTTCATATTATTCATTATTATTTTGCCTACTGAGATTCATCTACAAGTTGTTCATATAAATACTCATGCAAGAATTACCCACAGGTAACGGCATGATTAAAGCCTATTTTTTATTATCAGCATACATTTTTGGGTTAGAATTTAACATTGTGTTGCGATTCTTTCCGTCCCTACACCGCCTTTCTTAATACACAGCTTAGTTTGCTCATAGTTTCAGTTTGATGTCATTTTTTTGCTATAATTTCTCATTATTTTTATGATAATCTATATATTTAAGTAGCTGAACCAGTTTGCGCCGCGTTTTCTTTTAGTTGTTATCAAAATTATTAATATTATTCCTCTTGCCTCATTTTGTGTCCCTTTCCCTTGCATAATGGATCGAGAGCCGTCCGAGTTCTAAGTTTTACTTACGAACCATTTCATGTTGCAGATAATATAAACTTAAAATTTTGAAAATAATTTTTAAAAAGAAAATCACTTTTTAATTAAAGCTGAGTTATAATAGAAACTCTTGAAGAGAAAATTGGAATTTTAACAAATTATGAAATAAAAAAAATTATTACAAATATCTTACATAAACGCTTACAATGAACACTTTATAACCTATTAAATACGTATCAATAAATAATTTGTTCTTTACACAGTAATCACAATTTATACTATTTACAATACAAATACGTATACCTTATACTTAATCCCTCCATTATCACGATTTCATGTTAAGGAATATATCTTCAAGTGTTGTCTCGTTCACACAGTAATCATAAAGAATGTGTGGATATTTATTGATAATTATTTCCATTTTGCAGAAAACTTCATCCCATGGTATAGCTTTTACTGAATATACAATCGTTAACTGAAATTTGAATAATATGTATTAACCTCTTCAACCCATGGAGAATTTCAGCCAAACTTACATCATGGAATTCTCTCTCGGTACATTGGAATGTTGTATGCAATTCATGTTTCAACGCCTCTAAATCATCATTCTTCCAATTTCTTACGAGTCTTAGTGTAATGGTGAATTTGTCTCCATATTTTTCCTTAAGTTTTGGTATTGAATTATCACACTGGATTCTACCTTGCACCATTATTGCCAAACGATTGCATAAGTTCTCACATTCATCCATGCTGAAAAAGAATTGATTTAAAACTTTTCAAATTATTTAGAGAAACAGGACAGTAGGTAAAACACAAAGCTGCAATAATAGATTTAAATGCTATGATATAGAGCAGTGTTTTTTAATCTGTGGGTCGCGACCCCTAGGGGGGCCGCGAAGCCTTATTCGGGTGATCGACGGCAAAAGAGAAATGACAATGTTCTACACTAC
Organism: Odontomyia ornata; assembly: GCA_963969285.1. Taxonomy (NCBI): domain Eukaryota; kingdom Metazoa; phylum Arthropoda; class Insecta; order Diptera; family Stratiomyidae; genus Odontomyia; species Odontomyia ornata. The sequence goes on along the minus strand of OZ017741.1, from coordinate 229,274,479 downwards.
AATAAAAATACAATATCAGTGAGAAGGATGTGCTTGTTTATTTTTCAAAAAAATTTCAAAGCGTAGTGCTATTTTAGAAACGTTTATGATTAAATCATTTTCTAGTAGTAGTGTTTCTCTTTTTAGTTTTAATGTCCACCATTAAGGAGAATGTTAATTCGCACAAGTATGAGGTGGCAAATGGCACTAATGATTTTAGAGCTTCCCTTGCCAGCTCTGGATATTCTTGTTTTCTTTTCATCCAAAACACGTCAATACTTTGCGAATGATATTCCATTTTCAGCACGCCGTCAGAAGCTAAATCTACAAGTTTTTCCTTCAGATTTATAGCGAGATCTGCCAATTCTATTGACTTATCCAAGAAAGGGACCAAAATCCACGTACGCCCATTGTCAGCTTCAGAGTGAAAGTCTGGAAAGTATGTTAATAATTTCTCTTGCAAATTATGTAAGCTCTGTATCATAGAAGGAATGTGAGCTTTTACTACAAGTGATTGGGTTGTTGCATTATCATCAACAGTCTTCTGAACACACGGAAAAGACTCAAATATATTGTTTTGCAGAGAAGATGACCACATACGAAGTTTTACATGAAATGCTTTCACTTTATCTTTAGCTGTTGGCATTATGATGCGTTTGGCATTATTGATTTTAATTTCGCAACGAGTCCGCTTTTTTTACCAGTCATGGCTTTCGCTCCATCGCTGCAAATAGCGATACATTTTTTTCAATCAATGTCGTAGTTACAAGTGCTTTCTAAAAACATATCGTACAAACACTGGCCAGCAGTATTTGCAGGAAGTGCTTTGCAAAACAATATTTCTTCTGTGATTTTGTCATCTGCTTCAAAGCGCACAAATACTACAAACTGAGCACAATCGGATACATCTGTAGATTCGTCGAATTGCAAAGCAAAATGTGGACTCTTCTTTGAATTTTCGATTATTTGATCTCGAATATCATTGGCCATATCGTTTATTCTGCGTGAAATAGTATTATTAGAAAGCGATATGCTTTTTAACTTGTTTGCCTCCTGCTTGCTGACCATAATTTCGACCATATCCAGAGCAGCTGGCAAAATAAGATTTTCTGCGATTGTGTGCGGCTTCCCTGCTTTAGCAACTCGATATGCGACTTTGTAGCTAGCTAATAAAGCTGAGTCGTTTACGCTGGATACCTAAAAGAAATAAAACAATATAATATATAAAAAAAAAAAACATGACTAACAAATAAAAAGCGCACAAGCCTTGCACACTAACATTGAGTTGCAATTAATTTCAGCAGTATGCAAACACTAAAAAAATAAAGATATTGGAAAAATGGGGTATTCAGCGAAGCGCTTCCATTTTGAGACGCAACCAAACTATTCTTTTTAGTTTTTTAAATAAGTAAATAATACATTTAATTAAATTCAAAACCCCTTTTTGGGCTTTGCTTCAGCCGGGTAAAAAAATAATGAGAATTACTTGATATCGATAGTTTCAATTAGTATACATCTCTATTCAAAATTTAAACATAGATGCGCTTCGAGGAATAAAATTTTAATATTTTTAATTGTTATCGTTTTTACAACTCTACTGTTTTGTACAAGACTAGGACAACACTATTTTATTACCTTGACCATAGTATTTTGCTGCTGACTAACAGCTTTCAATTTTCGTTCAAAGAATTCCAACGGCTTATCAGCTTCTTTTTGATGCTTCGTCGTAAGATGCCGCAGAAGTTTTGACGGTTTTATACTCTCACAAGATAAAACTTCGCCGCAAATTACACATTAAGGTTTATTATTTATGACTGTAAACCCGTATTTTAAGTAATTCTCGTCATAATGTCTATTTTTTCGGTTTTGATTCACCTCCGCCACTAACATTTGTACCAGATGTTGAAGGCTGCGATCTTTTGAGAAACTTATCCATTTTATAATTGGGCAAAGCAAGTGCAAAAACAAAACAATAACACGGTAATGTTTAACGTCCAAACTCAACGCTGACCTGCCGCGAAGTGAAAAAGAGTTGAAACAAAATAACATTCTGTGCTAGTGTGCGCGTGGCGCGATACGTGCCTCTCGCTCGCGCTGGCGCAACGATGCGGTGTGGCAACGTCGCAAAATTTCGCCCGCGTTCAAGTCAGATCCGCACTCAGCCTACCAAGTTTGCTCGTAGCTACTTACTTTCAAAGCTTTCGCGGCTCCCTTGCATACAAATAAATAATTAATAGATAGGTATCCTACTAATATTATAAAGCTGAAAGTTTGTGTACACGTATGTGTGTTTGTTACTCAATCACGTAAAAACCGCTAGACCGATTACCATTAAATTTGGTATGTAGATAGCTGAAGGCCTGGAATAACACGTAGGCTACTTTTTATTCCGATATTCCCGCAGGATCGAGACTTACGCAGGTGAAACCGCGGGGCGCAGCTAGTCATATATAATTAAATAAATATTACACAACGTTCTACACAGCGCAATCTAGCCCCAAACTAAGCACTAGACTTGTACTATGGGTATCAGACAACGGATATACTACATATCGACACCTGCAAGGAGTTATTCCTTGCAGGTGTCGCAGGCAATTTTAAGTTCCAATCATATTCGAGCACGAATATGATTGGAACTTAAAATTGCCTAAAACTGAGTTACGATGTTATTCCTTGCAGGTGTCGATATTACACATTTTTTTTGGGAATACATATAAATGATACATAGAAAACAGGCCAGACACAAATATTTATTTCTTAAGCATAAATACTTGCACCCGGCGGGAATCGAACCCCGCAGCCTTCTGCATCGCAGCCGGGCCTTCGCCCACTGCGCCACAGAAGCCGTCATATATATACATACATATAAATCACGCCTCTTTCCCGTAGGGGTAGACTACTTCTTTCCACTTGTCGATAGGTATCAAAATAGAGAAAATCGTAAACATACTCATTTAAATTAATAAAGTTTTGTCAGTATACGTCTTAAGGGGGTCGTGTGAATTTTTCATCCTGTAAAGGGGTCGCGTATACAAAAAGATTGAAAAACACTGATATAGAGGATGCCCTAACCGGCTAGCCAGCGGGTATGTGGGAAGTAAAATACCTCTCGTGGACCAAAACCGACTATGTCGAAGCGCTGACAACACCCTACTTAGTATTTACTTGTCATGGAACCAGGACAGCAGCCTCGGATCGGATTGGATAAACGGTAAAGACTATCGTAACGTATAAAGGACTATTCTTTTGGAACTTGGAATATCAGATCATTGAACAGACCAGGTGCACTGCGAAAACTTCCACAAAGAATACATCCAGCGACCATTTCGGGCCAAAGAAGAACAATATAAAATCCTTCGACGTGAAGCTAAATAAATGAGACGAAGAAAGAAACGACTGACCATCAACACCAAGATCTAACAGATAAACGAAAACATGACCTTACATGGTCAGATCGGCGTATGCCTCTATTAAACAAATAAGCGATGGCTTCAAAAGTGCAAAATTTTACAAGGAACAATCATAGGCAAACCAATCGAAATCAAGTACAGATGATTGCAATATTTGCAGAAGTAATTCACAGCGTCCCCAACAACGGCTGAAGCTGTGAACATTCCAGAAGCAGAGCAAGAGGTCCCACTCTCACTACCAACCAGAGACCAAGCAGAGACAGGCAGCAGCTGGGAACCTCAAAAAAAATTAAGGTTCCTGGAATAGATGGAATACCTGCAGAACTGCTCCAGAGCGGAGTGTCCATCCAAATAACCTTCTGCATCGACTAATATGCAGAATATGGTCAGAGGAGCAATTACCAGAGGACTAGCGGAAAAGTATATGTCCTGTACACAAAAAGGGGGATAAATTAAGGTGTGAAAATTATAGAGGCATCGCTCTACTGTGCACGTCTTATAAAGTGCTCTACAAAATTATAGAAAGACAATTAAAGCCGTACTATGAAAGTATTATAGGCGAGTATCAGGAAGGCTTTCGAAGTGGACGGTCTAAAAATATTCTCAGTTAAGCAGATGCTCGAAAAGTGCTGGGAATATAAAATCGATGTGCACATACTCTTTGTAGACTTCAAGCAAGCATACAGCAGTGTCGACAGGAATGCGCTGTACAAAATAATGCCTGACTTTGGTGTCCCAACAAAACAAGTCTGCATGGTTAGGGTCACGATCGATGCTGAACACAGAGTCCCAGGTCAAGGTAAACGGTGAACTAACGGACAGCTTTAGAATGAAATCAGGCTTAAAACAAGGGGATGGACTTGCCCCAATGTTCTTTAATATTGCGTTGGAAGACATCAACCTCAGGTACACTAATTTTTAAGTCCACACAATTGGTAGCATATGCTGATGACATCAATATTATGGCACGTTCAATCTTAGATGCCAAAAGAGCAATTCTGTGCCTAGAATCTGAAGCAAACCGAATTGGCCTGAGTTAATGAAACTAAAACTAAATTCATGACTCAAACGAGGAAGACAACACCAATTCGACAAAACATGACCGCAGGCGACTACAACCTTGAAAGTGTGGATAATTTTATCTATCTTGGAGCCTAGCTGAATAGAAGAGGCGCCGGAAAGAACGAGATTGGACGCCGCGCAAATAAAGCTTATTACTCCGTACTTCTTATTCATCTGAGGTCGGTAGCTAAGAAAAAGATGCAGATCGCTAAAACTTCTATTTTCATAGTATTGAAGGCTCTTTAAACTCAAATCATTCAAAACCTTTTTGGAAATATATAAGCTCTCTTAAATCCTCTTCCAGTTTCCCATCCTCGCTTTATTTGAACGGTTGCTTAGCAACTTCACCTCTCGAGATTAGTGAACTTTTTAGAACTCAGTTTTCTTCTACTTTTAATGCTACTCCCAGCAATAGCTCTTCGTTTCCAATCGTATACACGCCGCCTTCATTCCCTTTTACTTGCCATACAGAAGATGTTATGAAGCTCATTTTAGAACTTGATGACGGCGCCTTCATTCCCTTTTACTTGCCATCCAGAAGATGTTATGAAGCTCATTTTAGAACTTGATGACGATGACTCTGCTAGTTCAGGTCCCGATGGTATTTCTAATCATTTTGTGAAATCATTAGCTACTTCTATTTGTATCCCCCTTTCCTTTCTCTTCAATTCTAGCTTATCTTCAGGCTCTTTTCCTTCGTGTTGGAAAAGATCCTATGTTACTCCTATTTTTAAAAAAAGGTAGTACCTCAGACGTTGCCAATTATCGGCCTATCTCCTTATTTCACTGTTTCTCCAAACTACTGGAGAAAATCGTGTACTTGCATCTTTCTTCAGTTACTCATGAGTTGCTCGTTCCTGAACAACATGGTTTATCAAAGGGCGATCGACCTTAACGAATTTGTTAGAATTCATGACCGTTACTTCAAAAGCCATGGAGGACCGTTTACAAGTCGAAACCTTGTATTTGGATTTCTCTAAAGCCTTCGACTCAGTAAATAACAATATTTTGTTTAGCAAACTTATTATCCTCTTACTTATCCAATCGTGTCAGTCAGGTATCTTTTCAAGGCTGTCTTTCTACTCCCTTCCATCCGTCTTCTGGTGTTCCTCAAGGATCCATTCTGGGCCCACTATTGTTCACTCTGTTTATAATGACTTACCATCCGTTGCCATCAACTCCTCCTGCCTTCTTTATGCAGATGACGTCAAAGTTTCAAAGTAGTGTCGTCAATTGATGACTGTGCTTTGCTTCAAGATGATTTGAATGCTATTTTATCTTGGATTTCTTACAACCAACTTACACTAAATGTTTCTAAGTGCATTCATCTCTCATTTTCTTATAACCCTTGCCCTTTTAGCTTTCAATTTACGCTAAATAATTCGTACCTATGAACAGTGACACAGTTCAGGGACTTGGGTGTCACTTTCGACTCTAAATTAAAGTTCGATGTTCATATTTCTGGAATTACTTCTAAAGCCTCTCGCATTTCTGGCTTAATCTTAAGAAATTCCTATATTTTTTCCAATCCTTTATCTTGTGTTGTTATATTCTAGTTTGGTTCGTCCCATCCTTGAGTACTGTTCGCCAGTTTGGTCGCCTCATTTGAAGTGTTTGAAGTTCACGCTAGAAGCTGTACAAAAAAGATTTACCAGGATCGTCTTCTTGAAATTCCAAATTCCCTACATTTTTTATGAATCACGCTTACCTATCCTCAATATTCCTTCGCTGGAAATGCGTCGACTCTACCTTGATGAATGTTTCCTTTATAGGCTTTGCCGTGGTTTGCTTGATACTCGCCTTGTCAACCAGGTTCCTATGGGAGCGTTATGCGTTCTACAAGACATTCGAATATATTCGATGTTCCATTTGCACGTAATTTGGTGTACTTTCACTCACCCATGCTCAGATTACCTCGTAACCATGTTGACCTTCAGCTTGGGTCCTTCCTCCTTTCGTATTTAGTTTTATAAAAGATTTGTTAACTGTCTTCTTCTCAGCCCTCATTAATTTTTCTTATTTATATTCTCCTAATTTTTGCACTTTTTATTACTTTTATCTGTGCTGTGCTATTATTTAATTCATTTTGCTGTACTTTTATTTTATCTATTTTGTTATTGGATTTTTTTTCTGTTAAATAGAATTGAGTAAATAAATTCTAAGGCTCGAGTGGTGCACAGACAAAATAAGCCCCGCATTTACAAAACATTGGTAAAACCTGTGTTATTATATGGAAGTGAAACATGTACCCATCCGGAGGAGCGAATCCGAAGAGGCAGTGAACGTATTTGAACGCAAAGTGCTCCGGAAAATCTACGGCCCAGTGAAACAAGCAACAGAGTGGAGACTACATTACAACGATGAGTTGTATGAGCTCCTTGATGATCCACCTATTTTCTCTTGCGAAAAGTTACGCAAATTGCAATGGGCGGGCCATGTAGAAAGATTGCAAGAAAACCCGCTACCCAAAGGAACATTAATGGGTAGATCGCAAGGTAGACGTCCAGCGGGAAGACCGAGGACTCTATGGGAAGACTCGATAGATGCTTACAGCAGATCCTTGTTGGGAGTAAACAGCTCGCGGCCAAGGTCGCGGAACCCTGATGATTGAAGGAGGTTAATCCTGGGGGGCCAAGGCCCGACTTGGTCTGTCGCGCCATAGATGTTGATGAGATTTAATTTCTTCGTCTTCGTAGCACTGCAGCCCCTCTCAAGCCTTCGCTTCCTGCAAGCAGCGCTTCCAACTGTGTCAGTTCATCAAAATTTACTACTTTTAAAACTGATTGTAAAAATGGCTCAAAAAATAAGAATAATATCAAACCATCTAATACAACAACGATCTGTGGCGAATTTTTAAAATATTGTCCGTTAATGTGAAAATATTTTTTCTTACCTGTGAGATGTAAGTACAATTGTTTTATTATTTCTCTGAAAGTCTTGTATGCATTTCCACATAAATCTCCTTGATTTCGGATCAACACCTGTCGTCGGCTCATCTAGGAATATGACAGCTGGGTCTCCAATCTAAGCGAAATAAGCCGATAAATGATTAAAAAAATTAAAACGTTTACAAAACTAAATCACCATTGCCATAGCTGTATTAAGTTTGCGCTTTGTGCCGCCCGAATAAAATTTGATCGGCACATCTCGATATGCTTCTAGGTCGAGTTCTTTTAACCAGTAGGTCACCTCATCAGTAATATCCTTGAATGGAATGCCACGTAATAATGCTACATAGATGAGAATTTCATGGGAGGTCATGAATCCGTTCAAGGCATCTACTTGTGGACAGTATCCGTAGAGAGAATATAACTGGATAATGTGAAATAAAATAAATTAATGAATACCCTCAGCAACTTTTCACTAGCAATAAATCTAGTTTCCAGAAATAACATATTTAAAACTTTATCATGAAATCAATAAATACTTTACAAAACTTACTTGATTTCTCTGGAGGTTTATGTTACAATTTTTAATAGATACGCATCCTTTTGAAATTGGTTCGTTACCGGTTATCATCTCAAATGTTGATGATTTTCCGGCACCATTTAAACCAAGCAGACCGAAGCATTCGCCTTCCTTGACACAAAAATCGATACCGCGAACAGCATGAACTTCGCCACAACCGTAAAATTTATGCAAATCTGTGACCAGCAATGAACTGCCAGCAGAATCAACTTCGTCTCCACCGTCAATCCTTTCGCCTCTTTCAACGGCTTCCACACGATCCTTAGAATGTGTGAATTGCGAATTAAATGCTTTTGTTTTATTTTGCTTATTGCATTTCGGCAACGAAAAGAATTGTTTTAAACGTTCTCGATAGTAAATGTTGTCCCAAACAAATATTAGGAAGAGCTGAGATGAAGAAAAAATGTTTTTGAGTATCAGTATTCAAGTTTCATGATCAGTAAACATTTCTTATTACCCCAGCTATTACAAAAACGGCTAGCATATAAAAATATAAACTGGTATCATTAAGTGGAATATCAGGAAGTTTTTGTGGATTATTTTCTGCTTTCAGTGCATTTCGACGATGGATAAAATAGTTTTCATTAATCACTATCAATTGATGTTTCAACGCGAAATCTGGCAAAAGCAGGAATATCGATATTATTATTCCATACTCTTGCATAGTTTTCTCATTTGCTGACGTGATAATAGGAACAATAGCTGCATGAACGAAAAAAATTTAAGTGAATTTTTTATTTAAAAATTATTAAAATTGTAAAAAACCAACTTACTTGCAATGATAAGTGACAGGAACAAATAAGTAGACAAAGTAGATATTGAGCGAAAGCTATTCGATAAAATGTACAAAATTGGTAGATAACCGATCCCATACCACATTATGGCCGAAGTGATTTTCTCTATATAATAAAAGCATTACATCATCAACACAAGTTTACTTAAAACATCAACATACCGAGTTCTTCACCGCTATAAATTTTTCTTGAGTCAAAAATGAACATAGCAGTGTAGACAATTAAACAAATAAAGATATGTAGGAGGACATCGCATAATGTAAACGAAATCCAATAAACCAGTCGCGATATGTTTTGCAGCTTGTTAAATTGAGTTCGTCTTTCGCGGAACGGCAACGAAACATAGAACAACATGTAAAAGAAACAACCTGAAGAAAAAGCAAATTTATTGTTTTATTTAATTGTGTTTACGTAGATCGATGAAAAAATGAGGGCTGTCCAAATAGTAACAGACGTTTTGAAATTAAAAATAAACAAAGTGAAAAAAAAACAATTTTTATTATATGCATTTTGGGGGTAAACTCAGGCTATTTTCCTCCACAATCAATTTAAATTAAGGCATTTATCAAAAAAACGTGGTATACGCTTTTCAATAGCCTCTCTGTAGAAATATACTGCCTGCGAGTTCAACCTCTGCTTTACGCCGGCATTCTGTGCAGCATCAATTTCAAAGCGTGGCGCAGAGCCAAGTTTTCATTGCTGGTACGGGCTTGTAGCCGCTCGGCGCCAAATGCGGGCTGCACGGCAGATGATTGAAAACTTCCCATCAAAGAGCTTTGGGGTACGTTTGGCCGTATGTGGACACGCGTTTTCGTGGAGAAACAAAACTTTCTTAGTGAGTTTCCCCGACGCTTGTTTTGTATCGCGAGTCTTAATTATCACAGCTCGCACGTCACAACTGGCGGAATTTTCAATTGCAGTGCTCATTTTAACACCCCACTGTATACAAAGTACGATAGGCACGATGCGTAAGCTATCACAGCTGGTTGCGTACAGAGTGTAGGAACACTCTGACGCCAAGATGACGACACTAGTCTCGCCTACTGTCCCGCTAGCCCAAAACGTCTGTTACTTTCTTGAGAGCCTTAGCACAATATATTTGGCTATAAATAATAATTTCAGTTCAGTTGATATTTTGATTACTTCTGAAAATTTTGGTTTTACTATGCATACGCTGTGTAAATAATGCACCTAGCTCTCATAGTGAGGAGAAAGATAACGTGAGTTTTTTTTCTTTCTTATCGCACTACAGTAATTTTATGATTCAAATGACAATACATTAATGGGCCATTCTATACAAAATCATAAAATCGAAGAAGCCGCTCTATTTTTGTTGGAATAAGAAAATGTACTGCTATTTAAATTTTAGACCTCAACAACGTTGCAGGCCGTGGCCGCTAGGTTTCTCTAAAAGTTTGATTTTTGTGCTATAAAATAATGTGCGATCAAAACTGTTCGAGTAAAGATATATAATTGTATTGTATTTGAATGCATCTAAAAGCTTTGAGATAGTAGATTCTGTAAAATGTAATAAATTAAACAAATATTTTTAAATCAATATTTTTCATGATTTTAAGGTGGCGCTAGTTCTTTCTGTGGTTTACGGATAAATTTGATTTTTTGCATGCGCTTTGGACAAGAATGAGGAATAATAAATTTCTTTCTTTTTTTTCATACACAACTTTGAATTACAGTCAATTGAATATAGATGTTAACGTTTTCAAAGCGATTTTCTTCTATAAATTCACTAAACTCATTTTTTAGCATGTTTATCGATTCTCACAAATTCAGATTACATTAATTTACTTCAATAAGTCTCAATTTTTCACCAGTGTTGTATTTCTTGACGAACTTTCCAGTTACATCAACGCTAAATACCTTTCTGATATTGTTTTTCTTTGTGGCGATTTTAATGCTCCTTTTTTGGCACTTATCTCCTTGCCCATACATTGATTCAAACAACCGTCTATTTCATGCCTTTTCTTTCTTTTTTCTTTCATAATGTTCGCTAAATCAAGTTAATAATATTGCATTCAAAATATTAATGGACGCCTGCTTGACCATGTTTTGTCAAAGTATTCAAAGAATCTCACTGATAATGGAAATTTAGAATTTTCTGAATTTGCTATGTTCCATTATATTCATCCAATATTGATTTAGAACTTTGGCCCATGAAGCGCAAAAACATTGGACAACCTCCAAGGTGTAATTTTCGTCAATCAAACTTTACTACATGTATTGCGACCAATCGACCGACTGGATCTCATTCTTTGCTGGAATTTCTTGTGATGATGCCGCATCTAGATTCTGCGAGTATTTTAATCAGTTAATCAGCCAATACATATGAACAGTCAAAATCGAAAAACAGTGATGCTCCTTGGTTAATCGCTGATATTTTGTCCCTATTGAAAAATCAGGATAAACCAGAGACTTCAAATGCACTGGTTCTCTTGAAGTTTGGGTAGAATATCGAAGAATTCGTGCACTCGCCAAAGGTCGGATCAAATGAGGCATGCGTGATTATTTCTCGTTAAAACAATCTCTTTTCGAAACAAAACATCAGCTAATTGAACACCGCGTATTCCAGATATTGTATAATTCACTAGAATAACTTTGAAGCTATTTTCTTAGGTTGACAGGGGAGGAGTTTAGTGGGTAGTCAAAAGCCTAGCACGTCACATTCACCACCTAAATGTTAAAAGCTACATTCACAGGCACTAAAATTCACTATCGTTCAAGCATAACCGATTACCTCGAATTCACAATCGACTTGATGCTTTCCCTAGTCCTTATTAACATTCAAGCTTTTACCAAGAAAATACCTTAAGCTATGATTTTTCTTAGGAACTAGAGAAGCTACAGTCATCAAATTTTGTGAACAGCTCAGCAGTTTCTGGTTAATGAAAGTTTCAATGCAAAAAAAAAATTTCAAGGCTTTTAAGAGGTTTCTCCCCATACAAAGATGTGACTCCATAACAATTTTTTTCACCGAAGATAGTCGAGTAGGGCATCAAATGAAATTGCAATATCAATACGGGGTCGACAGAGGTAGCGGGAAAACACGAAAAAATAACAAACACGTCTTTAAGATTTGATTCAAAAAAATTGTTGTAGATTTCCTTTTCCTTGTGTTTATTCATTATTGGTGTCTGTAATATCATAGGTTGAAAATAAAACCCGTCTATGAGCGTAGTTTGTGCCTTTTAAGAGTAGATTAAATAAATAAATCATCTGATACGCATAACCCTTCTTCGATGGCTGCTTTACTGATTGAGCTAACTCAAAACGGCCCGTAAAGATTGTGCCATTATATCGACGCCGTGGCCATACGCCACCAGTTGCACAGACTTTCCGATATTTATGGATCTATGGATAAAGTTTTTCTCACGGTTTGCTCAAACGTCAGATTGAAGAGGGTTTGCGTCAAGCGATTTCCTTGTTTTAACCCTTTTTTTTGTGGAGAAGACTTGGGTGGGTTTCTTTTGAATTTTAGCTTCGACCTCGGTTCTCTCTATTGTGGTTTTTATTAGGCAGACCCATATTGTTGGGACACATGCCGTGTCTTTAAGAAAATATGGTAGGTTATTAAGCGTACAAATATGTCACACTTCATATCCTGATTTTGATCATTTTAAAATAAACCTTTAATAACATTGAATTGCAAGTTTAAGTTACACTGCGATGCAAATTACAATATGCTTCAGAATTTTTCGTTAGCGGGTGTGTGTGATATTAATTAAAATAAATCTACTTTTCGCACGTGCAAATGGTTCTACTATGTCGGCTTGCGTGAGATCCGACAAATTTGCGCTTCGATTGAAATTAAGGCGAGGTGTACAATTGCAATTCGCCTAACAATTCTGCACCATCGATGTTCGATTGATTGCTAGCGGGGTCTTTGAACGTGTTGTACAACGTATTGCAATGCTCGAGTGAAGGCTTGAATTGTTTATTTTGTATACGAATCTGAATCACGCGTTGAGCTCATTTAACTGTTGGAAGCGTTTGTTGATCGCGGCGGTTGCAATGTCGAGGACGTTGTTATACAATCCGCATCAGAATTTGTCACGTGGATCGGTAGTCTTGACTTTAGAAGTCGAAATGGTGAAGGCGTCGAAGAATGCGCACTGGATCACATGGAAATTCGGCAGGTATCTCCATTTTTCGCTAGCGTTTCTGCTGCCGCAAAACGAATAGCGTGAGTTGTCTGATTCTGGATCAGGATTTCTCATATTTTGCAGTTGCCGCCGCACAATATCGATTTGCCAGCCGGCTCTCGCAGGGTCCAAATTTTGTTGCTGTCAATGTACGTGAGGATTTCATTCCACACAACAGCTGAAAGAACAAACATTAAAGGTGCTATGTTACGTAGGGCGCCTTTAATATGTGCTTTACTCAGCGACTTTCTTGACAGCTTCGCAATTTTATGTCAAATTTGCCACAGTGCGCGACTGGCCCAACGAATGTCCGACAATTTCTTCAAGTGGATACCTTTTGAAGATTGTGCATGCTGCTGCAACATCTCCCAACGATTCGTCGATTTGGAAAAGATATTGAAAACCTCTTGAATAAGCGAGAAAAATGCAAACAGCTCGCTTGTACTGCTTGCTGCGTCGTTCAAGACCAAATTGAGGTAATGGCATGAATATCGTACGCAGAAGGCACGAGGATTCATATGAGTAATAATTTTGGCGACTCCGATATTCTTCCCCTTCATATTTGACCCATTGTGGTATCCTTGGCCTTGCATGTTGGCAACAGCGAGGCCAGCGTGATTCAATAGGTGCGGAATTACGTCGGTAATGCCCGCACCTGATTTGTCAAAAACTTGGGCGTATGTTAGAAATCGTTGGCAAATTTCGAATTTGGTATTACCTCACAACATTTGACATACCGAATGGTAAGGGACAATTGTTCTTGATGGGAGACGTCCGGGATATATTCGACGATAATGGAATAAAATGTGTATGCTTGATTTCGGATAGCATCGAGTCTGAAATGGCGGAGGTGATAGCAGAAATCAGATCATTTTGGCTCCGTGAAGAAAGATAATTGACGTTACCTCCCTCCGAGCTTTCTCGGTGGATGCGAAAATGCTCTTCCATTATCGGATTAAACATTGCAATCGTTTCAATTATTTGCATGAAATTGCCATTATCCGCATGTAGATCACTTTAGTGTGTGCCGCGAAAAGCGATGCTTCGCTTTGCCAGAAACGACTAAACAATGCGGAAGAAAACTTTTTCCAGCGTTCGGTCTACGCTCTCAGCAAACTTTGCTGGTGAGCGCCAATTGTTTTGCCCCGGCATTCAAATGAGTTTGGTTTGTTCTCCACTGCGCGAACGAACGCTTGCATGTGCTGGCCAAATGGTGCCAATCTGTGCTGTCATTTACGCAGCTGAGCGCAGAACTGCCTCGATCGGCCACCGAACAGCAGAAACAAAATGCAGCGTTGGCTGCTTATGAATGATCGATGGGAGAAACAGACGGAGACGCACACGCAAATGTCGAAGCAATCGACAAAGACATCGATTTGTCGTTTATTTAAAAATTGTTCAAATTGCGCTCCGCTCACAACACCCTTTATAAAGTCTAAACATTTTCCGCTCGCTTCGCCCCTGCACCTTTACGCCCTGTCCAGCTCGCCAAGATGCGCCACACTGCCGATTGTATATTTTAATGTCTATTCGTCAATGTTTCTAAAATTGGAACGAGCAGAATTCGTATCTTAGGTTCAAGTTATTTAAGCCGTGGTTTACAGTACCAAAAATGTTATCTGAGCCCTACGATATGTTTACAATTCCATCAAATCTTCAAATGCGGTGCTTTTAGTAAACTTACTAAAATCAGGATCTCTCTGTCCGTGTGAGTATCACAGGGAATTTGCTCGGACTCTTCAAAATCCACAAAATATAATTTTGTGAACAGGTCTAGAGTAATGACCTTCGGAAGGTTTTGGTACAAAAAAATGGAATGAGATTTTTTAAGTTGATTCACTGGCATACATGAGAGGAATTGATCCTTAACTTACTTTTTGTGCAAAAAGGAGTTGATATCAATATCAAATGAAAGTTTTTAATGAATAATTTTAAAATCAAAAAGGCAGTGACAAACTTGAGGGGTGCGGGGGCGATAGAAGAGAATATGTGAAAAATTCCCCAAATGCTTGATGCAAAAATATTTATCACATTTTACTATTTACAATCCTTGCAAACTTTAGAATCGCGTTTCAAACTATAGAAGCTGCAATAATTCCATATTTTCTGGGAAAACATGCTGTGTCGCATGTCTCAAGCTTATTCATGTATAATCTTTTTTAACAGTTTTTTTTTTAAATAATAAACAACTTGATTCAATAAATCTAAACGCTTCAATAAAGCTATTAAAATTAAATTTTTATATGCGTTGATTTGAGTATCTCAAAACAGAGCAAACTTTTAATTGCACAAATTCCACAATCCCAAAAAATACCATATCATCAACAACTTACCAATCGGGACAATTGAACTGAAATACTCTAAACGAGCCGGACTAACGACAATCGATCTGGAATTCAAACATAAATTATTATAAAGAACCTAACTGCTACTTTCATAGCCCACCTTGCTACCGGTGCATTACGTGTTAAAATTGATATATTACTTTTAGCATTGTATTTAAGTAGAACATTGTCAATCAAATTCAGCAACGTCACCGAACTATGTACGATATTGCTGGAGTAAAGTACTTTAATTGTTGGAACTTCATTTTCACTCATTCTTAATTCAAATGCTCCAAATATTCGATCGTAGAAATACGTTATATCCTTCTCTTGAAAACTCAAAAGTGCTGCAAATGACACGACATAGTCAATCAAAATTCAAACGAAACTAAACACAACTTACTTTCCTCAAGATACTCGTGTTGAGCAATATATATGGGGTATGCATTATAACTTCGAATTTCATCATCTAGATATTTTTCAAACTCGGAAAACCCAGGTGCCATTTTTATATAAATTTCACTATTTGGAATGTTTATTTGAAGATTTATCGGGTGTTCTTTTTCTGGATACGATGTGCCCGCATTCATTATCCAGAAGGTAATTCCAACGGTTACCAATGGGAGTAAGCACTAAAAAACAAATCACAGTTAATCAAGTCCCAGCGATTTGTTGATGAACTACTCGTATAGTAATTACCATGATTAACGTATATGTCCACTTGTTCTTGAGGTAAATAAATTTTTTGAAGCTTATCCCTAATAATTGATAAAAAATAACAAAAGGATCGTATGTTATTTGCCCCCCATTCTTGAAGCGTTTATATGGTATTTTTGGTTTGCTAAAGTCCGTGTTATCCGTAGAAGCTGCTTGGGTTTCACCTTTCTCAGCACAGCTTTTTTTAAAAGAAGACATCAATTAAGTTAATTTCAAATGTAACTACTATTTTTAATCTGGAAAGTACGGGAAGGATAAACTTCAAAACATACTTAAGAAAAACATCTTCCAGTGAGCTGTTTGCAACGCTTATGTATAATATCCCTAGTACATTTTTCTCTTTACTCAAGTCAGCCAAAAGCCTGGGGTAGTGCTCACGATCAATATACGGCAAATTTACACAATATGTTGGTTTTATAAAAGACTATCAAAAGAACATGTTCAAATATTGTCACGAGCTACATCAAAATTAACCTACGTGTCTCGTAGCATTTCTAATTCGGTCTTGAATATAATTCAAAGTCGCAGTTTCTTTGAATAAATTACCAACGAGTAACTTGAGAATATATCCAGATCCATGCTCGCGTTTCAGGTCCATACAGCTGCCTTTACAAACAAGTTTTCCCTGCGACATGATTGCGATTTCGTCTCCTAATATTTCAGCTTCTTCCATATAATGAGTAGTTATGAGAATGGAACGAGTTTTCCTTAATTTCAGTAAAATATCCCATAATGTTCGTCGTGATTCTGGGTCCAAACCAGAGGTAGGTTCATCAAGAACTGCAATTCTACCGTGTTAAAAAAACATGTTAGTTTTTTATCTTTCATTGATTTAAATAAACTTTACGATGTTTTTCCCGCAATAGCCATTCCCAATGCCAATCGCCTTTTCATTCCACCAGATAAATTTTCGCCAACTTCATTGGCCTTCTCTTTAATGAGCAGCTCACTTAGTAAATTAGCAGCTTCATTTTCAGCTTCGGCATGTGTCTGGCCTCGTAACTACAAGAAATTCGAGTTCAGTATTTCAATTTCGAATCTTTTCGTTTGATTTTTTCATATATACCCTAGAGAAAAGGTAAATGTGTTCTTTACACGTAAGGTATTGCATGAAAATATTGTGTTGTGGACAATAGCCGATGCTGCTGCGATAGTCTTCCACACTACGTTCACCGAACACGATTATTTGACCTGACGTTTTTTCAACAGAACCTGTAAAATGAAATTATTTGATTTAATGATCCAATAGAAATTTATTCTTTCGCATCATTCATTAAATATTTTTCAGATATAAACTAAACAGAAACTCCAGAAAAATGAAAGTCAAGGTGCTGTTTCAAATGGAAATCATTTCAATTTAAATCAATTTAAGTTCGCCTTTACTGAGTGTATAAATATTTTGATTTTTATTTAGAAAATTTAAAAAACTTGGCTATAGCTACAAATGAGTAAATTCTTGTGATTTTTTATAGTTTTCAATTGACTCGCGCTTTGAAATATAGTTTCTCGTTGTGGTCTTGGCGAAATGAGTTCTGCCTAGCTTTAGGGTGTTACTTGGATCAATCAAGCTTGACATTTTCGCAACAGAATAAAAACCAAGTGACATGTGCAATCGAAGATTCTATAAGTATTGGACGATGACGCTCATCAAGCATCATGTTGAAATAAATAACTTCAGCGCCTCACCCCGCGACTTATGATTAATGAATAAATTAATCAAACTTACCGATTATCATGTTTATAGTAGTCGTTTTTCCAGCTCCATTGTGTCCCAGCAAAACAGTAATTTTGTTTTTATCAACATCCATTTTTAAATGATCTACGACGACTTTCTTATCACCTGTTTAACATTTTTTTAGTACGTTAACTTAATAAATTTATTTCACTTACGTTTGAATCCCCCAAATACTTTAACCAGATCAATTATTTGTATAGGAATTTCTGATGTCAACGAACTGGTTGATGAATCTTTTGGTGTTTTCTTTTTACCAAGTGCCTAAAGAGTACTTGTGAAACCAATTGTTTTTTTTAGATACAAAATTACCTCAAATATATAATAAAATGGTTTGCGTACACCACCAAAGCCAGGGAATATATTTGTTAAGTAGGCGTACAGTAACGTATATATGAAAAATTGCACCAGTAGTGTAATATAAACTTCAGCAATTGTAGGTGAATATAAAGTCGCCCTTAGTGTTACATCTCTAACTTCAAATTCTCGACCTAAAGAGAATAAAACCGTTAAAAATATACTTCTTTTCATAAAAAGAAAGATATTTATTCTTACGTTTGTTTGTGAATATTTGAAATGTTTGCAATCCTTTCAAAAATATATTTCCACTAATCAAACATGAAAATCGGTGGAAGACACTGCTTTCAATAGAAAATAATATAGTTGGTACAAAAAACGCTAGGAATCCTCCTATTTTGGCAAAGTTCACTAGAATAAATTAACCGTTGCATACTATATCAACTTAAAAATGTTTATGTTGGAATTACCAGACTTTAAAAAGATCGAGACCAGAAAAGCATAGCTCAACGTTGCGAGCAAAAATAGAATGTAAAGTACTAGAAAATATATGAAACCAATGCTTCCCATCCCACTGTACAACATTGCAATAACAAGACTGACACACGTAAACACCAAGTAAATTACAAGTCGAATTACGTAGAAAGTAAAACGATTTAGCCAACTGTGCCCAGTAGCAATTGATAAATACGCCTGAAAAATTGTTTAAAAGTTATATGTTAAACTATTGTAATTTATAATATTTCAAATCTAAATTTTGCTTAAGGATCAATATTTTGAAAGTAATAATATATCAGATGCTATCTACATGTAACAAAAAATCGGAAAACATTTTAGTTGAATGATTTCAAATTTCTTGGATTTTAATTTCCTCTAAAGCTTATTGCGAGAGAAGTAAAACCCGAAAATGCTGATTTGCTTCAACGGCGACATATGTAGCGGGTGCTGTGAGCATACTAAAAAAATAAATTTAATAGAAATAGAAATAAGACATTATCATATAATAATACAAAATGAATTTTAAAAACATCTTATGCTTGTCATACTCTTAAGCTGAATTGTATAGCATAGACACGATATAATTTGCACTAAGTTGGTATAAAGAAGGGTCGAGTGACCGATAAAAGTTTTGCTTATCTAATGATTGCAGTTTTCAGCTCATTCACCACTGAATATTGCTTTTCTTCGGTGAAAAACGCAAACCAGCTGTTTCGATTATGTTGAGATCGGGTGATCGTGCTGGCCTATTTGGGAAGTTCGATTTTTCTCCTGGAAACAGATTTCAACTTCCTGACAAACACATTGTCCTGTTGAAAAATCGGCAGAGTATTTGCGATGGTGATTGTATCGTCAGACATCTTTTATTCCAACAGCTGCTCATATTTGCCACCGATCTCGTACGCTAATTCCGACCGACTGTAAACCCCGATAGCACCCCATATCGTTACGAATCCTGTGCCATACTACCGATTGCGTAAAGTTATTTTTTCCCCCTGAATGTCATGAACATAATATCCCACGTGCTGTGGAACACTTAAATTAAAATTTTACTTTTCTGAAAATATCACACACCTCTGTGTGCTTTGGAGTGGTTGATGGCGGCTAATTTCTTAGACTGTTAATTTCTCAAGCAGCTTAAATATCGCTAGAAATTCTTCTCATACTCAAAACTACCTCTATTTTTAATCAAAAGTTTGATACCTGAAAGGAAAATTATGTTTTGCAATATTTAAATAAAGCGGAGAACCTTAGAATCTCTTTCATGTTCGCGCTCATCTGCAATTGCAGTTACACGAAGTCCCGTTCCGACGCGAGACTGGGAGGGAAAGGTTTTGATCTTGTCGACGGCGAGTAGCGTCGCACTTGGCAACAACGGGGAGTTGGAATCCAGCAACTGAGTGGTGTAGTTGCGCTGATCGATGCGGGAGTGTGAATTTTAAAAGACGAGAAAAAAGAAAAGAATTTCGGTTTTACAAATCGGTTTTCGTCTCGAAGTGGAGTACGAGTATAATTGTGATTCCCCCCTTGAGAAGAAAAATTCCACTGGCTGAGAAAATTTCGCTCGCGGAAAAGTAGTGAAGCAGTAAAAAGTGCACAAAACGATTTATGTAGGCTCGCTGAGAGATTACCGTTTATTGGTATTTTGCTTCAAGAGAAACTATTTCGCGTGTCGCGTGTCAGCAATTTTTCGATTGAAATACTTCGCAAGTGGCGTAATAATTCTATTTTAAATGCGATATCTGTCGTCTGATACCGTGTGGAGAAGTGAAGGAGCCTTCCTGTCTGTAAGGACTCAGCAGTGAAGGGCGTGTTCAGTAAAGGGATTCCAACAGTTTGTGAATTTTCAGTCCGGCGCTCGACTATATAACATACTCTACCAAAGACGTTTTTCCTTGTGCGATTTTCGCTCGGTTTGAAGGGCCCAGTGCTAACTTTGTACGTGTCTCGACGAAAGCGAAGTGAAGTGAGCTATGTTTACTTAATAAAGGTCGAATCTGAAGGAATTCCAATAAGATCCGGTGTGGAGTAGCTGTCAAAAGATTCTAATGTGATAACAAACATAATTTTTTATCTTTAGTGTTCCATAAAGTCGTGACTAACAATATTTTTATTGGTATTTAATCATATCAAAGTTAAATAAATTCGATGTTTACGCACTAGAAAACACCATATAGTTTCATACGTATCAAATGTTTAAAGTGAACAAGATTGGACAAGATTCCAATGAATTAAAAAAAAAATACGGCGCTTGCTTTAATGATTGGCTTTCGGAAAAGTTTCAAAAAGCCCAAACGGATGATTTCATTTGGGCACCGATTTTCAAAGAGTACGAAGAACGTGTAAAGAAAGCTGCGAAAGAGCAAAACATTGAATTCAAGGCAATTCATACCGACCTACCAATCAACATAAGATTAAAGACTGCAGGCACTATTACCCCACCCAGCAACGAGTGATCGCCGAATGGAGTGGGTAAGCACCATTTTGTTTTTAACTGTGGGTAAGTACCCTTTTGTTTATACTTAATGTTATATTTTCTGAATTTTTTTTTTTTAATTTAGAAAATTATTATTGTCAGAAAAATGTTATTAATTTTTTTGTAATACACCTTATTTTGTTATAAAAATTTATTCCTCCAAAAATATTGGGCAAAGGCCTTCCGGTCCGGAAGATTTGTAGACCCACTTTGTAATTAATTTTTGTAATCGATTGGTAGAGCCACTGTGTAATAATTTTTTCATGAACTAAGAAGCAATAATAATGATTGAATAATCTTTCTATTTTGAACCCCGACCGAATATGGGACCCGCCCAGCTGGCTGACCCCTCTGCTGATGACCTAGCCCTTTTTTCCATTGTTACAGGTGCTCTCGCAGGGCTGATTGCCCTTCCACAACCGATATGGGCCAAGGCAGCAGTTTTGGATTTCGATCCGGTTGGGAGGAGCGCGTGGGGGCACCGCCATCAGCTGGATGCCCCACTCTTATTTGTGCGCCGTGATCGTCCTCAGCAAGGACAAAATCGTCTTAAGTATCGCGCGCGGCCAATTAGTTATTCGACGTCACGTGTTTCCCTGTAATCCCCTTCGGCAGGTTACTTCGGCCATTAGCACCTGTTATCACCAGTCAATCGGTTCTGCCTTTTTGACTCCGATCACCGAATAAATTGTAAGTGCGAAAATATTTTGTATTGGGCCCTTGTGCTGTGGGAAAAGTACCGCTCACGACACCGTAAGGTTAGCTTGCCAGTGCACTTACGCGTCCTCAGACACGCCCATTTCCAGCGTAGCACTGATTCCGCTCGCTGAGGCAGCAGAACACCGCTGCAGTTCTGAACGGACAAACACCATATCAATAATACTACAGCCTCTTGCCATCGCCGCTATTGCTTTCAAATCAAGTACGGTAATTTAAATTTGTATGGGCATTTATAGTTGAACGGGTATTTATTATTGTACGGGCATTTATATGTGCACGGACCTTTTGAGTTGTTTGGACATTTATATTTTTACGGGCCTTGGTGCTTTTACGGGCATTTATAATTGTTCGAGTATTTATATTTGTACGGTAATTTGATAAGAAAATTTGTGACCGTGAAATTCGTTTCCAATGTCAACAAATGGCAATGACGTTTCAAGGAAAAATTTAAAATAATAATAAACCAGTTCACCCGTTACCGTAACGAGGCACAAATTCTTCTTCGTACAATCCATGGTTACTTCTTTCGTTTCATAATCGAGTTTGAGCAAACTTTTGTTTTGGCGTGACATTATCCAACATAAATGGTTTAATACTACAATATTTTAGTATACTCTTGATTTAAAAATATACAGAGATATCAAAGCTTTACAGTTTAGCTATATATAGTTAGACGTTTTTAGGGAAACTATCAAGACTATTTCCGTAAAATTCTTTTTAATCAAATATTATTCATAAAAAAATAAATATGGCGGTGATGGTTTCAAACATATTTCAAATTAGCTAAACTTTTTAATTGGATCATTTCACCCTTTTCACATCAATTTAATGTAAATCTATACGACAATTTCTCTACATTTGAAGCTTTATCTAACGTCGCGCGGATATCGATCACTCTTTCGGATGGCTCCGATAGCTTTTTAAATTACTTTTTATGGAATTGTTTGCAGCTACATATAAATGAGTTGCATATTTTGAATAATAATTTTTCTGAAAAATTATTAGAGAAGAAAAATGTTAGAAGAAGGTGGTTTCGACGTGTGCACTAATTCTCCTCAGGCCATCACACTTAGATACACACCGGTGAAATAAATATGGCGGTGATGGTTTCAAACATATTTCAAAATTCATAGAAAAAAACTATTTAACTAGTAACTCAGAAAAACTTCCTTAAAAGCTTTTATCTCCGTAAGATTTGATTTTGAACATGAAAATAATTAAGAGGATAGACTCAATAGAACATTTGATAATAAATACCAGAGTGGAACATCTGATTCATGATGCAAAGGAAATCTAACCAGAGAAACTGGCATTAACGCACGCATGTTGGCCATACTTATTGTCTGCGACTAACAGATTAAAACTTTCTATAAGTTATCTCTGTCATATTTACGAAGTAAATACAAAAATTATATATTTTAAGAGGTGAAATGAATACAAAATTATAAATTTTAAGAGGTGAAATGATTATACCTGAAAAATTTTCTCTAAGTACAGTAGAAAATTTTCAGAAATATTTATTGAACCGGTTTAAATTTAATCGATTCTTGACGAAAAAACAAAAACTTCATCAACTCCGCTATCATATTTACCTGCATCCCATCTTGCTTTTCTTCAACGAGTGGTACAATAAATGTGGTCAAAACAATTATATATAAGAAAAGCATGTAAAGCAACCCAAAAAACACCAATCGAAAATTATCAATATCCCACAAATCAGCTCTAGGAAATGGTGCAACTTCAATCTGAAAATTAATATGATTTCATTAGAACACTATCGTAGCACATCAAAATGCTAATTTATTCACCGGATACAATCGTTTCCCTGTTCTTTTCTCTGCATATTTGTGATCTATCGCATGTTGCAGCGCAAAAAAGCCACTCGACGTGTAATCATCAAAGTCTGTGAATGGAAAATTGCATTCATAAGCACGATGATTGAAACAATGGTACATCATGCGTCATAATATATTTGCAACTGATACTTACTTTGCATACCAACAACATCACGATCATTGTAATAGACTTGACTGGTAGAAGTTCGACTATGTGTTGCGCTAATGGAATATGATAAGTTCCCTTTGTCTGATGTCAAAAAATCGGTTGGGATATTATCGAAATATATGAAAAAACTTTTTGTATGTTTTTTCTCTTCCATAAAAATAGACAATTCCTTTTGCGTTGAGAATGATTTCCATCCTAAATTTAATGAGAAATCATTGGTGGATACAGTAAAAATGACTCAAAATAAAAACACTTGCTTGTTGGGATTATGCTCAGTTCTCGTCTGACTGATTCCATAAGATCAATCAACCAATAATCATCGTTTGGAGCGTAGCATATAACATCTTCCGATTCACTGCTTAAATGTAAATTGAATAGTTCCTGTAATAAAACAGACAAAATGATGGTAAAAACGTGTGTAAAGTACGATACAAAAAAAGTGAAAGCTGAAAAAAAGACGTCTTCATAGGATTCGGTATAGAAGACATAAGAAAACGTTCTTGGCAGGCAGAATTTTTCTTACCAGAAGATTAGTAGTCAATTTAGAAGACGCCTGCCTATCATTAGAAAATTCAGTTTGAAGTTGTATTGTTTGAAATAATCTTCAAATTCAAATGCGCTTTATTAAATCAATCATTATAAAATTTATAAAAACATAAAGCAAATTTGAAAACATTAAAATTAATCAAAAAACTTAATGGCCCGCTTGGCATTCTAAGTTTTAATAATAATATCATATTTGGATCAAATCAGAATTGTTACATATTATTAATTGATTGGAAAAAAGAGCAAAAACAAACCAACTCTATCAAAAAAATTACATATAATAAAAAGAACACAACAGAAGGACTTATAAATTATCAGACGTATAACTTATCAGACCATCAGCAAATGCTACTAATGACCGCGTTGGCGACGCGGTAAAATCAAAGCCGTTCTATAGTTTGCAACTAAATATAGATACGAGCAGAGGCGCAATAACTGTTTCCTGTTGTAGACCATTCAAGACCTTGAAATCGCGCATTGTCGTCAGATTTCGAAACGGTTTCCCGTGCAACATATTGCAATCATGGCGACAAGCTGTCTGGGGAGCTGAAGGAAAAAATAAGTCTATCTAACCATACCATATCAAATCCGCTCTCCATATCAAAGAGACATGGATCAACACATTCTCTATTGTTTGGTTTCTAACAGATGCCTTAGGTTGCTTCCGTTATAGCATGTATGGCCGCATGCCTGGCATGGAAACTAAACTGGAAATTTGGCTTTAGCTCGTATTTCTCGATATAGGTGATATTGTTTGATTCAGTATCACTTCAAACACCTTGTTGATGTTACGAAGCAAACACAAAGATTCCTTTCGTTTCTTCAAGATCGAAAACACCTTAAACCTTTTCCACTCATTCGGGAAATACGAATATGCAATCATTTCTAATAGCAATCTCAGGCCAATGTTGTAGTACTATATTCGGAATCGCGTCAATACCGCAAAATTTCTTGTTGTTTATCCTGCCAAATATACGACACAAGTCTTCATAGCTGATTGTAGTACAGAAATCGCCGTTAAATATTGCTAACGGGTGTGAGAAGGCTTTTCAACCCTGCGATGGTTGGTGTTTCATTTCCTTCCATATTGTTTCTATGTTTAATCTTGGAAACTACTTTCTCAATTGTTAGTTAGATTTCTGTCATTAGAAACCACTGGGCAAGAGTTATCATCATCAGAAGGTGAACATTGCTTCTAGTAATCCCGATTAATCTTCCTTTGAAACTTCCCCCAATCCTTTTTTTTAATTCAAGCGATGATTTCCATTTCGAACTGAAATGAGGAAGACATCATCCCTTTGATGATCTATTTTCATATAAATTTGAGAACGTTTCGTCCAGTTACATAGGCAGGGATAACGAAGCGGTTATCCCCACCTTGCAGTGAAATTTTAATAACGGACACTTCAAGAAAAATTTTTAAATTTGACTTTATCAATATTTTTGAAACAATAGGGTCTTCTCTAACCAATATTTCGATGCCATCTTCCCCCATCACAGTTTACCCTATCGTTTTTTACGAACTCAAAATCTTTGAACGACATTGAATGCCATGCATTGAGGTGGATTGCAGTGAGAAGCATGCTGTCAGGCTTTTGCTTCACAATGAATTCCAGGAGACAGTTACGTCGAGTTAGAGTTACAATGGAGTTGACGTTGATTGAGATGAGACGAAGCCCATCCATAGGAATTTGACTGGATGACAAATTATTTTGAGCCATGTTCACCGAAACGATGATATGACATTCATAAAATCAACCACTAGCATCTGAAGGATTTCGCTTGTATCCTCTCCGCAGTCCAGCCCCTAAAACAGAAAGGTCTGATTCTTTTCACTTTTTTGGGCATAGTTCCCTGAATTCTATGCATCTTTGGCTGACTTGAATCAACCAGTGATTTCGTTCTTATTGTTATTTTGGCTGCGTTTAAACTCTTAATTTTGAAATTGCTAAGTTGGTTTTCAGTTGCCAATAGCCGAAGCATATCGCTGCCGCGTTGCCGGAATACATTTATTGGCGGAACTTTTTCTGTCTTGTTGCTGGCTTTACCTGAGGATCCAGCAGACTTGCGCGTTGGTTTCTTCTCCTTATTTTTATTTTTTAAATATTCTCTAAAATTTACTTCATTATAAAAATCTTTATCATCTTCCATTTCAAAATCGCCATCTTCCATTTTAAAATCGTCCGTCAGTCCTTCCATCACTGCGAAATAGTTTCTGTTCTCATTAGCGCTGCCAGCATTTAAAATGTGGGGTCGCTTGCTTCACACTTTCCTCTTTGGTTTCTTCAGTTTTTTTTTCAATTACGTTTCTCTTGTTTCAGATGTTTTGGTTCTTCATTCTTCAACCCCTTTCGTCATCGTTTCTTCGAGGGACAAGATGCGCAACCTGAGCTCCACTTTTCCTTTTTGATTTTTTCTAACTCGTTATTGTTTATCATAATCTGCAGAGCCCTGCTGATCCAGTATTCGCTTCAGTATGAAATCTGATGGATTGCTTTTGATTGTTCCTTCGGGTTCCCCTAACGATGCTCTATGCCAATTTGCTTTGTTTTGTCAGTTATTGAAGTAAAATTAAGATATTCAATATAAATTGTTGAAATAAATTGCTTCGATGATGTTATCATAAGCTTATACTAATTTTAAACAAGTTGAGTAAGCAGGAGAGTGCTCCTACCAGAAGGTCTTTGTAAACATCCTAGGGTTAGAAGTAAGTTTTCTAATGGCGTGAATCGATAACTTGAATTATTCATCCAATACTTAGATATGAAATCGTTCAAATTTATACAAAAGATGCACAGTTTCTTTCATAAGCACAGTGCAGCCGCCATTTTAATCTAGCTTAAATGATTTTTCTGAATGCTCGTCCGATTGAACATGTTCAAGTTAAACACTATTCCTTAAATTTTCATGAAAATCGAAAGAAAATAAAAGTACCTAAGTCAATTTTAAATATATATATAGGGTTTTCCAATAAGAGGTGTTATTTTGAATAGATCTTCTGATTTAACACCTTGCGACTTCTTCCTTTGGAGCCACGTGATAGAGAAGGCCTATGCCAATAGCCCAGCGTCAATTCAAGATCTCAAAGATGAAATTCGTGAGGCTATCGAGGACATAGGGCAGCCAATTTGCGATTTGGTTATGGAAAATTTCATGAAGAGGATATGGTCCTGTAAGCGTGTCGTAGTGGTTATTTGCCCAATGTTAGTTATTGCTATTAACGGCACATCTTTTTCTTTATAATGAACTAAACATCCGATCATTTATTTTAAAAAATGGCATTTTTCTTCTAATATCAAAATAACACCTCTTATTGGAAAACCCTTTATGAACCATAAACACGTGTTATCGTTGTTGTAATTCCATATAATTGAAATGGCTATAACACACTTGATTATGATTCGATCTCAATTAAATTTTGTGAACATATACATATATCTTATGTCAGTCTATATAATTGCAAAATTTCAAGAAGTTTAAAGGTACCGTTTTGATTTTATGGGCAAAAATGTAAAATCTACAAATCATACTATTATTAGCAAAGTTAAGCGAATTTCGATTTCTAAGGTATTTGTTGCCCTTGTACTCATAAAGGTCCACGTTGGTGATAATTTTCAGATTGGTACATTTTGCCTTCCCCTGGACCCCCTAATTCATAAAATGATTTTTTTATTTCAGATTCTAAGAGTTATAATCAAGACCTTTCACTTGATACCCCATTCGACAACCTTTGATTAAAAAAAAATTTTAAGGGCCAATTCGTTATTAGGGGGGACCCCCCTTAAAATTTTTAAATTTTTGTTAAGACCTCAACTTTTGAGAGAACATCACTTCTGACCTTTTCACAAAGTTTGAGCATTCTAGCTTCTATAGTTTCTGAGGAAATTAGCTGTGACGCACGGACAGACGGACGGACGGACAGACAGGTCGCGAAACTAGTAGGTCTTTGTAAAAAATTAGTTTCCAATTGAAGTTTAAAAAATTATTTAATTTTTAAAAATTAGTGAGAGGAGCGATTAAAAAACACGTCTATACGCAACAAATGCTAGACGTAGAGTCCTTGAAAGAATTTTCAAACTATCTTATAGCTCCCGCCATAATCATTGAGTTCATTCATGGACAACTACTTGGCGTCATCACGAGCCTTGGCTTTCTTCAAACAACGCCTTCAGTTATACAGCGTTATACTGTTTTCATTGTTTTCTCGACTTTTCCGAAAACCGTCGTTCCTACATGCGTCTGATGTAGTCAGCCGATTTTTGCTTCTGCAATCTTATTACTTTGGAGACTTGTTGCTAATACTTCATACAACTTGTGGTTGCACCTCATTCGTGATTGCTTTCGGTCTAGCTTCGCTCCAATATTTTGCCTAAGGACACTTCTTTCAGCTGCGTTAAACACATTTGGTGATGCTTACGCGGGGTCATTGTAACTTCGAGTTTTGTTCTACTTGTATTTATGTACATGGCTTTCAGAATAGTCAGAATTTAATGAAACGTTTTACACGTGTGCTGTATTCTTCGATTCAAATACATTAACTGTTTTATTGGTCAAGAATACACCTTTGTCTGGTCTGATACCGACATATATATTTTTTTAATTTTTATCATTTATTTTGTTTTCGGATCTTTAATTTGTAGCTCTACTTCTTTTGTTTTCATATAGAGTTTTTGTTATTTCTTTGGGGTTGTGTAAATTTTGACACTCGCTGTGTACGCCGAAAGTCCCTGGTTCAAATCCCGTTGGTGACAAGGAAATTTGTTTCGAGTGGTTCTTTGGACGGACTTAAGCTCGCTAAGTTATGATACGTACTGGTTGAAATCAAAACGTATCGCAGTTGGGTGGACGGACATATGACCAAAGCATGGTACTGACCATATCACCATTGAGTGCCGATACATTCGATCAAGATGGAGCTCATCACAAAGTCAAACAGCACATTTGGCAACAAGAACATATACCGAAAGATTTGAATCAATCAATTATATTCCCTATCCACAAAAAAATGACAAGCTACAGTGTGAATATTATAGAGGCATATGACTACTTAAAATCGAATCATGCGCCAACAGTATTATTGCAGAGTATAAAGATGGTTTTAGAGCAGGTAGATCGACAACAGACCATTTGTTCACAGCCAACATAGACGTACACCAAGTTTTCGTTGACTTTAAGCAAGCATACGACAGTATTGATCGTAACGTACTGTACCAAATAATGCTTTGCTTTGGCATTCCAGCCAAATTATTCTGTCTTACCAAAATGACAATGACGTTGACGACCACCCAAGTCCGCATCAATAACCAACTCACCAATGCCTTTGACACAATTATCGGACTAAAATAGGGAGATGGGATGGCTCCATTGCTATTCAATTTGGTGTTGGAGTATGTCATAAGGAAACTACCTGTCGATACACGATGTTCTTTACCATGCAAATCGAGCCAAGTAGTAGCCAATGCGGACGACATCAACATTTTGTCACGTTCATTAACAACTGCCAAAGAACTTTTCCTGAAACTCGACAGCGAAGCATAACTAGTAGGGCTACAAGTCAATGAAAATAAAACAAAGCTCATGACGCAGTCGAGGAAAAATGCCTCAAATACACAAAATATCACACTTGGCGAATACAGTATCGAAAATGTGAGCGAATTTGTGTATTTAGGCGCCAAAATAATGAGAACCTGTACTGAAAGAGACGATCTTGAAGACTAGCTGCATACACAGGAAAACAAAGCTCTAAGTATACAAATCTATGGTAAGACTTGTGTTATGCTATAGGTGTGACACATGGACCCTAACCCAAGCATTCACAAATATATTGAATGCCTTTGAGCGACGGGTCCTTAGGCGAATAATTGAAGCGAAGCTAGACGGAGACCAATGGCGAATTAGATACAACCATGAGCTGTGTGAAATTTTTGACGAGCCAGAGGTATCAACGATTGTTAGACTGCGGAAACTGCAATGGGCTGGACACATGAATCGTATGGACGAAGAACGGCTAGCCAAAAAGCTATTCGTTGAGAGAACTGAAGGCCGGAGACCAGTGGGGAAACTGAGGAAACGCTGGCCTGAATCCGTCGCCGATGGCAGTTCATCGATGCTCGGGTTTGGAAATTGGAGGACGCAGTCAATGGACCGAGACAGTTGGACGCGCTATTTGCAGGAAGCGATGGACCGAGAGGGGGTTTAGTGCTACGAAGAAGAAAAAAAACAAGTAATGTGATAGGTTGCACCATTCTTACAATGTGTAATTATTTTGTACAACATTCATTTGCCCATTCTCGTATGAAAATTATTACATCTTCTAGGAGTTCAACCTATATTCTTTTGAAATTCTCTCTTTGAAATAAAGCGTTACTTGTAATTCGTTCCCTGAAATGCAACTTATAATTATTATCTTCTGAAGTTCAGACATTGCGCACAAAAACTTAACTAATGTTTGATTGCACACTTAAAAGGCTTTGTAGATAGTCTTTATCTACATATTTTTACGTTGAACATATGCCACAAAGCGGTTGGGTATCACAGATATCGTTTATCATTTCGATAACATTGCTTCATAACATTTCAGCAAATAATAAAATGATTCAAGCAAAATAAGAGTTGAACACACATTTAGGGATATTTATTTAAGTAGTTGAAGTTAACATAAAGAGCCAATTGCAAATAATATTTTTAAAAATTATTTGATTATCGCTTGAGATTAATTTATGAAGGAAAATCATTTATACTCTAACCCTAAACAGAAACATTTAATTAGAGGCCTTATTAATAATAAAGAACAATAAATACAAGGCATCTAGTTATTTTCTTTATTTATTTTTTTTAGACCTATCGTGGATAAATTAACTTGAAAATCATCCATTTCAAGGTGACTCAAAATTTTAAATAAAAGCAAATATTGTATTTAGATGTTTGTAATTCGTTTGCAAGTGGCAATACTAAAAATTTAATTGCAAAATCAAAGTTGAATATTTTATTTGTAATTTTAAAGGCAAAAAGACAAAGTTCCTCGAATCGATAAAACTAATCTGCTTCATAATTGAGGAATACAATTACAAAACCTTTCACTGCTACACGATGGTACGCAATATCTCATTCCTCTTGTCGCTAGCACGATTTAAATTTGATGGTTCCTGAATACGAACATTATGCTAGTTTTATCAAATTTATAACACGATAGCTTAGGATTATAAGCAATGCCAAATAGAACGGTTTATTATTGAAAACTTGGATATTTTTTGTCGACTTCCCTAAAAAACCTCAGATAGCAAACACTGTTTACACATAAAGTTTTATTTGTTTACGATAAACGTTTGGATGTTTAAATGTATTTGCATTAAAATTCTCAAGAAACTTGTGACCTAGTTATACCGAACATTAGAATCAAGCGAAAAAAAAATAATTTTTGCACTCAATCAATAATGATTAATT
Source organism: Odontomyia ornata (assembly GCA_963969285.1). Lineage (NCBI taxonomy): Eukaryota > Metazoa > Arthropoda > Insecta > Diptera > Stratiomyidae > Odontomyia > Odontomyia ornata. The sequence continues at coordinate 229,242,852 of OZ017741.1, read as the reverse complement.
TCAATTTCTCTCCCTTAAAAGAGAAGTTGGCCCGATTGTTTTTTGAAACATACCTCATTTATTGGCTCAGGAATATATTTGCTCTGTTTATTTTCAGTATGAGTCGACACCATAACAACGAGCAGTAAAAATAAACATCCTGCCAATATGATGACAGTTCGTAACCAATGAAACCGAATATATTTATAATTTTTCCAAAGGAACGCATTGAACAACGACATTTTTTACTTTTTTTTTCTATTCACTTAGGGCATATTACTGATAATAGAGATTAAGGATACCATTAATATACGACAATTGAACGAAAAAAAGACTATGAAAACACAGAGTCCATCTAAATCATTTCACTTTCTCTTTTGATACACATCAATTCCGACAAGGTATAGTCGTTATATTTAGGAAATTGGAGCGATTTCTTTTGTTTATCGACATTGCCTCGATTTTTTATTGCACGGCATAGTAAAACACGAAACGAAACTTAATTCTGTAGCGAACCATGAACAATTACGATGTTAAGCTCACGCCCGAAAGTTATCAAGTAAGATAAGTGCAATTCTGTCAAAATAGTTCACAAAACGTCAATTTGTTATGTAGCGTAGCAGAAATCTTGTTACTCTACTGCTCTACTCTACTATATCTTCATATATGCAACTAGTACAACAACTACAATATCATCATTTGAGTGGCGGGAAATTCAGAGGTAGGGATGGATATTCCAAGAATGCAAAAGATATAGGTTTCAATTTCAACTGATAAGTTACATTAATGTTTACTACTTGATGTATGTAGATTCTTTCAAATAAATTCGAAATCACAATGATCGACTTGATTATTCTACTTGTTCATGTGAATCCCAAACCAAATTGCTTTTGAAATAAGTTTATCATAATGTAGATAACGGATATCATACTTACATATGTTAGCATCGATCTTTGAATATACTTGCGCTACCAATACCATGCAATTACGATGAAGCAATATACAATTCTACGAACTAGTTACTCTTGTGCTAATCATCAAATCGTGAAAACAAATTTCGGGATACCCCCTAATAATCTAATTTCATATAAACAGCTATAAACAAGATTATACATACTGGGTGCGCATTTTTTATGTCGGTGTGTAGACATTGAATAACTGAAAAACGACTGATATCTATATAAGATATTTTTACGGTTTTGTACTAAAATACAAAACCCATTTGCAATCGCGCCATGTGTCCGTCCGCCCGTCCGTCTGTATGTCAATGGCACTTTTCCTCCGAAACTATAGAAGCTACAGCAATTAAAATTTGTGGAAAGGTCAGAAGTGGTGACTTCTTGAAAGTTTTAGGATGGAAAAATTTTTCAAAGGGGTTTAAGGGAGGGTCTCTCCATATACGAAGGTGACCCTTCAAACAATTTTTTTTAGGTAGTCGAGTAAGGTGTCATTGGAAAGGTCTTAGTGAGATCCTTTCAAAACAAGTCTTAAAATTGCCTTGTCGGTACCGAGGGGGGCGGAGGAAGGGGAAATGTACGAACTTTTCGATGATTACAGTACAGGGGAGTGGCCCCTGAAAAAAATTTCATCAAATGTAGCCGATATGAGTATCAAATGAAAGTTCTTTATGAGAGCTTTCCAAAACATTCTTAAACTGACAGTTTTTGCTTCAGTGGGGGCACAGGGGGGGGGGGGGGGGGGTTGTTGAATGCATGAAAAATGTGTTTCTTCCCTCACGAATGGAGGATACCTGTGATCTAAAAAATCTGAAAAAAATATCAAGGGAGATATTTATGAGTATAACAATAACAAATACCTCAGAAGTTAAAACTCGTTCAACTTTGTTAATAATAGTATGATCTTTGAATTTCATATTTTCTCCAATAAAATCGTCTTTGACCTGTTTCTTGATTTTATTCGTTGCTGATGACTGCATTTTGTAAGTTAAGTACAAAACCCTTCTGATATGAGCGTAAGTCTGTCTTCCCAACTTGTTTCATTCTGTTTAGTTCTTTGCAATTTATTTGGTTTAGTGCTTGAATACAACAACAATCAAGTGGCTAACTCTATTGGCCAAAGCAAAATGTGCCCTTCTTGCTGCGTTTTCCATTACCTCTTCAAGCATTTCCTGAAACTGGTGTGGATTCGCTGTTTCCTAAATGTGGTGATTTTGCTTATAAACGCCGCCATAAAGTGTGAAATTGATCTCCGTCAGTCACCAAAATTTTCTTCCAAATATCAGGTTCAGTGTCAAACATTCTAGTGAATGTTTGGCCGTATTCCAAGTGATGTGGATGGTCTGCCTGCACTTTATACGGAAACAAATGCAAATCATTCTTCAAATACGCCGCAGAGTGGTTCCATTGACGCCAAAATGCTGAGCGTGGCGATGATACAACTACTTTAGGACCTGAGCAACGTTCCTGTGACCATTTCAACTAGTTCATTGGAACGTCTTGATCACCAATGAACGGTATGATGATGATTTCTCACTGTCCCGTGCTTAACAAAATTCTACATCAAACGACGAAAAGCGTTGTGTGTTAATCGAGCAGTCACTCAAGCCAACTGCCCGAAAACCGCATAACACTGTTCCGAAATTTCAACTGCAGATTTGAAAAATTTGGTTACGCAAATTTAACTTTTTGGTAAATTAAAGAATTTTAATTTTTTTATTATATACATAGATTTATATTGTTTCTTTTTAATTCCGTTTCACGCAAATTTTTTTTGCATTGACATTCGCTATAATATTTACCTTTTACTGTTTTAAATTTTCAATCTATTATTAATTTTATTAACTTAATTACGCAAATCTGCAAATTGAAATTTCGGACATGGGAATACTGATTTAGCGCATCACATCCATGTATTGCATTAGCGAATGCAATCTAACTCAGCTGAGCTAGCAGCGGGTCGAGATTTACAGGTGAAACATTTTTGAATTGAGTTGAAGGCGAGAATGAGCGATCGAAATTTTACCGAAGTAGCAGGCGGTTTTTACGTTTAATTTTAAGTTCGAAAGAAGCGCGAAATTTATTGTCATAACTGTCTCAGGCTCTTTTAAAAGATGGAAGTCGTAACCTTGCTCACAGCTTTCCACAAGATAAACTGACATAACAAACACATGTATATATTTTTTCTCTTCATGAAACTTGTAATGAAGCATAATAACGTAATCAATAAAATTATAACTCCAACTTGGGTACAAAAGTACAATAAGAAAGTTCAAGTTAAATTGTAATGATGCCGAATCATATGTAGTAAGGGGAACCTAGTCTCTTTTAAATTAATGTAAAATAAATAGCTTTAGGCGCACCTATATCTACACACAAAGAATACAAGTACTAGGAAATAGAAAAATAGAATGTTGAATTAAACTATACTCCCGGTCTTTCTTTACATCCAACCTGACCGGGTATGGAACCCGCAAAGTTTGCCGCTACATAAAAATGAGCTAGCCATCGGGCGCGCTCCTCCCGATGCGTTATAGGGGGCTCTTGCCCGTTAGAGTGGCCTTCCTCTCACGTGGTAGAGTGAAGAGTGGCCTTCCGCTCACGTGCCCTTTCCATCGCATAATACTATAACATAAATTGGCCACGTTTATATTTCTCATTTGATGGGGAAATTCATGCAAATTATGTTTGTATGAGTTTTTCACTCAAATGAGAAATATATGGCCACGTCTACGTTTGGATCTTTATCCGGTTGGGAGGGTACAAGGGAGCACCACTTCCACCTGGATGCCCCACTCTTATTTGTGGGCCATAAATATCGTCGGTAACGACGAAGTTAGCTAAGTTCGTCTGTTTTCCCGGCCCAGTTTTTTACTGGCTATTAGAAGTTCAACCCTTATTAAGCTACCTTGGCCTCGACACCAGTCGATCGGCACTCGTAGATGCGAAATTCTTTTGTTGTAGGTCCTTGTGCCCCACCCACCCCACGGCACCGCAACGCTAGCCTACCAGCGCACTTTACTTCACTACTTCACACTTTACTTCACTACAGTTGTCAGACGTTGCCTGTAGGTTGCATTGTTTCGGAGTGAAGCAATTCATCGTTAACATTTTACTGAATTGACGTTTCAAAAACATGCCTAATCAAGTCAAAGCTATTTAACGTTTACATACCGATATAACAGATGGTGCACCTTGTATATTATTTCAAAATCATAATAAATGCATTGATATGAGACAAAGTTCAAATCCCAAAATGATTTGCGAAATCAACAGGAAGATGCTTGCTTTAAGTTATGCTAAATGGTTAATGAAATCTCTCCGAGGTAACATTATTTTTATTTCTTTTTTTCAAATTAAGGGGAACGAGGATCTTAGTCATCATATGAAATGCAGTAGACCATTAAGTACTTATAATATTTTAAAACGCATTCTGTTTTGTTTGGAAGTTCTTCAATTTTTTGTAGCTTTTTTAAAGTTTTAGTCGAAGTGAAGCAGTTTTGAGAGGGTTTCTCCATAGTCTAGTTGATAGATCTGTTTCCGTTTCATCTGTAATATTGTAATGATTTTTAAACCTCATTCGTTCGTTTGAGAGATTTCCCGAAGGAAATCTAAACCGACCTCTCATCGATTCTAGACGTGAAGTCTTGGAACGTGACTACGGACTGTGCCCATCAGGTCGACAAGTCCCAACACTCTTAGTTTACTCCGAGGGGGCTGCAGACTGGCTAGCTAGTTCGGAGAGGAATTTCGGTCGCAGGTCTTACGCGAGCAGACTAAGTACGAAGTACAAAAATCAGCCACCGGTTCAAATGCCGATTTAAAACGCGTCGATTCTACTTCAACTTACATTACTTTTGTTCCGAGGAAAGGGCCGAAAAAAAATCGCTTAACAAAAAGGACGCGCTCCCGAAAATTACCCCAAAATAACCTACTCAAATCCAAAACCGAAAAAATCTACTGTAACAAAAAAAAATGCAAAACTCAAGATATGGCACCGCGTAGCGACCGCAACTCGAAAGTGACCATTCACGGGCTACCAAAACCCTACCCTCTCGGCGGCATACTCACCTTTCGCATATATTAACCTTTTGAAAGAGAACGCGTTTGCTGGAAGGAAAGACGGTTATTAATTCAGCAAATCATTTTAATATTTCTAATTCATGTTTAACCGTTTTTCTTTTTGTTTCAGTGGATTGGATCAAAAGCCTTAATTCAACATGTTTAGTTTTATATAAAAGAAAAATTTGGAGTAATCAGAAAATATGAAACTATGATAAACAAAAACGATGCAAATTGTAACGGGAAAGAGAAGTAATGTTAATAATAAAAATTGTCATGTTGCGTCGATTGACATTTATAATATATCAGAGCTCCAGATTGAAAATATTGCAATATCTTATGGTCAATTTTTTTTTCTGTGAGTCTTCAACTAGCATTACTGTATCGAGTTAATTTTATTAATCTAAACAGTTTCGGTGACTTGCTAATAGGAGTACCGGTTAATTCGTGCGGTTTTTTTCAAAAATTGAAGATTTATTGCGAAAAATTGCTTTTAAACGATCGGAAATGGTTTTTTGAGCGAAACCAAGTGATTTTGCAAGTTTGGGATGGATCTTGGTCGAGCAATGCCTCCAATTCGTGATCTTCAAACTTTTTGGCTGTCCGTGCCATTCATCGTCCTACCAACTAAAATTGCCACTTTTAAACCATGCAAACCACTTCTGGCACGTACACTCAGCTATAACATGCACATCATACGCTTCCACCGAAATACGATGACTTTCGGCAGCCTTTCTCTTCAATGAAGAAGTACTACCCGCAAAAACACTTTATTCGGCACAAAATTCGACATTTTCAGAATAAAAAAACGTATTGTTGTTTACGCTTCAACTAAATGACACATACTGATTCTGAAACTATATGACAGTAGCTTTCCAACAAATATTTGGAAAGGTGAATCACTGGAATAAAAATCAAGTTAAGCCATCTGTTAGAAAACCGCACCCCTATACCCCTATTACATAAAATATCCTTACTTGCGATTTTCAAAGGGTCGACTGGTTGAAGAAAGCGTATTTTAAAATAAAAATAAAATATTCGTAAAGGGATTGTAATACTAAGAGCAAATGGATAAACTTCTAAAGTTAATTTATGTACTCGTAACTATCTAAGTTTGTTCTTCAAACAGAGCCTAATGTTGTTGAGTCACTTTTGTGAGCATGCGAGGAAACTAAAGTGTTGCACAGTGTTGAAAACAGTATTAAACACAACCAATTATCCAAAAAAAAAAGCTTATCAAATAGTTAGGACACGTAATACAAACTTAAAGATACTTCCTACATACATATTAAGTGTGTTAAATGGTTGACTGAGCTTAGGGACCGAACATTAAATAGACATATTTAGGAAATATAAACATTTTGAGCTTTAATCAAATACTATCATCAATTGGCCAATTTGGTGTCCAATTTGCATCAGTCAACTTGACAGTCAGTTCACACCTAGTCAGCTTTTGGAACAAGAAAGTGACCAGCAAGAGGCAGACGGGGAGGAAATGACAGACTGTTCACTTGGAAGAGAACAGAAACCGGTCGCATGCTCTCTCATGCATTTTATATGAGCTTAGCCCATCCAGTTCTTATTAATCTTAGTTGAGATCTGTCATCCAACCTTATCAGCTGGTTGGGAAATTTATAAAAACGACGCGTATCTCAAACACTAATGAATATTTTGACATGTAAATTTGACATGAATGACACTGACAGTACTACCAATCTAAAAAAAAATTCTCCAAATCCTTCGACGCGCGCAGTTTAAATTCAAATGTCACCTTATTTTTTGGTCACAGTATACTATTTTTCACATGAAAAACACCTTCCTTGCATGCTTAAAATTCACCTTGCACTATCTACTGTACATCTATACTGTTTAGAACAGCTAAATGAAACACACGTTCATCTTCTTCTACTGACAGCTAGCTTGTAGAGATGAGTAAACTCCTATTCATTCCATTTTGAATCTCAGTAAAGCACGATGTTCTTTGCGGACCGTCTTGATTTGGAAAAGTGTTTTCATCGACACTTCAACATTTCTTCTAAATCGCCATATAAACTTTCTAAAAAAATTAAGCGTGCATGTGGTCATGAAATTGGAAGTTGGAAGTGGAGCGTTCATGTGCATGTTTTATAGCTCTAGTGAGGCTTTGATAGTGGCGCAATGAACCAATGAGAAATAAGATGAAAATGGAAAGAACAAAAATAGTATAATTTCCGCACAAATACCCCTGCACGCGCCTCGTTAAGCTCGTGCTTTCATGCAACAACCCCTGCGACCTCCTGTCTGACTTCGCGAAAAGCAATCGAGACTTGAATCTATGAGGTACACTATCAACGTTGATTGCATATTTTCTATCGAACTTCTTATCTTCGTCTTCGTAGCACAACAGCACCTATCGGGACTTCCCTTCCTGCAACAAGTACAAGTATTGACCGCGTCCTCCAATTTTGAAATCCGAGCAGTGATGAACCGTCTTCTTTGACTGAATCAGACTAGCGTTTCCTCGGTTTCCCCATTAGTCTTCATCCTTTTGCAGCTTCCGCAGTCTGACAATCGTTGAGGCCTCCGGCTCATCAAAAATTTCATATAGCTCATGGTTGTATCGAATTCGCCATTGATTCCCACCTAGCTTCACTCCAATTATACACCTCAAAATCCGTCTCACGAGGGCGTTCAATATATTGCGGATACTTGGGCTAGGGTCCATGTTTGCATCTAAAGGTCTTATCACAGATTTGTATACTTGGAGCTTTGTTTTCCTGTGTATGCAGCTTGGTCTTAAAGTTTGTCAAAATTGAATAAGATATTTTATTTATGAGCTGTATTCTTCGGCATATTTTATCCTTGTTTTTTGGCATCAATTCGTTTATTTTCAGACCTCATCCGTTTTTTATCATTCACATGCTCAATACTATTGCTCATATGATGTTATTTATATGTGCCTTGTTTGTTGTGCCTTGGTGTTTCTTCCAACTCTCACTCGTATTGTTTACCCTAACAATTTGATATTATTTAATTTACTTCTTTTTAATTTTTAAACTGCTACCAAACCAAATATTCATAACTTTATTAGTATTTTATATTTTTTATATAAGTTTTACTGTTATCAGTATAACATATTTAAATGTAAATAAATACATCGTGTAATAATACTGATTTTGTTATTAGGACTTATGTTGCTTCAAATTCAAAATAAAAATGAGAAATATCAAATGATTGTCAGGAATGTTGTGTCTTCAACATGAACTCGTTTATTTCAGCTAGACAGCTGATATGGTCTATTCCATTTCCCCGGTTTCACAAAATGTTGATGCCATTCGATAGGATTTGGTTTGATAAATTGTGTTTTCTGGGCGTTTGTTTGAAAGGCCCTTAGTTTTCAAAATCTCTAAATCACCACAAGATGGCAAAACGTCTCATACATCAGCGACTGGCACTGCGAACTACGAGAAGAACAAAGATATGTCAAGCATTATATCATTTTCGCCACTTCGTGAAATATCATTGGTGATGTCAAATGTGTTTTAGCAGTTGCTCCCAGTTATATTGCATTGTTGTGTTAAACAAGAGTTCTGTATTTTGATAACCCTCAATGCAACAAATTGGTGACACCATATATTTTTGTTGATTGAGCCTGAACAAAATACCGGACGAAGATGCCAAATTTCATTATGTCGAAATCCACGAGTAGCCACCGCCATTACTGAACCAAGTAGCGTGGCGTCATTGAAATTGCCACAGTTTTGGCGCACAAGACCAGCGTTTTAGTTTCCTCGAATATAAGTTCACTTTTGGACCTACAAAATTACTAAGACTTTCTGCATCACCATGTTTTAATCGATGACAGGGAACTTTTGCCCATATATTTATTCGTATCGATATCATACCGAAGTTCCTTACTCAGCAGTATACAGGGCACCATTGCATTATTGGAAGGCTATCAGATGCAGTCTATACCGTAGATTTTAATAGTAAACACATTAGCTTGTCCATTAAGATATTAAATTCAGCTTTTCGCCATAGGGAACTACATTTCAATGCCGAGCCAACCAGCCATGCATACTTCAACCAAGTTACCGCCGACTATATTCATAGTATTGAGCGAAACAACCCAGTCAACACTACAGATAACCCTAATCTTCTTCAAGCCTCCTATTAACCCACGAACTCATTATATTCAGTGAATATACCCTCTGAAACGGGAAGTCCAATTCACACTTTAATGTTTCCACGGGACAATAAAACTCAGAAGGAGTATTTAAGAGTTTGAAGTTCAACTCCACCACATACATATCAGCAACTGGCGCTAAAAGCTACGAAAAGAACAACGCTATGCCTAATATCAATTTCATCACTTCGTAAAATATCAATGGCTATGTCAAATATGTTTTAGCAGTTCCTCCCAAATCAATTTTATTGTTGTGTTAAAGTGTTCTGCATTTTTCAATGTAACAAATCTAGATGAGAAAATACTGAATTTTATTCTTAAATTAAAACACTGATTTATTCTTATAGTTATTAGTTCTTAGTGGAGATACAAAATTCTATCCCTTATTGCTATTGAGCACTTTAACGCTCCACCACCAAGCGTACATTCCCGCAAATGCAACACCCTGAAGATTAACACTGACACTTCCCTGGACACTATTTTACACCACAATAACTTTTCAGTTCCTTAAGCTTTACTGCGTAAACCCTCAGTCGATGGGTACCAACTTGTTACCTTCCACCTTCGGAAATGCTCTGGCTGGGGTCTGCGGTTCCGGTAGTACGCCCGGAGATAGGATTGGGCGCCAGTCGCTCGGATCAAAAGAGCTTGAAATGAACCACCTAGTGACAACCTGGCTCGCCAGAGTATAATACCACTAATTCTACCCCACTTAGTTAACTTAACTCTTACAAAGGGGAACCTTGGCAGCACAATTTCCTTGTACGGCACCCTAATTTTCCTTCGAATCGGCTGACAAATTTTTTACACAAATCATTCGCTTTTCGCAAGAGAACCTCGGCCGCACAGTTTTCTCCCACCCACTTTCTACCGTTTCTTTTTTTTTTTGTTCGCACACTCAACCACTCCTGCTCACCTGAAATCAAAGCTAGTTCGGGCAAAAACACATGAAATTAAAATAGCAGAAAGTATTTAAAACCAGAAAACCAAACACCAAAAATTTAAATTTTCACAATTTCGTTATGGTTATATTTTAGCTTAAAGTTGCTCACAGATCTCTATTGAAAGATAATAATATCTAATGGGTCGAAAACAGACAAAATGTTTTTTCTGTTACTCTACTTCCTGCCTATTGCTTAGGGCCCCTTAAAGTTCAAAGATCCCGCCAGAAGTCGCGTAACATATCTTCCTCCACTCAAACCAAATTTATTTTCTCGAGAGTTCTGCAAATTGCACCAATTTCCGCCTCTCAAAGACAAATGTTCCCAAAAGATTCCGTATACGCCACTTACTCGATATCGTATTCCAACTTATTCTTGGGCTAGTTCGGGATCAAAAGGCCCCCGACCGTTATGTCCTGGCTCTTTTAGGTTCTCGGCTTAATGGCTAGCTAGAAGAAGTGCATCGGGGAAATGGCTCTATTGTACCATGAACCGGAGCCATTCCTCATCGCAAGTACAGACATATCGGTGTGCTGAGTTTCCGTGATCCACCATCAATTTGCTGGTGTTTATGTCGCGGGTTTATATTTGAAGTGCCGACATTGAAGAACTTTATATCCGCGGTTATCCCCGAGTGAGTGAAATAAAAGTTGAGCTTGCTCTTCAAATTGATTATTTATTTACTTGAAATCATACTTCTGATCAAATTTCAAGGGAGTTCTTTACACGCCCTGAACTATTGTCGGAAACTTCCCGGGAATTGGAATTGATTATGCATTTGTACATGACCGTGATTTTCACCGTTGCCATCTTACACAGGCCCATAAGGAAATCAATTAACGTACCTGAAGTCACTTCCCGCACCGGAAACAGTAGTTCTAAATTTCATCAGTAGCTCTAAATTTCGATAAACAGCTACTTTTGAGATTGTCAAATATGACATTTCTCCGATGAAATTTAGCGGAAATGATACAAACGGGATCGAAATACATATATTTGCGCGCCAATGTCTTCGACGTTTCATATTTAAAATAAATCGTTGACATAGTACCAAAACTGACGATAGATACAAGCCATATGGTAGCAATTTGCATATGTATTAGTCGGCCTACTATGGACAAGCTTCCGGTAGCTGTCACCCAACTGCGGCATTAGCAAATGCTTATATTTCGTCATATATACTATTTTCCGAATAAAAAACGTGCCGAACGCATTCCGTGCATGCTATAAATTCACCTTGTATAGCCCATTGTGCTCGTAAGCTTTCCAAGACGAGCAAATGAAGCACACGTTTTGCACCTTCAACTGACAGCTCAGCGTTGAGATGTAAACAAACTCCTATAAATTCACTTTGGAAGGCGATAAAAACTAAACGGGTATAAGAACTGAAATAATTTTCACTTCACTAGGAGCGCTATTGTGTTCTCCGCGGATCATCTGGATTTCACTGTAGAAATCCGTCTCTAAACCGTACAAAACCTCGAATTTTTGTTGGCACCTCCACAATTCTTCATATAACGCCATGTAAGTTAGCCAGCAAAGTCGGCCTACTAATGGTCATGTGTGTGGTAGTAAGCGCTGCTGCCATATGGCTTGTATCTATCGTCAGTTTTGCATAGTACTGATAAAATTTCAAATTACAGTCATAATTACTGTCAAAAATCTTTAAAAAATTTGTTTGATATAAACAGCACTAGATGGCGCTGATTAGGTTGCTCGAAGTGGTTAGGTCGCGACGTGACGCGGTGTTTCCGTTTTCGGACCTGAGTAAGAAGGCAACGTTATCACGCAAGTTGTTGTTTGTGCGCAATTCATCCCGCCGCAGTTTTGAGTGTTAATTTGAATTTTGCTTTGATTTTGAAGGACGTATTGTTGAGTCAATTTTTACATTGAAATATTTTTTTGTATTTGTTCTGATGGCATCATTTGCCCGAAATAAGGGCCTTTCCAAGCATTGTTGTCCACGTTTGGATTCGATACGAAACAGATCACACCTTCCCGTGTGGGATAAGTATATGCACGATTGCACCGACGTGATATACTTCTTCTTCTTAGTTGTAATGAATCGGGCGACGCCGCTGGGTGACCACTACCAACACACCTTGCTGCTATGTGGCTTGTCATCCCATGGTGGTTGTGACGTTTGCACATCCCACGTGAATTTTGTCGTGGGATGTCAAATTGAAATTGACAGCCACATGGGAAGAGAGTGTGGAAGTAGTAGCCGCTACCAAAGAACTGTCGACAATCGGCGTGCTGTTCATATCGCGTGTAAATTTCGTGTTCAATTGAACTGTTTTTCGTTTGCATTGTGTTGCAAATATTATACCTAATTAAATCCCAGTTGAACAATAACCCACCCAAAAATCATTAAACAAAAGTGGAATTGTGGGTGCCTTAATTCATGACAGGTGAGTGTACTAACTCATCATCTAAAAACCCTGCAAATTTGAATTTGAATTCGACACAACCTGACATTTCCAGGTCCTCACCCGAATCAAGTGTGGAAAAACGGCCAGTTTCAGAGCAAATAGAGGAAAGAGTTTGCCGTGTTAAAGGCATCAGTGGTAATCTAATGCATGGTTATGTTACTACAGATCTATTGGACGGCGAAGATTTAGATACGAATCTTTTAACAGACCTAAGTAAAAACAGTCACATTCAATTCAACAATCAAGTCAATCATATAAATCAATTCAATAGGTACTTGGTGCAGAACGCCTTACAAAGTGGGAACGTAACGTACTTGCCTGCCAACACAACCATAATCAACAGCATTAAAAATGTACCCAGCACAAGTTCCCACATACTCATTACAATTCTCCGAGTAACATGGTGACAGCTACTTCAACGCTGGGTGGCGGAACAGTACCCTTGATGGTTGCAGCGCTAGCGCAGCACAATCAAATTTCGTCGCACTACGAACAAACCCCATCATCAACAAAAATTCATCGCGGAATCGCACTCACCTCATCCAGTCACCAGTCGCATTGCGTGAATAGCACCAATGCAGTGACGATCCACATTGCTAACTCAACGGGAACTTCGCAACACGATGAAGTAAGAACACTCAACGGAACAAACAAGATATCATTTACTAAGAGGGGTAGTGCTTTTCTTAAATTCCTGGTCAAACCATTATATTTTAAAGAAATCAACTTTGATTACTTACTGTTGGTAATGCCTCATTTTTTTCCGTTTTTATATTAAAATCAATGCAAAGACACACGAAAAATTTCAGTTTGAATCTCTTCATTGGGTGATGTAAATTTAAAGCTTATTATTAGATATTTGATTAGTCCAAATTCATTTATAGCCGAGTTTAGTTAGCAGTAATCGGAAGAAAATAAAATAATATTCACTATCTACCTAAAGCTAATTAAAAATCATAAAAACAGTCAAAAATATAAGCCTAACATCCTGGTATGAATTGGGAGTCAGTCACCTATAAGTTTGAGTGATCTATAATGTGTACTCTGTATTTTATTTCTCTTCTTCTTTTCTTGATTGTTTTTTAAATAATGTTAGCGTTATGAGGAGAATGGTAAGCATGGCAATATCATATGCATGGTAATATTGTAAGTATGGCAGTCCTGATTGATGTGACAGAAGAAGTGTGCCCAACTGATGTCCTGTCACTTAAGTCCATTTGTAAGTTGGACTACATCGTGATAGGATTAAAGGTGGGTAGTGTAGGTAGTCGATGTGTGCGAACGGAATGGCCCCATGAATATCATGATCCTGTGAGTCCGAGTTTGTCTTGTGACCGGATCTCCGTGTGTGTCGCGGAGGGGTGGTAGATCGTGGTTGTTGTGTGTGTGTGGGTGTATGTTTGCTTTCGCGTGCCTGGACTGCTCACTGAGTGATGACGCTCACCTCCCTTTATTTTTTTATTACAGACAGAAGCGTCAGCGGTGAATAAGCGAAATCGTGGACAAGTGAATAGTTATGTTATCTTTAGTTAAAAAAGACTGTGTTTGAACTGTGCTAATAAAGACTAATTGAACTGTTTTAAACTAAGACTTTGTTTAATAACTCAGAAGTGGGATCTGTTCCTCGTGCTGTGAACGTGGTTAATACGGTTAGCTTAAGAAAATCTTAAAAAAAGGCATTGTGGCCTGAAGAAGATACCCCCTCTGAGTGGAGTGATCGATGCGAAGAGCGTTCCGAACGGCCCAATATGGCCGAACTAATCGCGTCATTGTTGGAGAAGTCAGGAGCTAGCCGTGGTCGTAGTGCGTCAGTGGCTGGCAGTGAGGCGATTCCGCTATTTCGTCCTGATGATGGAGTACAAGATATGGCGCGTTGGCTGAGAAAAGTAGACGAATTGAAGGCAATTCACGATTGGAGTGACATCGCGACATCGCACTACGCCACCAGCAAGTTAAAAGGATATGCCGCAACGTGGTATTCCAGTTTACCCTCTATCAACTACTCGTGGGACCAATGGAAAGATATCCTGCTCGGTGCGTTTCCTAGTGAAGTGGATTTCGCCCAACAACTAGAGGCGATGACTGCCCGTGTGTGGCAAAAAGATGAGCCCATCATCAAATTTTATTAGAAAAACTCGCTCTACTCAACGTATGTGAGATAACTGGGAGAAAGGCTGTTTCATGCATTATTGCTGGGATTCCTGTTCCAAATATACAAGCCGCTGCCCGAGTAGGAAACTACGAAAATCCAGAAGGGCTACTGAGGTATTTGAAAACAATTCCGCCCAGCAGAGAGTCGTCGACGAAGCGGAAGAGGGAGTCCGAATTTTCAAAACGCCGACAGCTCAACGAGGAAAAAGCTCCAAAACGGATTCAAGAACAGCGCGTCGTAAAGTCTAGTCAGGATAGGCGTAAATGTTATAGTTACGGCAGCAAGGCGCATTTAATGTTCGAGTGTCCGAATAGACCGTCTTTTTGCGGAAAATGCAAACAACGTCATCGAGGGACGTGTACGTCAACATCACGAACCATGGAAGTGCTTACAATAGCACCAACAAACAAAGGTGAGAAATACTTTAAGCATATTTGTATAAATAGTCGAAACGTTAGCGCGTACATTGATTTGGGTGCAAATTGCAATACCGTGCGAGAGGATGCTGCAAGTTCTTTAGAGCTGCATGTGGACGACAAAACAACGGAGATCAAGGGATACGGTGATGGAAGAGTCAGGACTTTGGGGACTGTGAGAGATGTCAGGGTTGTGTTGGACCAGGTTGCAGTGCAAACGGATATATTGGTGGTCCCGAACGATACTCAGAAAGTTCCCATCATTATTGGACAGGCCGTGTCGGAACAGGAGAACGTTGCTGTTTATAAAGACAACGATAGTATTCGGTTTTTCTGGAACGAATTGCCGAATGTAGCAGAGTCTCCGTCATCAAAAGTTTCTTTGTCGGTCAAGGATGCAACACTAATACCTCCAAAACATGCAGCCAATGTGAAATGTCAAGCGAGCAGCTCTGGAGATATTTTTATTGATACAAGTGTGAGGATGCTGCCTCACAATGAGTACGTTTTACCGCGGTGTGTGACGCGAGTCAATGATGAAAGAGAATGTGTTATACCTGTCATAAATACAAGCGACAGGGAATTGTATTTACGTCCAAAGTGTAATGATTTTTCTACCTTCAGCTCGAACGCGGAACCGACCTCTCATCGGTTCTAGACGTTAAGTCTGAGTAGTGCCAACGGATGGTACCAACAGGTCAACCAATCCGTGCACCGTAATCCATTCACGCGGTGACTGCTTGTCGGCCAGCTAGTTCGGAGAGGATTTCGGTCGCGGGTCTCCGAATGGATTACGCTCAATCACAATATTTCAGTCACCTGAACTTGCCCGTTTTTCAAACGCGTCAACAATTACTCATCCAGAACGAGAAACCTACATTACGTTAGTTCTGGATGTGATCTATCCACAGATCTCAAATCAAAAACGCTACAAAATCCCATAGGCGCGTTACCGATTCACCGACGCGGTACCGAAAAATATACTACTCGAACTTAAACCGAAGAAAACTACTCTAAAGAAATGGCGAAACAAACAAAGGTACCGCGTACCGCGCGCGACGCGAAACCGACTTCAGCGGATTTGGCGAAACCCTAACCTCGCGACGACATACCTACCATACACTCTCCGTTCCCCCTGAAATAGAACGAGTTACTGAAAAGGAAAGTCGTTAGTTAAATTAGCAATTCATTGGATTTTTTTTATTTACTTCAAGAAACGGAACATAAAGTATAATTTCCTTAATACGTATTTAAAGGGTTTTTGCAAGAATCGAGCGATAATTTATTACTAATAATGATAATAGTTATAATAATTATTTTTGAAGACAATTACATAATAAGGTAAACCGCTAACAATTTGTTTCTTAATTTATGTTTCACCTTTTATTATTTTTGAATATAAATTTGCGATCACAAACAAATTTTTCGTTTTACAATAAACCGCCAAATTAAACATTTATTTTTAATTTTTCTAGGTGGATTTAATATTTATTGTTCTTGTTTGGTTTTAAATAATTTAAATTTTGTTTTCTCAACAATTTCGTAAATTAAATATTTCTAAGTGGTTCAAGTACGCATTAGTGACGAATCTAATCGTGCGTCAAATTCAAAAAGCGAAATGGAAGCAGCAAAGATGGCTTATCCACGTATACAATAATTAATAACAAATCAGGAAACGATGCAAGTGATTTTGTATAAAAAAAAACGGAGAATCGATTCATTGTTTTTTTTTTTTTTTTTATTTGCTTTTTATCTGGAATTTTCCACTTCTTTTACCATTTTTTTATTCCCCTTGTATGGCGTTTAACTTTGAATATTATATATATAAATACGGAGCGGTGTAACAATATGTGAGCGTGATCTTTAACAATCATTTGGTGAGTACAAAATATTTACAAGCCAGTTTATTATTATTGTTTATCAGTTACTTTAATGTTTAATGCCTTTGAAATGTCTTTTTTTTTTATTGAAATAGTGTTTTAAAATTGAGGATTTGATTCACAATCAGTCGCTGCTTGAAGTTAATGGGAATGTTACTGGACACGATTGAACTAATCAGGAATAATTGGGGGTTGAGAGACAAAAAAAAATTCGATTTTCCATTCTCTGCGACAAAAAACAATCCCTCCATTTCTTGCAATATTTTAACGACATAAAGCACACTGTTCAACGTACACAAAGATTTAAAAGTAGGAATGACGTGAAAACTATAAAAAAAATTTATCATATGTTCTAGATAGAAATCAGGACCGCATCATTCATGTCGTTCAACTAACGTCCGATTTAGCTAACGCATTTTCTTACAAAAGTTATTACGCTAAGAGTTATTTTGTATTATCATCATTTACTGTACTCATTACTATGGACAAGCGGTGGAATATAGAAATAGAAAAGTGTAAAATTACCCAAGTCGTTTGTTTGCGTTTTCTTATCTATTTTTACTAATTAATTTTTCTTCATAGCTTCAACAGTTTGTTTATTTATGCCAGATGCGAGTTTTCTATCAGAACAAAATCATCTTTAGTACGGCATGGCTGGGTTTTTTTTTGTAGACTTAAGTAAACCAAACATGGAATCAAACGTAAATTGTACGATTCAAATCGAATTAATTACCACTTGCTATTATTGGTAAATGTACTAAAGAATGTTGTTTACGATATGCATTATTTTCGGAAATACGGTATTGGAGGAATAATGGGTCGTTTTATTTTCATTCAGTAACTTATTTCTGAATAAAATAAACAATAAAATAAACGACGTGCAAATACCTGAAGGTAAACAACCTGTCTTCGTAGATCGGCTAACTCCTGTCTAGGATCAGCGGCTATTGACGAAGCCAGACTACTTGTGTCCTTATCATCAGCGGGCAATTCACCACTACTGTCCAATTCACAAGATGCGAATAATTTCCCATTACTCTGCTCGAATGGGTTGAGAGTTTCAGAATCTTGTAAAATCCTTCGGAGACGTGTCAACTGTTTCCTTAAATTTTGGACATCTTGAATCATTGCATTCCTAAAAGATTTGTCTATACACAGGAGATCGTCTGACGAGCTGACTATATCCTTGCCCGTCAGCGATGAACGGAGATGTTTGTGTGGAAGACTATCTATTGATCTAGGACTATCTGAACCGGTATTGCTGAGCGTGCTCTGTTGCACGCGGGACCTGTTGAGCAGGCGAGTTGCACGTGCGGGTGATTGTGAACTAATACTGTCTTTGCTTGAGCGATGAATTCGCAGGACACTATTCCACTCGCGGATTAAGTCCCCACTTTTGGCGTCAAGTTCTGTGAACAATTGCATGTCGTCAACTCGGTTCCATGCCGATCCACTTTGGCTTTTTCTTGAGTGAGATAACCTATCGACTGAATCCAAGCTGCTCGTCAAATCCACGCCTACTGGTTCCGATACAGTTCACACTGCCTTCCGCTGCAGACCAGACAAAATATTGCTAACCTTTCTAATCCTTTATTAACTAAACTAACCTCTTTCCTAATTTGCCTGTTGATCTCCTTTCCGACCTTGACAGAGCTTCATGCTCCAGCCTGAGGCAATGCTCCGGTGAATGTCACTGCCTCACGAATAACGTTTTCCAAAAACTCTTTAAGCACACCACGCGTTTCTTCATAGATTAAACCGGAAATACGTTGCACTCCACCACGTCGCGCCAAACGACGTATAGCTGGTTTTGTAATACCTTGGATATTATCACGAAGAACTTTACGATGACGTTTAGCGCCTACATGTGGCTGCCAAAATCATCCCGTTGTCACATCGGACAAAACAACTGTGTGTGGAATGGCACGTCATATGCGGCAATGTACCTCTCCAGTTGTCGCCAGTGGCATAGTTTTCTCGAGGGCCACGGTGGAGGGGCATTTCCAGATGGCTATGCCTCGAAATGTGCCGGGGTTGGATTAATTCTATATTTCGAATATTTATATCCACGGATCTAAATATTTGGACAGAAAAAAAAAATATTTTCTGCATAACGATATCCGCACAACAGATGAAGTCCGCTGGCACTTCGAGGACATATCCATCTGCAGGTTACAAGGGTTCGGGATCGGAATCACTTCGATTCCTGGGCGTAGGCGTCACATTACACATTCCCCCCCCCAAAATCGAAGTAATTACGATCCCGTCTCCTTTGTAAAAGGTCTTGGTTAGGGACGTGGCGGGTCGAAGATCCGTTTCGAAGGATAGGCTACAACCCTGTTCGTGAAGACTCGACAGTGACTATATAGTAGGAAGTCAGGTGTTATTCGGAGGCCTTCGTCTAGGCAGAGATTTGGGATAAGCCAAGGTTTCTCGTGGGAATTAGTTGCACTTCATCGTCTAAGGTCTTTTGCGTGGTAAATTCCCAGGGTCCTACCAGTCATGTCCGCGATGAGGTATCGGGTGGGGCTTATGACTTGTATGACTCGACACTTCACGAATTTCTTGTCTAGTTTGGCATTGTAATGGCGGGTGGCATCGCTCTGTCGGAAGTTTCGACGATATATTTCGTCGCCGGCCTTAAAGCCAGAAGGATGAGATCGCAAGTTGTACCGCTCCTCTCCCATCCGTCTACTTTCTTCAATCTTCTCCCGCAGTTGATCTCGCAGAAGTTGGAGCTTTTCGTGCGGTTCTAGAACCACGATTGGGTCCTCTAGCGATTTCAGCTGCCGCAATAGCCGGTAAGCGCTCCCATGCCCGATCATGTACTGGCCGAACACTGCAAAATACGGCGAAATGCCGGTCGTGGCGTGGTACGACGAGCGCAGTGCACTAGTGATGGCGGACAATTTGCGATCCCAGTCCCTCTGATTCGGGTGGACATAGGCGCGAATGGCCGCTATGAGCGTACGATTCAGTCGTTCGGATGCGTTGGCTTGCGGTGAATAGACGGCAGTTCGTTGGTGGATGATGCCGTATTTGGACATTAGGTCTCGGAACTTGCTGGAGGTGAACTGGACCCCATTGTCGGAGACAAGTTTCTCCGGAACTCCAAACATGTGAAAGACTCGGTTCTCCAAAAAGCTGATTATAGGTCCAGTGTGCATGTTACGTAGTGGTTCTATGATAGGGAATTTGGAGAGCTGGTCCAGGACCACGACAGCTCCCGTGTGACCAGAAGCAGATCGAGGGTAAGGACCGATAAGATCAATGTACAAGCGCTGGAACACGCGTTCGGGGACCTCAACCTTACCCATGGGTGGTCGAAGAATGGTGTTGGGCGCCTTAGTGCACTTGCATAGCTCACAGGAGGCTACGTACGCTTTTATCTGTTGTGCCATCTTAGGCCAAAAGAAACAGGTTTTCAACCGCCTAAGTGTACGACCGTATCCGCCGTGCGCACTTGATGGGTGGTCATGAGCCCGCCTGATAAGATCAGTGGTTAATTCTTCGGGCACCCACAACTTCCACAGTTCTTCTTCTTGTATGGGGTCTCCGGATGCGTGTCCCATCCGCTTGTAAATAAATCCATCCGTCAACCGCAGTTCAGGAAGCTGGGGCTGTTGGTTCTGGATAGTGTGAATCAGTTGGGTGTAGCTGGCTGACTTGAAGGCAGGATGGTCCAGATCGATCAATTGGGGGCTGTCGTCCTCTTGGACCAACTCGGCTCCTTCAGGGGCGAACATTCTGGATAGGGTGTCGGGGACTACATGCTGGCTTCCTTTTCGGTGGCGGATTGTGAAGTCAAATGCCTGGAGTTTCAGTGCCCACCTGGCCAATCTGCCGTTGAGATCAGTCTGGCTCATTAGCCATTTCAGAGAAGCGTGATCCGTAACGATTTCAAAGGTGTGTCCCTCCACATAGGCTCGGAAGCGTTTCACTGCCAACACCGCGGCTAAACATTCTTGCTCGGAGACCGTGTAATTTCGCTGGGCTGGGTTCAGCTTGTGAGACATGAAGGCTATAGGTCTCTCCTCGCCGTCTTGTGCAACCTGGACTAAGACTGCTCCCACCCCATGTTGACTCGCGTCACAATGGATTGAGAACGGTTTGTCAAAGTCCGGGCTGTGCAGTACGGGGGCCGTAGTCAGACTCTTCTTTAGCTCTTCAAAGGCTCGCAAGCTGGGCTCTTCCCAGACGAATTTACGTCCCTTACGCAGCATGTCGGTCAAAGGAGTGGTAATGGTGGCATAGTCACGTACAAAACGCTGGTACCATCCGCATAAGCCTAAGAATCGGCGTAACTGTTTGGTGGTCTTGGGTAATGGAAAAACGTCAATCGCTTGAGTCTTTTCCGGATCGGTCTTGATATGCCCATGCCCAATGATGTGACCTAAATACTTCACCTCCGTCATCACGAACTGGCTCTTCCTTATGTTGATGGTTAATCTTGCCCTCCGGATGTGTAGAGCCACCTCCTGAAGCAGGTCGATGTGTTCGTCAAAGGTCTCGGTTATAAGCAGCAGATCGTCCAAGTAAACGAAAACTTGGTGCCGCAAATGAGGTGGTATCACCTTATCCATAAGGCGCGTCATTGTTTGGGGGGCATTACACAATCCGAATGGCATGGTCACGAATTGATATAAGGGCCGGCCTGGGACTGTAAAGGCTGTTTTCTCCTTTGAACCGGGGTCTAAAGGAATTTGCCAGAAGGCGTCCTTGAGGTCTAAGCTCGTGATGAAATGGGCTTTAGGCAATCGACTCAAAATGCCTTCGATCAACGGTAGAGGATATGCGTCCTTGACTGTGACGGCGTTCAAGCGTCTGGCATCTAAGCATAACCGGACCTTGTTCGGCTTGACAACTAAGGTGACTGGGGAAGCCCACGCGCTCTGTGATTCTTCGATTACGCCTAATGATAGCATTCGATCCACTTCGGCATATAACGATTTTTCCTTCGCCGGAGATATGGCGAAATGTCTCTGTTTTATGGGTTTAGCGTCCCCCACATCTATAGTGTGGAACACCAGGGCAGTCCGCCCGAGACCTTCTTTCTCATGCGATGGAAAAGCCGATATAGCCGATTCTAGACGCAGTTGCTGATTTACATCCAGAGTGTGTCGTAATAAGTTAGTGGGTTGAGATGAGTCAGGAACGGTGGTGACGGACTCCAGAGTCGAACCGGAAAATAGTGCCGGGGCCAAGTTAAATTTTCGAACGAAATCCACTCCTAAATAAAGATTCTGGGTTAACTGAGGTATGATGAAAAATTCCATAGGTTTAGTTACCCCTTTAAAGGTGACATCCGTCATAATTTTTCCCACTACAGAGTGACGAGTTCCGTCCGCCGTGCTTAACCAGGAGGTGAAATGACGGATTTGGTCCGCGTGCTTGGCCAGTACCTCCCCTGCAAACTCGGCAGAGATGCAATTCACACTGGCTCCCGTATCGACTAAGCCTGATACTCGTTTTTGCAGGAGGTGTACTGACGCATATGGCCGGACATCCTCCCTCAATAATTCGTCTAAGTATATGTCCTTCAACCTTTTTCTCGACTGCCTGACTTTTCTCCAGAAGCTCCGCATCCGACGCGTGGCTCGCTTGCTTCGCGGTGGGACAGTTGTGGCCAATTCCTCATGGAAGATGCGCTGTCGAGTAGCCAAATAATTCCGCAACCTAACATGAAAAGGTTTTACATGCCAAGGAACTTTCGTCTCGCTATCATTTCCCTGCGCGTTGACCTCGGCGAAGGACGGCGTCGGTTGTGGAACTTCGGGAGAACTGTGGTTCGCGGTGCGAGTCAGCAGAGTTGGAGTCATGATGGGAGCTTGGTCATAGCTGGTGATGGGGTCTGGATTGGTTCGTCCGGGGTCTAGGAGTGCCGACGGGTGGTCGCGGCACTCGGTGGCAAGTTTTTTCGCCCTTTGCAATTTGCACAATCAGGTGCGTATGTGCCGGCCTTCCCGCAACGGTAGCAGAAAAGCGTTGGCTCCGCTGGACATGCATAGAACCGATGTCCCGGTTGTCGGCAGTTCCAACAGACCGTCGGGCTTGTAATTGCTTCAAGGGAGGGTCGATCAATCAATGCTGGGTCCTCAAGCTCCGGTGGTGCTCCGCTCCTCGGTACTGGTACTGGATCAGCAAGCAGGTGGTCCGCTGCCATCAACTCCGCGGTGTGATGATTTCGGGGATTTGGTCCCGTTATGCGAGGTTGTGGGCGGAAGGTACCTCGTCGCTCATCCAAGTGTTCTTGTCTACGCGCATGGAGGCGCAATCCCTGTATGGTGTTGATGGGAAAATGTAGCAGGCTGTTCTGGAGATCCCAGCGCATGTTCTCTCTGATAATTTCTACTAATTCGTCCTCGGGCATGGTATTTCGCAGGCGAGTGCTCAATCTCACTATACTGGTGTAGTATTGGTCGAACGGTTCGTGAGCGCCTTGTTTCCGTTTCTTTATTTGCTCTCTTAGCTCTCTCTCAGTGAAGCCATCCTCAAATCGATTGCGGAAGGCTGCACTGAAAGAGTGCCAAGTGGGACGTGGCGTTGACTCTTTAAAGCTCCAGTACCAGTCGGCAGCGTCGCCGCTGAACAAAAGATGTGCATGCCGGAGGAAGGCCGAGGAATCCCCTCCCAGGGTGCTGGATATCAACGCCTGAATCCGGAAAAGGAACCGGTCCGCCGATATCATATCGTTGAACCCTGTAAAGTTCAGGCGCCAACTCTCCATGATACGAGGCGTCGGGTCTCGAAAAGGTGCCAATGCGTTCCCGGGGGGAATCACATCCTCGATTGACCTGTGGTACTGAACTGCCTCGGGGGCTGGAGGTACCAACGGAGGTCCGGTACTGTGTCGCGGTCTGTATTCGGGAGCTCTGGGATCCATTCCCGAGTTCCTTGGGGGTGGGACCCATTGCTCGGATTGTCGGGAGTGGGGCATCGCCACACTGGGATTTGGCTCCCAGCCAAGCGGAGTTCTCACGCGGCTGGGTGGTTGGCTCAACGGGAGATTCTGGATCTTTCCCTCCAGGTTGCCAATCCTCTCCGACATATCCCTCATCAACGCCACGAGGGTGTCAATGGAGTGGGCGGAAGGCATGGTTGTCACCTCGGACACGACACTCGCAGCCGGAACTTCACCGCCTACTGCTCCTTGCAGGTCTAAGAGTGGTTGTGACGGTTCGGCTTCTGGAGCTCCTTTCGCCACTGCTCCACGCGTCGGTAGGGGCGTTCCGAGGGGGACGTCTAGGGCAGACCGATCTATGGGTCGTCGGCATAAGGGACACAGCTCTGACGTGAGGAGGAGCTGTTGTACACAGGCACGATGGAATAAATGTCCACAATCCAATCGCACGCTGTGTACGCCCTCCACTACGTCTTCGAAGCAGATCCCGCAGTTAGCTGGTTGGACCGTTTTGGATCTGGTCCAACGCTTGTCTGGGGTCCGCTTCGT
Organism: Odontomyia ornata; assembly: GCA_963969285.1. Classification (NCBI taxonomy): domain Eukaryota; kingdom Metazoa; phylum Arthropoda; class Insecta; order Diptera; family Stratiomyidae; genus Odontomyia; species Odontomyia ornata. The sequence goes on along the minus strand of OZ017741.1, from coordinate 229,218,419 downwards.
TGCCATTTTGTGTGTGTTACTTGTGGTGCTAAAATAAAGTAAAAAAAAAATATATAGAATATACTTATTCCTACTAATAACTTATCACTAAATTAGTGGCCGTTAGTGGCGAGCTATGTATGTAAAATAGAAAAAAAAAGAGAGGAAAAAAAATTAAATGATACACACTTTCCTTTTCAGTGGTCGAACTCTTCAGCGGGAAATGAGAGTGCGTGGTAATCTGCCGAAGAAAGGGTGCTTCGGTCGATTTACGAAATTTATCCCCATACCCACATACATTACAAACCGTTTCTAATCTACGTTAAATGACTCGACGAGACAAGTGGTAGAGCTACCGTAACGACTTTGTACGCGGTCAAAGTTCCCGACGCGTAGAAGCATTCCGGGCTTCGCAACTCCAGCATACGCCACCGAACGTTGAACCGATACCACTCGTCTAACACGCATAAGAAATAGTTAGAATCCTTCCGCGACATAAAGGCAAGGTAGCCTTCTATTTTCTTGAGAGTCCATGCTGATAGGTAAACCCATCAGACTGGCAGTTCCATCAAGAAAATAGAAGGTCCTTACAGGGGTTAACCTGGGACAACACATCGGAAGGATTCTGTCGCGAAAGCAAAATCAAACAAAGGAGAGCGGAAGCTACAACTCACGTGAAGCGACCTCTAATGTGTATCACACAATTCCACTGCTCCTGATAGTGGGACTCGAGTACCAAAGTACCTTACATCCTCCGTAAAGGACCAACTCGTCAGAAGACGCGAAGTTCTTTCCCCCTTAGGATGTTGTTTGGCCCCACGTTGGGCGCCATTTGTAATGATTTTTCTACCTTCAGCTCGAACGCGGAACCGACCTCTCATCGGTTCTAGACGTTAAGTCTGAGTAGTGCCAACGGATGGTACCAACAGGTCAACCAATCCGTGCACCGTAATCCATTCACGCGGTGACTGCTTGTCGGCCAGCTAGTTCGGAGAGGATTTCGGTCGCGGGTCTCCGAATGGATTACGCTCAATCACAATATTTCAGTCACCTGAACTTGCCCGTTTTTCAAACGCGTCAACAATTACTCATCCAGAACGAGAAACCTACATTACGTTAGTTCTGGATGTGATCTATCCACAGATCTCAAATCAAAAACGCTACAAAATCCCATAGGCGCGTTACCGATTCACCGACGCGGTACCGAAAAATATACTACTCGAACTTAAACCGAAGAAAACTACTCTAAAGAAATGGCGAAACAAACAAAGGTACCGCGTACCGCGCGCGACGCGAAACCGACTTCAGCGGATTTGGCGAAACCCTAACCTCGCGACGACATACCTACCATACACTCTCCGTTCCCCCTGAAATAGAACGAGTTACTGAAAAGGAAAGTCGTTAGTTAAATTAGCAATTCATTGGATTTTTTTTATTTACTTCAAGAAACGGAACATAAAGTATAATTTCCTTAATACGTATTTAAAGGGTTTTTGCAAGAATCGAGCGATAATTTATTACTAATAATGATAATAGTTATAATAATTATTTTTGAAGACAATTACATAATAAGGTAAACCGCTAACAATTTGTTTCTTAATTTATGTTTCACCTTTTATTATTTTTGAATATAAATTTGCGATCACAAACAAATTTTTCGTTTTACAATAAACCGCCAAATTAAACATTTATTTTTAATTTTTCTAGGTGGATTTAATATTTATTGTTCTTGTTTGGTTTTAAATAATTTAAATTTTGTTTTCTCAACAATTTCGTAAATTAAATATTTCTAAGTGGTTCAAGTACGCATTAGTGACGAATCTAATCGTGCGTCAAATTCAAAAAGCGAAATGGAAGCAGCAAAGATGGCTTATCCACGTATACAATAATTAATAACAAATCAGGAAACGATGCAAGTGATTTTGTATAAAAAAAAACGGAGAATCGATTCATTGTTTTTTTTTTTTTTTTTATTTGCTTTTTATCTGGAATTTTCCACTTCTTTTACCATTTTTTTATTCCCCTTGTATGGCGTTTAACTTTGAATATTATATATATAAATACGGAGCGGTGTAACAATATGTGAGCGTGATCTTTAACAATCATTTGGTGAGTACAAAATATTTACAAGCCAGTTTATTATTATTGTTTATCAGTTACTTTAATGTTTAATGCCTTTGAAATGTCTTTTTTTTTTATTGAAATAGTGTTTTAAAATTGAGGATTTGATTCACAATCAGTCGCTGCTTGAAGTTAATGGGAATGTTACTGGACACGATTGAACTAATCAGGAATAATTGGGGGTTGAGAGACAAAAAAAAATTCGATTTTCCATTCTCTGCGACAAAAAACAATCCCTCCATTTCTTGCAATATTTTAACGACATAAAGCACACTGTTCAACGTACACAAAGATTTAAAAGTAGGAATGACGTGAAAACTATAAAAAAAATTTATCATATGTTCTAGATAGAAATCAGGACCGCATCATTCATGTCGTTCAACTAACGTCCGATTTAGCTAACGCATTTTCTTACAAAAGTTATTACGCTAAGAGTTATTTTGTATTATCATCATTTACTGTACTCATTACTATGGACAAGCGGTGGAATATAGAAATAGAAAAGTGTAAAATTACCCAAGTCGTTTGTTTGCGTTTTCTTATCTATTTTTACTAATTAATTTTTCTTCATAGCTTCAACAGTTTGTTTATTTATGCCAGATGCGAGTTTTCTATCAGAACAAAATCATCTTTAGTACGGCATGGCTGGGTTTTTTTTTGTAGACTTAAGTAAACCAAACATGGAATCAAACGTAAATTGTACGATTCAAATCGAATTAATTACCACTTGCTATTATTGGTAAATGTACTAAAGAATGTTGTTTACGATATGCATTATTTTCGGAAATACGGTATTGGAGGAATAATGGGTCGTTTTATTTTCATTCAGTAACTTATTTCTGAATAAAATAAACAATAAAATAAACGACGTGCAAATACCTGAAGGTAAACAACCTGTCTTCGTAGATCGGCTAACTCCTGTCTAGGATCAGCGGCTATTGACGAAGCCAGACTACTTGTGTCCTTATCATCAGCGGGCAATTGACCACTACTGTCCAATTCACAAGATGCGAATAATTTCCCATTACTCTGCTCGAATGGGTTGAGAGTTTCAGAATCTTGTAAAATCCTTCGGAGACGTGTCAACTGTTTCCTTAAATTTTGGACATCTTGAATCATTGCATTCCTAAAAGATTTGTCTATACACAGGAGATCGTCTGACGAGCTGACTATATCCTTGCCCGTCAGCGATGAACGGAGATGTTTGTGTGGAAGACTATCTATTGATCTAGGACTATCTGAACCGGTATTGCTGAGCGTGCTCTGTTGCACGCGGGACCTGTTGAGCAGGCGAGTTGCACGTGCGGGTGATTGTGAACTAATACTGTCTTTGCTTGAGCGATGAATTTGCAGGACACTATTCCACTCGCGGATTAAGTCCCCACTTTTGGCGTCAAGTTCTGTGAACAATTGCATGTCGTCAACTCGGTTCCATGCCGATCCACTTTGGCTTTTTCTTGAGTGAGATAACCTATCGACTGAATCCAAGCTGCTCGTCAAATCCACGCCTACTGGTTCCGATACAGTTCACACTGCCTTCCGCTGCAGACCAGACAAAATATTGCTAACCTTTCTAATCCTTTATTAACTAAACTAACCTCTTTCCTAATTTGCCTGTTGATCTCCTTTCCGACCTTGACAGAGCTTCATGCTCCAGCCTGAGGCAATGCTCCGGTGAATGTCACTGCCTCACGAATAACGTTTTCCAAAAACTCTTTAAGCACACCACGCGTTTCTTCATAGATTAAACCGGAAATACGTTGCACTCCACCACGTCGCGCCAAACGACGTATAGCTGGTTTTGTAATACCTTGGATATTATCACGAAGAACTTTACGATGACGTTTAGCGCCTACATGTGGCTGCCAAAATCATCCCGTTGTCACATCGGACAAAACAACTGTGTGTGGAATGGCACGTCATATGCGGCAATGTACCTCTCCAGTTGTCGCCAGTGGCATAGTTTTCTCGAGGGCCACGGTGGAGGGGCATTTCCAGATGGCTATGCCTCGAAATGTGCCGGGGTTGGATTAATTCTATATTTCGAATATTTATATCCACGGATCTAAATATTTGGACAGAAAAAAAAAATATTTTCTGCATAACGATATCCGCACAACAGATGAAGTCCGCTGGCACTTCGAGGACATATCCATCTGCAGGTTACAAGGGTTCGGGATCGGAATCACTTCGATTCCTGGGCGTAGGCGTCACATTACAAAAGTTTGTATGCGCTCGAGGTCAATCTTGTAGAGAGGAAAACATACCAACCATAGAGAATGCCACGGAAAAACAAATACAATTTAATGTATCGAAAGAGTTGACTGCCGAGGAAAACAATCAAGTAATGAATTTACTTATGATGCATCGAAAATCTTTCGGAAACTCACTAAAAGATTTGCGACAAACAACAGCCGCAACATTGGAGATAGAATTGAACGATGAAAAACCGGTAGTCTACAGGCCATACAGAATGACACCTGAAAATAGGAAAAAAGTTCAGGAAATTGTGAAGGATTTATTAGAAGCAGACATTATCCGCGAATCAGCATCACCTTTTGCTTCACCCGTTTTGTTGGTGAGGAAGAAAAATGGTGATTATAGACTCTGTATTGATTACAGAATGTTAATAAGAAGATAAGAAATGATAGATTTCCATTGCCTCGTATTGATGATCAACTAGATCAATTGAACGGATGCAAATATTTTACCAGCTTGGATATGACCTCCGGTTATTATCAAATTCCAGTCGCAGAGGAGTCGAGAGCCAAAACAGCATTCGTAACTTGTGATGGACAATACGAATTTAATCGCATGCCATTTGGAATAACGACAGCCCCGAGTGTGTTTCAGCGGATGGTCAACAAAATTCTTGGGCCACTTCGTGGCAGTATAGCTCTGTCATATCTCGATGACATTTTAATTCCTTCTAAAGATTTTGAGGAAGGCCTGATACGGTTGAAACAAGTGTTGGAAGCTGTAACCAAGAAAAACCTCACGTTGAATCCAAAAAAATGTTTCTTTTTTCAAACAAAAATTAATTATCTGGGATTTGAAATTAACCAAGATGGTATGCATCCAGGGGAGGATAAGACGAAAAGCATTACTGCTTTTCCAAAACCGACAAATGTTCATCAAGTTCATCCGTTTTTAGGATTAACGGGGTTTTTTAAACAATTTATTAAGAACTACGCATACTTGGTTAGGCCTTTAACTAATCTAACTAAGAAGGATATGACATGGAAATGGTCGGCAGATGAGAACAACTCATTTGAAAAACTGAAGGAGCTGCTAACAAAACGACCATTGTTAGCCATATATGACCCAAGCACTGAGACTGAAGTTCATACAGATGCTAGCCAGTCAGGGATTGCAGGAATTTTATTGCAAAAGCAAAGTAATGGTAAACTTTTGCCTGTGTCTTTTTATAGTAGCACCAACAGTGGCAGAATCCAAATACCATTCTTATGAATTGGAAACGTTGGCTGTGGTCGAAACTTTGAAGAAGTTTAGGATTTATCTGCTCGACATAAAGTTCAAGGTTATTACAGATTGCAGTGCTGTGAAAGGAGCTGCGAGCAAGAAGGATCTTATACCTCGAATTGCAAGGTGGTGGCTCCTTTTGCAGGAATTCTCTTTTGAAGTCGAGCATAGGGCTGGAGAACGCATGCAGCATGTTGATGCACTGAGTAGGAATCCTGTGGATAACGATGCAGTAGATGTCGAAAGCGGATTCGAGATATTGCAGATTGAAGAAGTTGATTGGGTGTTGGCAGGTCAGTTGAGTGATGCCAAATTGAAGCTGATGCACGAAATTCTTCAACGTGAACCGGAAACAGACTACGAAAGATCGATCCATCAAGAGTTCATAATTAAAAATAAACGGATATACAAAGGGAACGAAGCTGGGAATCAATGGGTAATCCCAAGGTCGATGAGGTCACAAGTTGTGAAAGCAGCCCACGATGATTTTGGTTCTTTTTCTGTGAACAAAACATTAGATAAAATCCGAGAATCGTATTGGTTTCCACAAATGCGTCAGTATGTAACGAAGTACATCAAGAGTTGTATACCATGTCTTTTCCACAAGAGGCCGAAAGGGAAAGTTCAAGGATTGCTACACCCCATACCGAAGGAAGTGACTCCATTTCATACAATTCACATGGACCATTTGGGACCTTTCATTCGTAGTACACGAGGAAATCAATATTTGATTGTAGTAGTTGAAAGCTTTACTAAGTATACATGCCTTCGCGCTGTCAAAAGTACCAAAACACAATCAGTCTTATTTTTTTTTTGGAGTCGCTGATAGTTAGTTTTGGGACGCCAAATCGGATAGTAACGGATAAAGGAACTTGTTACACAGCAAGGTTATTTGCAAAATTTTGCACGGAGAAAGGGATCCAACATATACAGACAGCGGTAGCAACACCTAGAGCAAATGGTCAAGTTGAAAGGTTCAATTCAACCGTACTATCAGCTCTGGCTACTACGGCGATGACCGAGACAAAATGGGATCAATCAATAGGCCAAATTCAATTTGCAATAAATAACACAATACATAGCGTAACAAAAGCCACACCATGTGAGTTGCTGTTTGGCTGCAGACCAAGAGCTCCATCTGATGCAATCTTTCCAAAGAAGTTCAAGCAAATAGGCCTGTAGTTGAAAATCTTCACGAGCTACGGGAAAAGGTAGTAGAGCAAATTAGGCGAGATCAACAAAAGCAGAAAGCAATTTTCGACAAACGACGTAGAGCTGCGGTGGAGTATAAAGTTGGAGATGTCGTTTTGGTGGAAAAATCCGCATTTGGTGATGGTAAAAGTCGGAAACTCTTGCCGAAATATAAGGGACCTTTTATCGTGAAAAAGAAGCTGCCAAATGACCGTTATGTGATTATTGAACTTCCGGGATCAACACGCAGTAGAAGGGCGCCTTATGAGAATGTGGAGTCTGCTGAGCACATGAGAATTTGGAATGTACGGGAGGAATCAGATTCAGAGAATGACAACTCGGAAAACGGAGCAATGACCGAGGGCGGTCACTAAGTCAGGATAGCCGAGCTGTTAGCTTTATGAGGAGAATGGTAAGCATGGTAATATTGTAAGTATGGCAGTCCTGATTGATGTGACAGAAGAAGTGTGCCCAACTGATGTCCTGTCACTTAAGTCCATTCGTAAGTTGGACAGAGCATATCTACTAACAAGCAATTTCACATAGAACAAATTTCGCATCTAACGGTATTTAACGTAAAAACCGATTTGTGTATGTATTGCGTAAAATTAGAAATCGATTTGTGTATGTATTGAGTAAAATTTATTTTCCTCTCAAATTGTTAGAAAGGAAAGAAAGAAATGCAAAAGAATGTCTCTTATGTTATTTTACGTCCCTTTCTAATCGGAAAAACAGCTGGTGCAGTTGCTTGTTAGTATATATGCTCTGGTTGGACTATATCGTGATAGGATTAAAGGTGGGTAGTGTAGGTAGTCGATGTGTGCGAACGGAATGGCCCCATGAATGTCTTGATCCTGTGAGTCCGAGTTTGTCTTGTGACCGGATCTCCGTGTGTGTCGCGGAGGGGTGGTAGATCGTGGTTGTTGTGTGTGTGTGGGTGTATGTTTGCTTTCGCGTGCCTGGACTGCTCACTGAGTGATGACGCTCACCTCCCTTTGTTTTTTTATTACAGACAGAAGCGTCAGCGGTGAATAAGCGAAATCGTGGACAAGTGAATAGTTATGTTATCTTTAGTTAAAAAATGCTGTGTTTGAACTAATAAAGACTAATCGAACTGTTTTAAACTAAGACTTTGTTTAGTAATAATAAGCCTTATTGGGTATTTATGAGTTGTGCACACCTCATATTTTAAAAAAATTTATTGAATTTTGGAACTGAAAGAACCTTTATTCAAACTACATTGACATATCCAATCAGTCAAGCACTTCATTTGGAGTACATGATAGTTTACGGGCTCTTGCCTCTTTAGAATATCTTAAAAATTACAAAATATAGATAAGCAAAGCAAAATTAACAAACATGAAAGTAAATAGATAAGAATGAAGACATGTATATGAACTCACAAGAAATGATTTCCTACATTGAACGAGGCGGTTCAACGAACTTAGTTGCTAAATATTACAATCCATTTAAAAATTAAAATATGTTTTATTATATACATGATGCATTGATAATTATACACTATTATTGTTTATATAAGATTGTAAATAATTTTCAGTAGAAACCGGCAAAGAATTTGTTCGATTAATATTGATAATTATACACTATTATTGTTTATATAAGATTGTAAATAATTTTTAGTAGAAACCGGTAAAGAATTTGCTCGATTAATTATAAATTGAACAAGTCACAAATTTAATATTGCGATGAAAATAGATACGCGCTTTATAATATAAATTTAAACTTATTAGTTTAGAGAAAACAAAATAATGCAAAATTAAACAATTACGACTGATCTGATGAAATAACACAAATAATGAAAAGCATCGCGACAGAAATAGACAAAAATATTATGAATTACTAAACTAAAAACGACTTTCCTTTCCAGTTGTCCTTTCTTTCAGCGGGAAGTAGAGTGCATGGTAGGTATGCCGTCGCGAGGGTAGGGTTTGACAAAATTCGCTGAGGTCGGTTTCGCGTCGCGCGCGGTACGCGGTACCTTTGTTGGTTTTGCCTTTTTATTAGCGTAGCTTTCGTCGGGTTTGAGTTAGCGTAGTATGTTTTTTGGTAACGCGTCAGGAATTCGGGAACGCGGAGTAACGATTAGATTTTTTTCCTTTGACTTGTTGAATGAAGAAATACGGAGTAACGTAAAGTAGGTTTCTTCTCCGTATGATTGTGTTTTGAGACGCGTTTGGAAACGGGCGTTTATTGGTGGCTGAAAATTGTAGATGAGCGTAATCCATTTGGAGACCCGCACCGAAATCCTCTCCGATCTAGCTGGCCAACAAGCAGCCACCGCGAAAATGGATTACGGTACACGGATTGGTTGACCGGTTGGTACCATCCGTCGGCACTACTCAGGCTTAACGTCTAGAACCGATGAGAGGTCGGTTCCTCGTTCGGATTTAGACTTAAAATCATTACAAAGTACTAAAGCCCCTCTCGGGGCTTCGCTTCCTGCAACCGTCCTCCGACTGTCTCGGTCCATTGACTGCATCCTCCAATTTCAAAATCCGAGCAGCGATGAACTGTCTTCGTCGACCAAGTCAAACCAGCGTTTCCTTCGTTTCCCCACTAGTCTCCAGCCTTCAGTTCTCCAACGAATACCTTTTTGGGTATCCGTTGCTCGTCCATACGATTCATGTGTCCAGCCAATTGTAGCTTCCGCAGTCTTACAATTGTTGAGACCTCCGGCTCGTCAAAAATTTCATCCAGCTCATGGTTGTATCGAATTCGTCATTGGTCCTCGTCTAGCATTGCTCCGATTACTCGCCTAAGGACCCGCCGCCCAAAGGCGTTCAATATATTTGCGGATGATGGGTTTGGGTCCATGTTTCACACCCACAGCATAACACAGGTCTTATCACAGATTTGTATACTTGGAGCTTTGTTTTCCTGTGTATGCTGCTGGTCTTCAAGATCGTCAATACTGAATAAAATATTTTGTTTGTGAGCTGTATTCTTCGGCGTATTTCATCTCTTTCATTGCCCGTTTTCGTTATTTTGGCGCCTAAATACACAAATTCACTAACATTTTCGATACTGTATTCGCCAAGTGTAATATTTTGTGTACTTGAGGTATTTTTCTTCGACTGCGTCATGAGCTTTGTTTTATTTTCATTGATTTGTAGCCCTACTAGTTTTGCTTCGCTATCGAGTTTCGGGAAGAGTTCGTTGGCAGTTGTTAATGACCGTGACAAAATGTTGATGTCGTCCGAATAGGCTACTACTTGGCTCGACTTGAATAGTAATGTACCTCGCGTATCGACAGGTAGCTTCCTTATGACTTACTCCAGAGCCAAATTGAATAGCAATGGGGCCAGCCCATCTCCCTGCTTTAGTTCGATATTTGTGTCAAAGGCATCGGTGAGTTGGTTATTGATGCGGACTTGAGAGGTCGTCGACGTCGATGTCATTTTGGTAAGACGGATTAATTTGGCTGGGATGCCGAAGCAAAGCATTATTTGGTACAGTACGTTACGATCAATACTGTCGTATGCTTGCTTAAAGTCAACGAAAATTTGGTGAACGTCTATGGTTAACTCCCAGCACTTTTCAAGTATCTGCTTGACTGTAAACAATTGGTCTATCGTCGATCTGCCTGCTCTAAAACCACCTTGTGTATGATCCGATTTTATTTTCTAAGATCTTTGAAAATATTTTGTACGCTGTACAAAGTAGTGATATGCCTCTATAATATTCGCACTGTAGCTTGTCACCTTTTTTGTGGATAGTGAATATAATTGATTGGTTCCACTCTTTTGGCATATGTTCTTGTTGTCAAATGTGCTGGATGACTTTGCGAATAGCTTGATGAACACTACTGCCACCATATTTGATGAGCTCCACTGAAATCTCATGAATGCCCGGCGCTTTATTATTCTTTTGGGCTTTGATGGCGGAACAAATTTCATCCAGAGTTGGTGGGGCCAATGGACGCTCTCTGCAGACATCTATTCGGCTCCGATGTTCTGGAGCTGTGTGGAGGATTAAGGAGGTTCTTGAAATATGATGCCCATCTTTCCTTAATCTTCGTTATAATATTGCGCATCTTTCCTTAATCTTCGTTATAATATTGCCGATGTCATCACGACAGAGCGTGGTTTTGGGCTGGTAACCACGTTTCAGGCTTTCCACTACTTTGTATGCTTGTCTTGTGTTGTTGCTCGCTAAACTTACATGTATACTTCTCAATTGGTCGTCATAGTATTTTCTTTTCTTAATCCTAATTATATTATTCGCTACTCTTCTGCCATTTTCATACTGTTCTCTCTTCGCCCTGGTTTTCCTACCTACGTATTCTTCGTACGCCTGATTCTTCTTTCACTTCCATCCAGAGCTCGTTACTAGTCTTTAACGATGCGTCTGATAAGATGGGAGCCAGCTGGTTGTTGAGGTTCTCCGTGAAATTTTCGGCCACAGACGCCGTTCGGAGCCTTTCGATGTCAAATGTTTGCTTCGGGCTTGTCTTCGCCGAATATGCCTTTGACATACCACATCGATAGGTTAATTTGATCAAGTAATGATCTGAGCTGCAATTGGCTCCTCGGTATGTACGGACGCCCAGTATGCTCGAGGCCCAACTTTGTTGGATCAGAACATGATCGATTTGGTTTTGTGTGTTGCCATCTGGTGATACCCAGGTCATTTTATGAATGCGTCGATGTGGGAAGCAAGTCGAACGTATGACTAGATTTCTGCTACATGCAAAGTCAATCAGGCGCTGGCCGTTGTCATTTGTTTCATCGTGGAGGCTATATCCTCCAGTCGTTTCCCGATGAGATAGCTCATTGCCAACCTTAGCATTGAAATCACCCAGAATTATTTTTGTGTCGTTTGTAGGCAATTAGCCGACTAGTCTTTCCAGGTGATTGTAGAACGTTTCCTTCGTTTCCTCGTCCTTTTCTTGGGTCAGGGCGTGAACATTAATCAGCCAGATTTGAAAAAATTTCGCTTTTATACGGATTATTGCCTAAAAATCAATAACGTGCGATTTGAACTCCCTAAACACAATGAAGGCCACTCCGAATTCTCGTTTTCCAGTAGACGTCCCACTTTTGAATATTGTGTGCGATCTCATGCCTAGAATATCGTTTCCAGTCCAATTCGTTTCCTGGACTGCCAGTATTTTTAATTGGTCCTTAACAGCGTCAGGGTAATTGAGTGATCTGACATTCCAGGATCCAATGCTATCCTTTTTTCGTTTGCGAGGTCGTTGCCATGAGTCCAATCCATTCCGAAGCCCATCTGCAGGTTTCGAAACAATTAAAGGTTTTCCAGGGACGGGGAGTTAGCCCGTCGCCCAACCTCCATTCCGGCGGCATGGTTATTACGTCGATTCCATTATCAGGCACGGAAGATTCGCCTTCACCTTCTTAAACCTTCACAAAGGAGGTGTAAGTAGGATTTAATAGCAGAGCTGTAGATGTATTTACAGTTATTAGCATTTCTAGGTATTTATTAAAATGCCACATTATTGGGGAAACAGTAAACCCAACGTGCGACCCCGAGAGCATTTAATACCATTTAATTGGGGGTTTGGGATGAGGAATCATGGAAGCTATGGGTTAGGGAAACAATTTGTCGTCATAGTATTTTCTTTTCTTAGTCCTAATTATCTTATTCGCTACTCTTCTGAGCACGCCGATGCGATATACAGTGTATTGCCCCATCTGGCATGGTCGTATCAGTTGATGCACACCCATGAGCTGATACTTGATGAAAATATGGATGCAATTTGGAATCACGTTCCCTATAATATTTTTTCAAATGAAATTTTACATGCAAATTTAATATTTAACTACTCGTAAGCAGCACGAATTAAAAACTTTCCAAGCAAATCATTTTCAGTATATGTATTCTTCGATGAAACTAGTGTGCAATACAACCATGTATGCTATTATCCTGTCATGTCAATGGATTATTTTCTAGTGTTTCGTTACGATAATGGAGGTTTTTGGAAAATTTCAAGATTAAGATTTGTCCATATGCCCATTTCTAAAGTAAGTAAAACAAATGACTCTTTAGATAAATAAACTGAATTTAAGCTATTGGATTGGAGCATTTTTATTCATCATAGATATATCACAAGTAATTACTTTCTAAATAAGTTGTAGTTAATCCACCAATATATCGTTTCACTAAAAATGTGAACAGTATCACTGCGGTCGCCTTAGTCTTAGACATGTCAGTCACAACTAGCATAAAGGCATGATAATTAAGAACAATTACTTTATATATAAACATCTATGTTACCTGCATAAACATGAATGAATGACAAAAGGAAATAACCCATGACGAGTGTGTAATGTAAAGAAATACCAAACTCCGTGGTATTGTCCTTCCAAATCATTATCGGTAGGAGCAGGAATTTTCCTAAATTGGCAATTGTTATTGTTTTACACAAGAGAAGCTCATTGGACCAATCCCAATGGTTATTTTTCTTTCTTTCAGTTCCACGTATGAATATAGATATTATTTGTAGAATTACGAATATTACAAAATTGTCTAAAATAGTTAAAACATCAATGCATTGAAATTTTATCAAATATTATATGCATGTGGTTTTACCAATTATATTTTCTAAACAACAAATGTAAAATCCTCTTTCCTCTAGAAAATCATCGATACCCGGTACATACGAGATTTTACTTAGCTTTTGACGCCATAATGCAAACGATTCAAGAAGAAGTAGGACAAGCGACAACTTCCAGTGGAGCTGAAAAAAGGGTAAATCTGAAGATAGAGCATTGATATTTACTCATAGTACTTACCTTGAAGTCAGTGTTATATAGGACATGTCGATAAGCTTTCTGGGATAAAAGTATTATATCTACTAATATAATGATTGGTTCAAATTCAATGTATTTATCCGCAACTTCATGGCATTTGTCCTGAAAATAAATTTGTCTATAGCTCGGAAAAAATATGAATATTAGGTTGGTTAAATAACAAAAGACGTTTACATAAATTTGAACAAGTTAGCATTAATTTATTTTTTACGGCTAGGGGATGTAATTACTGCTTTTCACTTCTCAATACTAAATACTTCTCAATACTAATTACTTAGTTACGGGAAGAAAAAAACTAGATTTCGGTACATTTTTGATCTTCACCATTATCCATGGCGTGACAGCCCAAGCCGGGCCTTGGTCTCCAGGATTAATCTTCTCCAATCATCACGGTTCCCCGACTTTGTCCGCCAGTTGTTCATTCCCAACAAAGAGCTGCTGCCAGCTTCTATCGTGTCTTCCCATCGAGTCATCGGTCTTCCCACTGGAAATCTACCTTGTGTTCTACCTTTTAGGCCAATTCTGTTTGATTAAGATTCTAGGCCCAGAAATACTCTTTTCGCATTTGAGGTTGAACGTACCATAATATTGCCGTCATCAGCATATGCTACCAATTGTGTGGACTTGAACATTAGTGTACCCGAGGGTTCAGCTTATGTCTTCCTAATGACGTGTTCCAGCACAAAATTAAAGAGCATTGGTGCAAATCCATCAAGCATTATTTAAATTTTTTATCTTCCCGTAATTTAATTTAATTGAAACAAGGAACATGAAATAAATTCATTAATATACTTTCCGAAATTCTTTGATGAGGCATTGCACAAGTAATTATATGAATGGAAAAGGAGACTATCTCAGAATACTTACACATTTAATGATTTTTATAACAGAAGTACTGTAGGTCTTGAAAAGCTCTCGAATTTTAGCCCCACAATTAATGCACACATAGGGTTTTACTCTGCTACTTCCTGTTTTTGACAAACTTTTTGTCACTTGTGTTTTCGTCTTTATCATAGTTGCTTCCTTCAAATCACAGATAAATCTACCAATATCGCCTCCCCATGCTGTAAATCCTCTGTGCAAATGTTTACTCGTGACACAATTGTCAGTTTCATATGACTAAACAATCGAGTGCGCAGCACAACTACACAAACACATTATCTGGATAACTCAACACGAAGATATTTATTAATACATCTTTTTACATTAAATCGAAAATATAATACATGGAATTGTGTTTAGCATTATATTCGTGCTTATCCCTAATGAAATAATGTGGTTTTGGTCAGTTATAACTGTAAATTATTCCTTTTCAATTGGATTGCCCCATTCACGGGCGATGATTAGCAGTGTGTTGCGATTAAGAGCAGGGCCGATGAGTGGATTCATTTGGGCAAGGTAGCAGCACAGCCAGCTGAGGAAAATGCGTCGATAAGTGATAGAGCTGATAGAATATATGTTTACTTACAATAACCAACAGCAGACTGCAGTAAGCATTAGTATGCATTGAATAATTCTGGAAAATTAAAAAGTTATTTTTTGCTCTTGATATATGCGAGTAGAACTTACCCTCTGTTCGGTCCTTTCGGAACAACCATCGGCAGGAATATCCCTACAACGCCCCAAAGGACGGTGAAGATGATAATGGGGAGAGCTGCCATAGCCATGATTAACTTTCGATTTATATCCAAAAATTATGGAAAAGCACTAAAAGAAGAACAGCCTTCACCTGCTGATTTCAGACAAATGTCACATGACAATTTTGCAAGACCTAAGCGAAGTAGTAGGCAAATAAACTATTACAAAATATTCCTTACACACCTATTGCTATTGTGAATCGATGAAGTTTCAGATAATTTTGAATTTTTTGGGTTTAAAAAATTTTTAAAATTTGTTAAAAAAAATGAATCAAATTAGTTTGATCAAAGAGAATATCACTTAGCTCATGTCAAATTTTAAAAACATTGTAATAAACATAAGCAGTCGAGCAGCCCCGTGGTGATCAGGAGTGGCTGCTCCTGAAGAGATAAGGTGGTCGACACGTTGAAACTGCTTAGTTTGTTGTTTTACTAGTGTAAAGTAAACTGCATCCGTCAAGTTTCCATCCTTTAGGCAGAGATGAGTGGTTCACTTCAGCCACTTTAACATCTTTAGGTTTGACATTCCCCTTGTAATGCAACGACCTTCTTCTGTGAAAGTAACGGTTGCTTTTTGTGTAATGTTTGCGTTTGTCTCAAGCCTCCGTGTCCGCTAACTTTAACGAGGCAAAAAAATATTGAATTACTGTAGAGTAGCTTAATTGACACCTAATAGAACTTTTCTAAAGACAATAAAAATTGATCGGTGCGTCTTGTAGAGTAGAGTACGCGTGATAAGTATTTTGTAGTGTAGCTTCGTGGCTCGACAAGAACCCGCCTCATATGATCCCGCAAATGCTAGTCGTCAAGCACGCGTACGCGGTCGTTAAGCGAAGCTAGTTAGCTGAGCTCGGTATTGTTTATAGCTCGCTGACACTTATGCCAGACCATCGGCACCCGTGTCCTACACGAGCATTAAAAAAATCATTACAATGGCGCCCAACGTGGGGCCCGAAGGGGAAACAACATCAATCTCCTTCGAGTTCTCACATTTTTAATTTTGGTGTCGGCAGATGAACCGATTCAATTTTTATTGTCGCCCTCACCATTTGATATTAACGTAGCATACTTTGGAGGGTTCCGTAAAGTAAAGATAGAGTCACCGATAAACTTTCTTTTGGTGTTGTTGTCTTGTCTTCGGTATAATAAGGTCTATAGCATCTTCTGGAGTTCTTCGTTCGTGGTGGCTCTGCCGCCTGAACATGCCGATGATGTTATAGAGTAGTTCGTCCCTTAATGTTACCAAAAATAAGGTTTGCACATTTTTATAAAGTTTGTAGTCGGACAGTTCTAATTTTGAACAAACTGATGGTGCCAGGGGTTTTCAAATACACTGCTTGGAGTTGCGTCAGTTTTTGCTGGGAGCTAATCTGATGACCGGCAGTGATAAAATCCGCATCATCAATTAGTCCTGACCGACACCCGATTTGTTTTTATGATTGGTTAGCGGTTTTTATTAGCATACTTTCGTTGAAGACAGGGACTTGTATTCAAGGAGAGGGGCCTAAAATTATAACAACCATCTCTCCACTGCGGAAACAATTGTTTCTTTACTAGTGAAGCGCGAAACCCTTCAGTCGCTCCATGTATGGGTCGGCATCGAAGAGACTGTCCTGTAATAAGCATAAGCAGTCGAGCAGCCCCGTGGTGATCAGGAGTGGCTTCTCCTGAAGAGATAAGGTGGTCACCCCGTCGAAACTGCTTAGTTTGTTGTTTTACTAGTGTAAAGTAAACTGCATCCGTCAAGTTTCCATCCTAGGCACAGATGAGTGGTTCATTTCAGCCACTTTAACATCTTTAGGTTTGACATTCCCCTTGTAATGCAACGACCTTCTTCTGTAAAAGTAACGGTTGCTTTTTGTGTAATGTTTGCGTTTGTCTCAAGCCTCCGTGTCCGCTAACTTTAACGAGGCAAAAAAATATTGAATTACTGTAGAGTAGCTTAATTGACACCTAATAGAACTTTTCTAAAGACAATAAAAATTGATCGGTGCGTCTTGTAGAGTAGAGTACGCGTGATAAGTATTCTGTAGTGTAGCTTCGTGGCTCGACAAGAACCCGCTTCATATGATCCCGCAAATGCTAGTCGTCAAGCACGCGTACGCGGTCGTTAAGCGAAGCTAGTTAGCTGAGCTCGGTGTTGTTTATAGCTCGCTGACATTTAGGCCAGACCATCGGCTCATCCGTTGTCACCAATGGGACACTAACCACTACACTACGTGGACTTTATTATGGCTAAACTACATGTAATGATTTTCTCTTCGTTCCTTGTTTTGTCCATGCTTTCTCAATGATTTGAAAACTTTAAATCTAGAGAGATGCTAGCGAATCGTACTCTTAAAGTATACAATTTGCAATCTCGATAGCTACCCCGTTGGCAGTTGCTGGTTGGCCACACTCACTACGTGTCTTACTTTTTAATGAAGGAAAGGACTGTAACTTATCATGGGCTTATTCTACTTAGTACATATGCCAAACGTATATGAAAGAAAATATTTATTTATTTTAATGCAAGCTTACTAATTACTAGTGCTGATCGAACCATTTAGCATGCAAATATTAGATAAAATATAACTAGGATTCACGTAAATTTCTCATTTTCGTAATTTCATTCTGACATATGACTTTATACCAGGTTTATTCTACAATGCATTTGCACGTATGCCATAGTTACCTGGTATCTTGATGCCAGGTTTTGCTCTATATCCAATACCAATGTAAGTGTAACAAGCCCTCCTGGTGAAATTTGCATTTGTAGTAGTCAGCTTCATGTGGCAAGCTCCTGTAAGCTGTCAGCCTACCTTAGCAAAATCAAATGCTTGTATGGATATATTATATGTTTCGAATAAACGAAGTACAAATCACATTGCTTGCACGCTTAAAATTCACATGACACAGTTAAGTGAAATACACGTTCAACTCCTTTCATTGACAGCTAGCTTGAGGAAGTAAATAAATTCTAATCTTTTAACTTTGAATCTCAATAAAGCATGAACGGATGCATGAACTGCAACCAAATTTACTTTATAAGGAGCGCTACAATATTTTCCGTGGACCGTTTTGACTTCGCAGTTGAAACTCACCTCAAAACTGTATAAAGCCTCACACATCACATGTCTGTGAAGGCTTTTACCTGTACACAATGATAGGCTTGGTGAGGGTTATAGTCTAGACAGGCGTGCAGTATACGAACCTGGTACTACATAAAGCCTAGTATGTCACATTCTTAAACCTAGCATAAACCTAGTATCGATACCAGGATAAATTCCCAGTATAAATGAAATTTCTCTGTATCAAACAAAATAAATTGATTTTTGTCAATATTCATTCATTATAATGTTGATGCCCAAGCCGGGCCTTGGCCCCCAGAATAAATCTTCTCCAATCATCACGGGTCCGTCACCTTGTACGTGAGTTGGTCACTTCCAGCAAGGATCTATTGTCAGCTTCTATCGTATCTTCCCATTGAATGATCTCGTTCTGCGGTACCTTGTAATATTTTATTTCGGTGGCCGATTTTCTTCCACTCTTTCTGTATGGCCCATTCATTGCAATTTATATAAATTTACACAAAAGGAAACAGATGGATCGTCATAAAGTTCATACTAATCATCGTTGGAATGTAGTCTCCACTCTCTCCTTGTTTCACAGGGCCGGTGATTTTTCGGAATACTTTGCATTCAAATGCGTCCACTGCTTTTTCGGATTCGCTCGTCAGGGTCCATGTTCCACTTCCATATAAGAGCTCAGGTTTTACTAGTGTTTTGTACACGCGGAGCACTTGCACCAATCTGGACCTTAGAATGGGAACACGGAGTAATAGGCAATATTTCAGCCCTCTTGTATTCAGGTTATCTCCAAGTTATATAAAGTTATCTATACTCCCAAGGCTGAATTCACCTGCGGTCAGGTTTTGTCGAAATGGAGTTGTCACGAATTTAGTTTTAGTTTCATTAACTCGTAGGCCAATTTGGTTTGCTGCAGATTATAGGCTCAGTAATTCTCCTTTGGCATCTGAAATTGAACGTTCCATAATATTGACATCATCAGCATATGCTATCAATTGTATGGACTTGAACTTGTACCCGACTAAATTATAAACTTATCTAATTTCTACCTATATTTCGCAAATATTTTATGGTTCGATCAGCACCAATAAAAGACAAACTTGCGTCAAAATGGCTGAATGTTGTCCAAAATCATAATTTGTTTAACACAGGGAAATTTCATTTAAACTGGGATTTTTATCCTAATATAAAGCCTAGATGGACATGTGCTATAGTACGAAACCTGGCATTAGTATTTTGGACCACCGTGACATACATGCAAATCCAGTATAAACCTGGTATGAACTGTCAAGTGGAGTCAAATGTCAAAATGAAATAACAGAAAATAATAAATTTAGCTATATTTTTCAAACATTTGCATGCAAAATTGTTCGATCAGAATCAATAATTGACAAAATTGCCTCAAAATGTATAAATATTGTCAAAAAAATCTATTTTTTTTTTAATCCAAGGAAACTTAATTTACCAGGTTTCCACTCGTGGTTTACTAGGTTTTACGTAGTATACTAAGTTTACTCTATGTTAGTCTAGACTAATAGATACTATTGCATTCATCAAATAGTTCGCCCTATGCGAACTACTTGATAAATCAGCCAATGCACCCATAAATGCATCAGCCGTCGTATATGCACAGGCACCCTCAACGCGTATGCGCAATTGGCCGGCAATGTTATGCAACGAACTGTCGTCATAACCACAATCACTATCAAAATTGCATTCACAGCAGACGCCGCCTGCTCAGCAATCAAAGAGCGTGGCTCTGCAGATAGTGATAAACTTGAACATTCTATAGCTTATATAACATCACCGCACGCTCTGACCGCACCAACAGCAAGTTCCTGTTTCTCAGACATGCAATAAGCCGACAACAACAGCCACCGATGCCTCCAATGCATACACCCCCTCCAACAGCATCTTTGCATGCATGTGAAGTTCGGTTGTGCACGTCTTCCAAGTCAGACGGGAAAGAAAGGTGGCAAGATTGATGTGTGATTGTCAATTGATATGTGTTGCATTTGAATTACGATTGAGTGATTCTGCGAACAGCTCGCAAGGTATCATTATATTCACGCCTAGACAAGATCTTATAGCGCGGAGTTTTACAGATATCGCTTTACCCACTGCACTTTCTGTTATAAATGCACACGTTTAAATGAGGTGAATGAGTTGGAAATATAAGACCAGTGGCATATTTAGTGAATACATTTAACCAAGTGGTGCTACGAATTGGCCCCATATGCATTTAGTATTGCTAAAAGTTACAAACAAAACCAAATTCCATGTATTCTGATATTCGCGTACAGTCAAGCCCAAATAAATTATTAGTTATAGTGTGTGTAGACTGGGAAAAATGGCGTAGCTATGAACAGAGTGTGTGAGTTCAAGTGGTTTTTTGCCAGAAATACGGTTTGAATGGGTTATCGCTCGAGGAATTTTCAAAAACTTTCTCGCATTCAATGTAAAAAAGTAGTATCAAAAATGAGAAAACTGTTTGTTGTACATACGTTCTTGAAAAGTGATATCTAGATAATCTTTCGTGGATATGCTGAACGAACCAAATTGCGATCCCATATTCTAGACGCTATGCTTCCCTATTTAATGAGGTACTAGGGAAATCCACATTCAAGAACACATGCATATGATTGGGAAACAGAACGTGAATGTCAAATTGGATAAGTAACAGAATTTATTTGAAGGAGGTTACAAGGAAAGATAAGTGAAAATAGATACTGCCTGGATATGATACATCGAGGTAAAAAAATCTTGGCATAGACAGTGACCTGTAACTATTTATTGTGCGAAAAACAACCCATAATTCGTGAGAGTAGAAATTCATAGATGAAAACTGCAGGAATAACTGGGCGTGATATCACAAAGTTAGATGGTTGATAGTTTTTGCGACTACGTCTATTCTTTAATATTAATTTTTGTACTATTTGAATCCATATGTTCAGCAAGATGGAAGGCAGAGAAAGATTTGCATGATACCGGTCTGGAGTTCAAACAGAAGTAGGAAGAGACACAACAATCTAGCTCCATGCACGAGAACCACTCTCACCAGCATTTTAAATGAATTTGTTAAAGCTAACTGGCTATAGAAAGCAAACTACCAGAGGAACTTTATATAAAGCGATAATTAACATTTCTGTTTCGATTTTAATCAAACATAATCGAGACGTGATGACATTGAAAATTAAGAAAGTTTCAAGACAACTGATTTGAGACCGATTTTTAAAATTGAATAAACTTCGCTACTTGTTTTTTTTTTTATAGAAAACAAATAGTAGCTATTTATTGCATTAAATGTAAGCTTAAGTTAATAAGTTCTTTGTTCTTGGCAACGTATATTTGAAAGTAAATTTTTGAGCAAAAAAATAAAGAAATGGTCAAAAGGAATCAGATGTTGCCAGAAGTACATTCTGGATAGAATTATGTTATTAGTAAAATCGATTCAGCTATGACGTTGGCCAATGTTAGATAGCTATATCAAAAATATAATTTGGTTATCATCAGCAGATGAATATTGTGACGATCATGAAACGTTGTGCAATTTTCGGTTCCATGTTTTTTTTTCTTTCTTTGAGCTATTAAATTGCAAAAAATGTAATTGATTTGTAATACGAATTTCACTTGGGCGTATGCCCCTTAGTTATTAAATTAAATATTATAGATATGATGATGATGATGATGGTGAAAAATATAATAAATATGAATTGCTGAGGTAAATAAACTTTCGGTCTTCTCATTTTTGATATTTCGACTGGGTGCGGGATCCGCAATGGTGGCGGGATCCTCACTCCTGAGCTAGACATCGGGTGGTAGCTCCTTCTTTCTTCGTAGTTGCAGAGGCTCTCACCGGGTAGAGTAGTCTTCCTCAATATTTCTTTACATTTACCATAAAAATTCATATAAATTGTTTGATATGGGTTTTTCATATAAATTTAAAATACCGGGGCCACGTGTACGATAGATCCTTGATCCGAATGGGAGTCTGCGAGGGGGCACCGCCTCAATCTGGATGCCCCGTTCTTATTTGGAGCTCGTAAGTTTTCGAAGTAAGGACGGCGCGACCTAATTGCGCTAATCGAGCATCGGCGTTGATTTCAATAGTTCATCCCTTCGTTAGGTTGCTTCAACCATTGACATCTTTTAATGGTTCGATCGTACATTTTCTCAGTTATCCAACAACTCGTGGATGTGAAAATTTTTGGAAGTAGACCCTTGTGCTGGGGAAAAGGAACCGGCCCCACGCCACAATGACACTAGCCCCACGATACTGTGACACTATCCTGCAAGCATTCATGCGTCCTCAGGCAAGGCCAATTCCGGTTAGCACTAATATCTTCGCACGTTGATGCAGCAGACTATCGCTGCAGTCCTTTACGGAACTTCATCCCAATTAAACACTACAGTAGGTTTATACAGGTTTCAGAAAAGTCTTGACAGATATGTGGTCTAGGATGAAACCTAGTATCAGTATACTAAGTAAACGCCTAGACAGACATGTGGTATAGAATGAAACCTGGCATCAGTGTACCAAGTAACCCTGAAACAGAAGCAAATGTAGTATAAATTGGTATCAACTGTTAAGTGAAGTCAGATATCAAAATGAAACGGCAGAAAATGAAAAATTTAGTTGATTTCTAGCTACGTCTTTCAAATATTTGCATGAAAAAGTATTTGATCAGCATCAATAATTGGTAGATTTGTATCAAAATGAATAAATAATATAAAAAATTGATTTAATTTATTTAATTTCCCTACATCATTTATACTGAGAATTTATCTTGGTATCGATACTAAGTTTATACCAGGTTTCAGCCAGTGGTACACTAGTTTTTATGTAGTGTACTACAGAGCATAATAGCAGCTGCAATTAGAACAAATTTCATTTTTTGCGGTACTTATAGAGTAGGGAGAAATACATTCAAAGTGCATATATATTGTAACAAAAACTTGAACTTGCAATTAGTTTAATCAACGTATGGTAAACTTTAATCTATCTTTTACATGTTTATTTGCCTCTCTTTTTATTTTGACAGCTCCTCGATAACAAGTCCTAGTTAGTATATTCGTTCTGGTATACTAGGTTCATATACCATTTGCCTGTCTAGGCTTGAACGTGGTATACTAAGTTTTATTTAGTATACTAGGTTTATACACCACATGTCTCCCCAGGCTTTTATAATAGGTCTCAGAACGTGGTATACTAGTTTTTATGTAGTATAATAAGTTTGTATGCCACATTTTTTACTAGGCCATACGGTAAAGTTTAAATTGGGGAGGTGGTTAGCTGACTTGTTTTCGGGGTGCGAGAATATTATTTTCAATTTTCAGGATGACATTATCGGGAGACGTGAATACCAAGAAATATATTTGGAAGCTTGTTGCCAAAATGCACTCATATTGTGTTAGTTTCATTGATTGATCGAACCGATTAAGGAGCTTATTTAGTCAGTTTCATGCCTTAATTGAAAAATTTGAGCATATTTTTAGAGAAAGAGTAGCATATTGTGAGAGAACGATTTGCGGTCAATCATCAAAACTTTTTTGAAAGAATAGAATTATATTATTTTTGGATGTAGAAAATTATAGACTTTAGTCACTCGTTATGGAGATTTAATTTCAATATCTAAAATTATTCTTTTTAGGCATACTGAAGAATATGCCGGAGATATTTTTATCAACACTTATTAAATGGGGCTCCAAAGATCATGATAACGATCTCGATTGTTTCAAGAACAGGATTAATATGAACGGACCAAATTGATCAACGGCCATTCATATCAGATTGGTGTGATTTCCGAATACACTTGTGAAGGTTTCAGCAATCAATAAGTCTCTTATTAATGAAATCGTCACTGATTACATATATTGGGTACAGTTAAGGTAAAATTGCATAGTTGAATGTTATAAAGTTATTATTTTAAGTAAGAAATAGCGATTTCTTTTCTTGTAAGTTGAATTCGCATCCAATCCACAAATATACTGATGCATTTTAAAGAAAGAGCTTTGTGCTGAATTCCTTTTAAATAATTTTAATGTTTTAAAAAGTAGAAATTTGGCTGTACTTGATTACTTTCTTTATGTTTTTCCAATCAAATGTAAATTAATTTATGTGACAGACTGATTGGAACCATGCAATGATATAACGTTTCACTGCATCGCAACAATTTAAGTGAGTAGGGTTTCTATCTTTATATCATACAAACACAAGACTTGATTAAGATTTCAATTTTTTGCAATCACGCCTATGCTTTCAATATCAAAAATTTACCATCATATTATCCCAGCAATGAATACTACTCTTGACACTTTTAATGTTGACGTAGAGTTAGTAGAAGTCATGAAGCTTTGCAATGTGATAAAATACCTGGCTAGAACTCTAAAAAGGGCTACTTGTACAGGGCCCTTACGTTTCCATTAACTAGCAAAGCGTAGGTGAGATCCGAACGATGAATTTTAAAGAACTTTCATATTGAAATTATGGGGATGTGATAAGCTCAAGCTTTGCATTGAAAACTATTTTTGGTTTCACTTCAACGATTCCTTCAATCAAAATAAGTTGATTTCACACCTTCTAGTTTTTTCTCAGTGTTATCATACTTTATTTTATTTTTGTAATTTTCATGATAACGGTGCCATTCATAAGACAAACAATCTTATGATGTTAATATGTGCTGTGCAAAATTTTTCAATAGTAATCCGAATCGAGAAAAAAATCAATCAATCTCATCGTATGTTCAGCATGAATTGATTTTGAGATAATACGAGTAGTCCTTTTTTGAATATTTGTAGAGCATTATTTCCTATGAAAAGATCGTTCTCAGTTCAAAATAACTAAGACACGAAATATGCCAGTTTAAAGTGTTCATACGGGTTATAGGCTAGTTTTTGTAAATTATTTAATACGCGCTTGGAAGAAGTGCCTACTAGATGTATTGAACGTATTGTATTTCGTAGAAATAAACTCGTCGGTGAAGAACCTCAATTTACATACAATAATAGTAAGAATTAAGAATTACGGTATCGTTATTCGATATACATTGACCATGTATCATTTTTTTCATATTGTGCCCAATCTGATATTTAAGGCCACTCAAAAAAAAATTATTTTCTGATTTTCCCCAACTTACCTTTCGGGAACCAGTAGGGGCGTCTTCTAGTTTCTCTACCGAGAGGTTAGAAGGTCTCTTTACCTTTACTTTGATGATATTTTGCTTTAACTTCCAAACAATTCTTTTAAAATTAAAAATTTAAGTGATAGTAGCATCAACAACGAATTAAGTTAGAACTTTAACAACTATATAGAAATTGTTCTTAAAAAAATTATGTCAAGTTAGCCAATAAAAGATATTACTTTCCTAATGCTTCATAAGCCATGAAAAAGTTCCAATATTTGCTTAGTAGTATAACACCTCCCTCAAACCGTTATACAAAAAAGAATACCCGAAAATATACCATTTGAAATTAATTTTATTTTTAATAAAAAGAAAATTTATAAGAGCCTTAGATTAGAGAAAAATGAAACTATCCCTAGCAAATACAAGCTTGTGCATATGTTTTTTTTTATATCGCGTAAACTAACTAAAATGTTATAGAGAAGAGAGGAGAAACTGGGAAAAGACAAATTATTTTACAGCATAAGCTGGGAATTGCGAAAGCATAACACGCAACACTGTCGATTATATACAATATTTTTGTTATTTATTTTCTACATGTATAAATGTCAAGAATTATATATGATACCAAACTATATCTGTATGTGCCTATACCTTAAAATTATACAACACCATACCTGGATATGCCTAAAGCATATATAATCACAAAAGATCATGAAACGTTACTTCAATAAGATTTGCGAGCATTCTTTAATCAGTAATATTAGTAGTAAGGATAGAAAGATTATAAGAATTATTCATTGGAAAATATCGAATAAATCAATGATGGTAAAATAAGTTAATAAAACGTTTAAAAGCTAACACTAGGAACTAAGAAAAGCAGATTCGTTTTATACGCTATAATGTGCAAATGAAATGAATTGCTAAAGAAAGAAAAAAAATCTTTCCTTTCCAGTAACCCGTTCTATTTCAGCAGGACATATCGGCGAAAGGTGAGTATGCCGCCGAGAGGGTAGGGTTCCACTAATCCGTGAATGGTCGGTTCCGCGTTGCGGTCGGTACGCAGTGCCATATTTTGAATTGGCGTGTTTTTATTAGAGTAGATTTCTTACTTGTCGACCTGATGGGTATAGTCCGTTGTCACGTTTCGAGGCTTCACGTCTAGAACCGATGAGAGGTTGGTTTGGATTTCCTTCGCAAAATCTCGAACGTTCGACGCGTAGAAAACCATTACAGGTATTGATTATTTTCACCACGGAAGATAATCACCCATAATTTTGTAGACCAACATTATATTTCAGACGAATAAAGCTTACGTTGTTAAATTTAAATATATTAAGGCAAAACTCCATGGACAAAATTTCACGAATGCTTCCCTCTCAAAGGTTGACCTCTAGCTGAGTATTAATAGGCAATGAAATTATAATTATATCCTTCTTATCAGGAAGATTTACAAAGCTTGAGTAAATAATAATATGTAACAGAAATGATAGCATAGTTGTGAGTAGAAAAAATTGAATATGTTCGATGATTGCAAATAGTCAGGTACATAGAGTATTTGTTCTTCCTGTATGGTTGAATCTTGGTAATTAATGATAGTAAAAAAACGTTTGATTATTATTTTGAACTTAACAAACGATTTTTCGTCTAAAATGGCCACCATTTTGTTTTCGATTAGCTGATATAGCTGGTTCACGAACTTAACCGAGATCTTTACTCAATACTACTTTCCTGAAAATTTTTTGAAATCGGAGCAAAATTGCAACCTCTACCGTGGTCACAAATTGCGTTATATCCCATATATATATATATATATATATATATATATATATATATATATATATATATATATATACGTGTATATATACACATATATACATATCTATATATATACATATATACATATATATATATATATATATATATATATATATATATATATATATATATATATTAGAAATACTCTATATATATATATATATATATATATATATATATATATATATATATATATATATATATATATATATATATATATATATATATATATTATATATATATATATATATATTAGAAATACTCTCCAGATATAAGGTAGAATTTATAGAGCATCTTACATAGAAGGGAACAATTAATGAAAACCTAAAAATATCCTAAAAAAGATGAAATCCGAGTACATAAATAGTAGTTCCGTTTCGACATATACAACGAACCATATAAGAAAACCCCAAAAATTGATTTAGCTTCGATCCCATGTAATTTATTAGATTCATTTTAGGGCATTTTAATACCGGTTTTCTTATTTGAATTCTTTTATTTTTGTTATTTTTAAAGAACTGTTTTTTAAAAACAATGTTTATATTTGATAGAGACATTGCAGATTTAATCGTTTTAGAATCACCAATGTGAAATTGAAACGTATCAATCAAACTATTATAAAACCTTAGATACAGATATTTTTATCAATCCAGTAAAAGAATCGATTTTTGCAATCTAGTAAAGAATTCAAGAACATTTAATTAAATTATTTTTATTTGGAGAAGTGAGTTCTTAGATTTTTCATTTTGAGAGAGATGTAGAGTTTGTTATTTAATTAATATGAATATCTAGACTTTGAGTTTTGATTTGGGTTTTGTTCAATTAAGTTTTAAAAATTTAATCCATATGAAAAATTATTTGCTTATTGAATTGCACTTGATATATATTTTACGTGCTCTTCGCCAAGTTAACATTCGGTATTTGGGCGTTTGATGCATTTTAATAGCTACTTTTCTTCATTTATAGTTCTTTAATTGACGATTAATGCTGCGACTGCAAGATGTATGCATCTGATTTGCATTACTATAAATAAATATACTCATCTTAAAATAAACTTGCACATGCCCATGCTTTGCAGTATAGGACTGACTAGTGATGAGCACTTTTAAGATTAATTCAATTTGAGGAATGATGGTATTTTGAACGAGTTGTGAAGAGTTACGTAAAATTTTAACCACAATGAACAAAAAACTCATAATGGTTATTATTTACAAAAAAATTTTAAATGAACTACATTACCAATGATATATGGTTGATGTCTTGGACAAAATTCATCATAAGACCATCTGCACAAGTACAATGTGCCAGCCTGGAAACTCCCTTACCATCTTTTGGAATGACGGTAGTGGTGCCGGCCATCTAAGATAGTCTACCTCTCAAAAATTTGACTTCGAGTCCGACACGAGTTAAAATTGCCGTGCGGTGTGTCGAATAGGTGCAGCAGGATATTTGGGCAGTGGTTGTTATATAAAATATCATAGTTTAGATGTAAGAATTCTTTGCTTTGATATTTATTAAGTTTTCTTGTGTATTTTATGCGAAAAAATAATTTTCAATGCAATGTCGGTGGTTGTGCAAATCTGGTTATGTAACTCAAAGTCTAAGAATAATTGATTTTTAAATTGCTGCTCTCGAAAAAATAATTTCTGACAAATATAGAGAAAAATGATTACGCCTGATTAACAGAGTATCCATTTGTTTTCAGAATATCTAAATTTTCAAATTCCACAATGTTTTCTGCCATATACGAAGCAGTCAAACAGACGGGTTTCCGGACCCCCTTCAACCAGGTGCAATGCCAAACCAACGAGCCTAAACGTGAAATCCAGGCAGCGGCTGCTGCTACCGATGATTCCTGTGAATTCGGCAGCAACAAATATTTCATGCTATGCGGTATCGGTGGTATTCTGTCGTGCGGTACAACCCACACTTTCGTCGTCCCTTTGGATTTAGTTAAATGCCGTTTGCAAGTCGATCAGGCGAAATACAAAAATCTTTTCCACGGCTTCAAAGTCACCGTGAACGAGGAAGGAGCTCGCGGTTTGGCCAAGGGATGGGCTCCAACTTTCTTTGGATACTCTGCTCAGGTATGTTGGAGACTTAGAATTTCTAGTTCACATGTCATAGGATTATGCAATATATTTTTGACTGATCATAATTCTATAATACGGTCTGAAAAATTTATTTCACGCATTCATTTATCACGCTGAAGTGGCAATTGTGTAAATTTTTAATTTATCTAATAGTAGGAGTTATCTTAATCTATCGATCAAGGTCTTTATGGCTGTCAGTAATGTAATTAACACTTTCGGGATTGAGTAAATCGTTTGCCGGTAATTAGATTGCTCAGCTGTTTTTAGGACTTGCTCATGGCTCCGATCTTATCATAGCTGTGAGTTTTTATGAATGCACTCGTGACTAAAACGTGAATGCTTATAATCTTATAAATGTCCGCTTGTTCTTGCGCGATGTGAAAATTATATAATCCCATTCATGGAACTAATTGTTTACAGTAAATGATTTAATGGCACAATATAATTGGCCTTAATTTTAATTTTCTTATTTCTATTTTCGAACATTATGTAAAGCTACGCTATGTTCAATACATTCACTAAATCACTGAATGGTTAATGGACATGAATTTAATTTTTCTAAGATTTAAAACCTTTCCTGATTATCTAAATTGTCCCTCCTAATATTATATTTAACAATGAAGTTGCTCATACGGATCGGATAAATAATCAATACTTACATTAAACTTTTAAATTGCTGACCTCAACATTGACACAAATTAATTAGGAACAATCGCTTGTTGTATGTTTTCATACATAACTATAAAAGTGAAGGTGCATTTATGCTTTCATCACAGAATGAAAGTATTCTGAAAGCGCTAATCGATAATTCGAGCAATTCTTATCAAATTTAACAGAAATGTGTTAATGTAAACATTTCAATACTGCGCATCAGAATTGGACGTGATTATCATGAGTATTTCATTTGCATCCATTATCTCATATAAAAGCAATTTACAAATATTGAAAATATACAAGGATTTCCTATAAAATTTGATTAAAAATAGAAATTGGTTTGATTCAAAAGAGTTTTTAAATCTAATTATGGTGTGCAATTCTATTAAATTTTCGAGAGCAGATTTAGCAAAATTTTTTGGATTTTATGCTAGAACTGTCAGCGAATTAAGAGTTTTATTTTGTTATCATCTCTGTAGTCGAGGATGAAATTTTTTCGTCCATCATTATTTCTTTTTAATCGATTTCCAAAAACAAATCCTTTGTAAGTTCTAAATGTGTGTTTTGTTGGGATTTTATAAGACCAATTTTTCAAACAAACATTGAAATACGCGATCAATGAACCGAGACAGTTGGGGGCGCTTGTTGTAGGAAGCGAAGGCCCGAGAGGGGCTGTAGCGCTACGAAGAAGAAGAATTTTTCAAACATCTGCATTCTGTCTCTGTTCGTCAATCCGTGCGCTGCAGAAACTATAGAAGCTAAAATCATCAAAGCTTCATATAATGAAAGTTCTGGTTTCTAAAAAATGTCAATTACTTTTGAGGGCTGTCTCCCTATCTACTGAAGACACCCTCCAATTTTTTAACCAAATGAAACTTCTTGATAGGAACTTAGAATTCGGAACAAAAACAGTTAGTTTTTTTCTTGAAAAGCCGTGGGGCTTTGCTTTGTTGTGTGAGCAGACGCGTTTCGACCTCTTTCGCGTCTGCTCACATAACAAAGCAAGGCCCCACGGCTTTTCAAGAAAAAATAGAATTGGCTTGCGGATATCAAATAAATAAAATTATTGACTAAAGTTACTGCTTGTGATTAATTAAATATTTTAGGAAGAGGACCTATAGTTACAATTATCAGCGTACATGAGGCTTCCATGAAGAGCCAACCCTCATGTTTTGAGTGGTGTGCAAATTGCCATACAATCCTCTTCAAATGGCAACGGACAAGAGGAATGGCGACAACAGTCAGGTGTAGATACCAGGACTGATGTTTTCATTGAACATAACCTGCCATTCTTCTGTATACTTTCTGCCCATATAACCAGCCGAACAAACTACACCGCTACTTGGTCGTGCTGTTTTTAGCCGACCGTATGCTACAGAAGATAGTACCTGAAGGATGTAGCATGTGGTTAGCTGGATGAAACTAAGAGACGCTTCTTTAAAGGTGGCGAGAGGATATCAACCTTATTCTAAAAGAATTCAGTCAGTATATAAGAAACCCCCATTCTAATTTTTAACTAACGTCCGTAGGATACCAAACAAGATTTAGAAGAAAATAAAAGCTTTTAGAAAGAAATAACGTCCTAAAATAGGATGATATAAATTTTATGGAATCAGTGCCACTTCTCCCTGTTTTAGTCATGACTGATTAATAATTGGTTGCCACTCAACTTTTCAAAGCGGAGGAGTTGATTCTATAAAATTTATTTCATCCTTTTAGGGCGTTCTTTTTTTCTTAAAGCTTTCCTTTTTGTCAAAAGGATATTTTGTCTCAAAATTTTTATAGGTTTTATTAATATCCCACCAAAATGTCGATTTTGAATTCTCGCCGAATTACATGTAAAGGATGCAATTTTCCAAGTGATTGAAAAAACTTTGAAAAGCATCGAACTGTGTTATAATTATTGCCAATTGTTCATCAATTATCACTTTGAGCGAAGAAAATCTTTAATTTATTCCTAGAACAGTGCTTTCAATAAAATCTTATTGAAAAGTTTTATTGAAAAATGAATTTAAGCCTAATTAATATTGTTACGTTTCTTGTATTGATGGTTTTCGAAAACTTACCATGAATAATGTATTAGTATTACAGAATGAATTATGTACATAATTGATTTAGAACGAATCACTCGAATTTTTCTTCAACTTATCACATACAATTTACACAACAATTATTATAATTCTAATGCGCAATTTTCAATTTATCAATAATGGGAAACTATACCGTATCATGTGCATATTTGCAATAATGCGATTGCTCGAATGTGGTGTCTTACATAATTCTAACAATTACATGCATGCAATTTTTAAATTTCACCTCTGAATGTGGTTGAGAATAAAAGCAATCCATCAAAGATCTTATTCTTTTCTTATCCTTATCGTAAAAAAATATTTGTTTAAATCTACGGTTATATTTATGTTCGAAACACTCATCCTTTATATCAGCTATAATACTTCTTCTTCTTCGTAGCACTACAGCCCCTCTCGGGCCTCCGCTTCCGGCAAATAGCGCCTCCAACTGTCTCGGTCCATTGACCGCGTCCTCCAATTTCGAAATCCGAGCAACGATGAACTCTCTTCTTCGGCGACCGAGTCAGACCAGCGTTTCCTCGGTTTCCCCACTGGTCTCCGGCCTTCAGTTCTCCCAACGAATACATTCTTGTATATCCGTTTCATGTGTCCAGCCCATTGCAGCTTCCGCAGTCTTACAATCGTTGAGACCTCCGGTTCGTCAAAAATTTCATACAGCTCATGGTTGTATCGAATTCGCCGTTGGTCCCCGTCTAGTTTAGCTCCGATTGTTCGCATCAGGATCCGTCGCTCAAAGGCGTTCAATATATTTGCGGATGCTTGGGTTAGGGTCCATTTTTCACACCCATAGCATAACACAGGTCTTATCACAGATTTGTATACTTGGAGCTTTGTTTTCCTGTGTATGCAGTTGGTCTTCAAGATCGTCAAAACTGAATAAAATACTTTATTTGCGAGCTGTATTCTTCGGCGTATTTCATCTCTTTCATTGCCCGCCTTCGTTATTTTGGCACCTAGATGCACAAATTCGCCAACATTTGCGATACTGTGTTCGCCAAGTGTGATATTTTATGTATTTTAGGTATTTTTCCTCGACTGCGTCCTGAGCTTTGTTTTATTTTCATTGATTTGTAGCCCTACTAGCTTTGTTCCGCTGTCGAGCTTAAGGAAGAATTCTTTGGCAGTTGTTAATGACCGTGACAAAATGTTGATGTCGTCCGCATAGGCTACTATTTGGCTCGACTTGTATAGTAATGTGCCTCGTGTATCGACAGGTAGCTTTCTTATGACGTACTCCAGAGCTAAATTGTATAGCAATGGGGCCAGCCTATCCCCCTGTTTTAGTCCGATATTCGTGTCAAAGGCATCGGAGAGTTGGTTATTGATGTAGACTTGGAAGGTCGTCGACGTCGTTGTCTTTTTGGTAAGACGGACTAATTTGGCTGGGATGCCTTAGCAAAGCATTATTTGGTATAGTACGGTACGATCAATACTGTCGTATGGTTGCTTAAAGTCAACGAAAATTTGGTGCACGTCTATGTTGAGCTCCCAGCATTTTTCAAGTACCTGCTTGACTGTGAACAATTGGTCTATTGTCTATCAACCTGGTCTAAAACCACCTTGATACTCCCCAATAATACTGTTGGCGTATGATCCGATCTTATTTTCTAAGATTTCAGAAAATATTTTGTACGCCGTACAAAGCAGTGACAGGCCTCTATAATTTTCGCACTGTAACTTGTCACCTTTTTTGCGGATAGGGAATATGATTGACCGGCGCCAGTCTTTTGGCATATGTTCTTGTTGTCAAATGTGCTGGATGACTTTGTGAATAGCGTTATGAACACTGCTGCCACCACATTTGATGATGGAAGAAACTTCATCCAGAGTTGATGGGGCCAATTGAGGCTCTCCGCTAACATCTATAGACTCCGATGTTCGGGAGCTGTGCGGAGGATTAAGGAGGTTCTTGAAATATGATGCCCATCTTTCCTTAAACTTGGTTTCATCAGCGATGATATTGCTGATGTCATCATGACAGAGTGTGGTTTTGGCCTGATAACCACGTTTCAGGCTTTTCCCATTCTTTATGTTCTTGTCTTGTGTTGTTGCTCGCTAAACTTACATCTATACTTCTCAGTTGGTCGTCATAGTATTTTTTTTTCTTAATTCTAATTATCTTATTTGCTACTCTTCTGAGATTTTCATAGTGTTCTCTCTTCGTCCTGGTTTTCCTACCTACGTAATCTTTGTACGCCTGATTATTTTTGTCCAACGCATTCTGGCACTCATCATCGAACCAATCATTTCTGTTGCGCCGGGCTTGATGTCCGATCGTCTGTTCTTCCAAGGTCTTAATAACCTTTTTCACTTTCATCCAGAGCTCGTGGCTTGTCGTTAACGATGCGTCTGATAAGATGGGAGCCAGCTGGTTGTCTAGGGTCACCGTGAAAATGTTGGCCACAGACGCCGTTTGGAGCCTTTCGATGTCAAATTTTTGGAGCATTTCAATTCAAAAATGCATAAATACCATCGATCAATCACCGTATTCACTAGATTTGGCTCCGTGTGATTTTGATGAATAATTAATTATTTTGCGTTTTATTTGCAATTTCCGGATACTTTTTTGTCACAACGTATTTATCGGATAGTGATGGGGAAAAACCGACACTAAAGTCGTAAAATTACAATTTTGCTGCGGTAGTTGGTACGATGTCATTGTTCAATCCACACGTCCTTTGTAAGGAACTGAATCTAACATGAATCCAACATTTTGGCGAAAAAAATTCAGTTCTCCATCCTCGTTCAAAAGTGCTGGGTAGTTGCAAAATATGAGAAAATGTTATTTTCCGACCACTTTTGCAATATGATAGTGATAATATCTGCATAGTCCATAATTGAATTATGGTACCCCGACATAATTCCGCCGTCGTAATATCGCCAAAAAAAAAAATCACAAAATATCGCGCGGAATTGTGTCGACTGAAAAGGACATAAACTCAAGCGATATTATATTGCATCAAAAACGACATATATCGCGCGGAATTGTGTCGTTTTCTCTGAGCGATATTATGTCGTTTTGAAGCGAAAAAAATATCGCGCGAATTTTTATCATGTTGGAACGACATAATATCGCGAAAATATAAACGGGATAATTTCGCTGAGCATTTGTACTGAATGATGATGATGGTGAAACTATATCGTTGTACCTTGAATTATCACTAAAAACTGATGTATTAGATTACACTATGTTGCCTTACATATACAACCTCAATAACTGGAGTATGGAGTCCAGTTATCCTAGATGGACTCCAGGTGAAGAGAAATTGGTACCACAGTCGCCGTTACTCGATTCACATGTCCTTCAGATGAGATCTCCTTCAGATGGGTAAATTCAGTAATTTTGAAATCATTTTACTTCGTTCTAAAGTTATGCGTAAACATACTTAAACAAGTTTGGTAGACAGAAGTATGTTCTTGCAGAAGCGTTTTGTACTCAACCTATGAAATGCAGACACTTATATTGGATTAAGTCAAAAAAAAAAACGATAGTACTCTTTTTAGAAGCCATTTTGTTATAGTATAACTAATACTACTAACTGAATTGGATTTGAAAAGCATTCATGTTTTTCATCTTATTTGAAAATTTATCGAAGATCCGCTGAATATTATGTCTGGTTCGATATAAAGCCCATATAGTTGAAAACCCGTGTGTTGTAATTCCGAAAAGTTTGAATTGCTATAACTTCCGTGATTCCATTAGGTGCGCACCTAAAGTTGTCAATAGATGGCTCCAGCAATAAGATCTGCGCGATTTTGACATATCCAAAACATCATGAAGCAAGCTTGGACATATGGTAAACGTACACATTCGTGATTTTGTTTGGCGTCATATACTTTTGTGTGAAAATGCCTGATTTTGTGCTAAATAATCGTCATTCATGGGAGGTGTCGATTTTCTTCTTTCATTCGAAGAGAACGTCGGCTGAGCGTTTCGAGAGCTTCAAAAAGTTTACAGAGTTGCTGTTCAAAGTGATACAACTTGCCGTGATTGGTTCCGTCGCTTCAAAGACGGTGATTTCGATGTTGATATGTTGAAGGTTATGCTGTGTATTTGGTTGGACCAGGTCGGTGCTATTTACGAAAGCTGTCCAGACGTTATGGTAACATACGTTACGGCCTAGCGTTGTAGTGTTGAGTGCGTTGAGTAGTGCGAGCTGTGATAACGTTTTTTTTGCGAAAAATTACAAATACAAAACAAGTGTCGGAGATAACTCAGCAAGCTCGTAGATGGCTTTGGATGGGAAGTTTTTAATCCTCGCCGTACAGTCCGTATTTGACACCGTGCGACTACCACCTCTTCCCAGCGATGAACACGTGGCACGCTACGCAGCGCTTTGACACTGACGCTGAACTGCATTTCGATGTAAACCAGTGGCTGAAGTCGCAGGCGGCAGATTTCTACAGAGAGGGCATTGAAAAGCTTAAACCACGTTATGATAAATGCTTTAATTTAAATGGCGATTATAAAGAAAATTAGTCTTAAGACTGAACTTCCAAAATGCATATAATAAAATCTTTTTTTACTTTTTTATTTCAAAACGTCTGTTACTTTCTGGACAACGCTCGTATTATGAGCTGTTGAAACCAAACAAAACCATCACTGGGGAACAGTATAGAATTCAATTGATGCGATTGAACCGAGCGCTGCGCGGAAAATAACTACAATACGAGCAGAGGCACGAAAAAGTGACTACAGCATGAAAACGCTCGGCCTCACATTGCCAAACTCGTTAAAGCCTACCTGGAAACGTCCAAATGGGAGGTCTTATCCCATCCGCCATATTCCCCAGAAATTGCCCCATCCGAATATTACTTGTTTCGTTCGATGGCACATGGTCTGGCTGATTAGCAGTTCCGCTCATGTGAAGGCATCAAAAAATGGCTTGGTTCGTAGATAGCCTCAAAAGATAAACACTTTCATCGTAACGGTATTCGAACTCTGCATGAAGGATGGGGAAAAGTTGCAGCTAGCGACGGGCAATACTTTGAGTGATTCATTTGTAACCATTTTTTCATAATAAAAATGCATTTTCATCAAAAAGCAGCAAGAACTTAGTTTCGCATCTAATCATTCAATTTTCTTGATACTTACAAAATTTAATGATCTTATATTGAACTTCCTTGATACCAAATGTCATTGAATTTAATAGTACTAATACGATTGTGTTGAGAAAAAGTGATATACTTGAATGAAGCTTCTATAGTTTTGGAGAAAACATGACAGATAGGTCGCGATTTCAAAATTAGCACAAAACCCTAAAATTGCAAATAAGTATGAAAATGACAGCTTGCTTTCCTATGGGAGTTGGTTAAATATCTAAAAATAATTTTTCGGTTGGAATTAATTGTAAATTCAAGATTTCTTTTTTTTCCTTGAAACGCCAATAGCAAATAAACAAAATTATTGATTTCAAGATTTCTTTATCGTCGTAGCACTGCAGCTCATTTCGGGCCTTTAATTCCCGTAGATATCGGTCCATCGATCGCGTCACCTACTTTTGAAATTCGTGTGCCGTTCCACCATTATCCACCGAGTCATACCTCTGTTTAGCAACGAACATCTTCACCGTTTCTCATTTGGCACCTTCAATACGTCTCAGCTCTGTCTTTCGAAAACATTCAAAACATTTGCGGATGTGAGGACCCATGTCTCCCACCCGTAATATAGCAGGATGCCTACCACAAATTTGTATACTTGGAGATTTGTTTTCCTGTGAATGCATTCAGCCCTCAGGAAACCGAAAACTGATTATAAGACTTTGTACCCAAGCTGAACTTTATGCTTTATTTCCGCCATTTAATTTCCTTAAATAGCTTCCAGCCCAAATATAAATTGGTCTGCGTTTTCCAGGTTAAATTCATTGGGTGTTACATTTTGGCAAATGAGTTATTTTCCCCGTTTTGTATCATAACTTTGTTTTGGGCTCGTTGATTTGTGGCTCCACCAGCTTCGGTTTTTGTTCCAACCTTTCTGGCTTTTGATGGCAAAATTAATTTCTTGAGGAGCTGATGGGGCCCTGGTAAGCAGACAGCATAGAATTCGTTTGGCTTCGATACTCTATGAGCAGTATTAAGAACTCCTTTGAAATACGCAGACCATTCTTTCTTTTTCATGTCATCGGCAGTGCCGATGTTACCACTCCCATCTTGACAGAATGTGATGTTGGGTTAATATCCTTATCTTAAACATTCCTCTTTCTGTTGCTCGCTAAGTTTTGGTTTAAAGATCTCTTTAGCGTCGTAATAATTTATTTTCTTAGCTCTAACTCTAGTTTCTGTTTACCTCTTTGTCCTGGTGTCTCTATTTATGCATCTTTTCACGTGTGATTTTTCTTACTGCATTCTAGTATAAATTGTCAAAACAGTCGTTTGTTCTGTGCGGAGCGTCATATCGTTCTC
Source organism: Odontomyia ornata (assembly GCA_963969285.1). Taxonomy (NCBI): domain Eukaryota; kingdom Metazoa; phylum Arthropoda; class Insecta; order Diptera; family Stratiomyidae; genus Odontomyia; species Odontomyia ornata. Next base: position 229,179,968 of record OZ017741.1, on the reverse strand, counting down.
CTACAGTTTTAAATGCTCCCTTTACTGTCTGTCGATCCACATTTCGTTGCTTGTCCTTTCAGATTTGTTTTCTAGGATTGGACCTAGTTTGAAACTTCGACTGGAATCAAACCCACATATCATGCATAACAAGTTAGAAGTGCTCTCATTGAGTCACCTTATCTAATCTTAAACTAGATCGTTTCAACGAAGCGCATTTTAATGTCGGTTTGTCGTGGAGATTGTTTTTCATAGAGATGATTGCCTTACCCCTTGTCTAATTTACACAATATACTTATACATTTGACCTAGATTGATCTCGTCTAATTTGTCTGAAGCAATGCAAAATTTTGCCTAAAGTGATGTATGATTTCCATCGTTCAGGTGAAAATATTACATACAATATACTCAAATCAACTTCTTTCTGTCGTTCTAGAACCTCAATTTCTTGATAAATGAAAAACTCCGATTTGTTGGGCAAACTTCTTGAAATTTTGTCATTGTTTTCAGGCCTTTGGATAAAATCTTACACAGATAGTTATAATTCTTGAAATATCATCATAGTATAGAAATTTTATTTAGACTTATCGTTCAGATGCGGTAGAATTATATAAAGCTATCACTTCTGTAATCTGCTACTTTGGAAGTAATTTTGTGGATGTGTTTAATAATTTCTGCTTTAAAGTTTTTATTTTTAAACTTTTGTGAATTTGTTTCTGAATTATATAATTTTAAGTAATTATTTACTTTTAAAATCCTTTAAATCACCCTGGAGGAAGTCCTTTGTGTCGGGAGGTACTCAGATGTGTCTTATTCTGTACACAAACTGCATTATTTCTTTTTAAGTATGAAAATTTCTGAATTTATTTCTCTTTCTAGTATGAGTTTTTGATACATTAAGATTTTTTTTTTTTTTTTTTGATTTTAAGATGAAAGTCAATTTGATCTGATAATGAATTGTAGATATAACACAATTGAGAAAGATTTCATTACGTATGTTATACCAAACTATGCATCATCAAATTGTAATGAAATAACTTTATATGCATTTAATCTCGGGTCTGAAGAATCCGAAGTAAAACAAGAAGTTCTTATCTTATCTAGACTTTACAACACATTTATTTGCATGACGTTAACCATTATTTTAAGCGTATTTTGGAAGTAAATCGATTCATCTTAATGGTGAACGTTGAGTGTCTCCTACTTATATATGCAAAATGATAAACTTTGTCAAATGCATATTGCAAATATAATTAAACAGAATATAGAATCCAAAATATCTGATAAATTGCAAAAGTACGTTTCCTAAAATGTTAATATATAATTGATTTAGTAGTGTAGATTTAATATTTTTATTATTAAATGTATAATAATTTGAAATATTTTAGGGTCTATGCAAATTCGGCTTCTACGAAGTCTTCAAAGTCTACTATGCCAACTTGTTGGGTGAGGAGAATGCTTACCTCTACCGTACATCTTTATATTTGGCTGCGTCAGCATCAGCTGAATTCTTCGCCGATATTGCTTTGTCTCCATTCGAAGCCGCAAAAGTCAAAATCCAAACAGTACCAGGATATGCCAGTACCTTCCGCCAAGCTGCACCTAAGATGATGCAAGAAGAAGGTATTTCTGCTTTCTACAAGGGTCTTGTACCATTGTGGGGTCGTCAAATCCCATACACAATGATGAAATTTGCCTGTTTCGAACGAACAGTTGAGTTATTGTACCGGTAAGTTAATAAGAATAATATAAACAATAACAAATCAATTCAAAAAATATTTATGATTTCATCCTGCAGCTATGTTGTACCTAAACCACGTGCTGATTGCTCAAAGGGTGAACAATTGATTGTAACATTCGCTGCTGGTTACATTGCTGGCGTTTTCTGCGCTATCGTCTCACATCCTGCTGATGTCGTTGTATCGAAATTGAATCAAGCTAAGGGATCATCTGCCATCGAGGTTGCCAAATCACTTGGATTCTTCGGAATGTGGAATGGCTTAGTGCCTCGTATTATTATGATTGGTACGTTGACTGCATTGCAATGGTTCATCTACGATGGAGTGAAAGTCGCCCTCCGTCTTCCACGACCACCGCCACCAGAGATGCCTGAATCTCTCAAAAAGAAGCTTGCTGCCAAAGAACAGTAAGATACGAGATATTTAGGTGGTAATTGAACTGTTTGTCTGAATAGTGGTAATTACGGGAAACAATAGATAATTAAATGAAATTAATCAACATCTTCGAAAGTACTCTTAACGTAATTTAAAAGTATTCCATAATTTATTTCTATTCATTCTGGATCACAAAAGATATTATTGAATCAAATGTTTTATCAAATGTTTATTTTGTGGAGCACAGGAAATTGTCTGTTGATAGTAATGCGAAATCGTGATTGTAATCGCATTAAATTGCTATGGTGGGAATCCCATCAGGTATCAGGAACGAAAACATTTCCATAATTTTTGTTTTGTATACACGTCTTTATGTTAAAACTGTCGAATAGAATAATAAAATATCCGTTTCCCTGAACTATATATTATTGTCTTATTTTTTGATGACTACAGCGAATAATGCTAAAATAAAAAATTGAAGGGAACCTGTGCAATAAAGCACGTCCAGTTCCGTGTTGTTATGGTTCTTCTTTCTTTGTTTTTGTAGCACTAAAGCCCACCCGGTTCAGAGATCTTGTGTTGATACATACACTGCTTAAGGGAAACAACAACTTTTCTTTAGGTAGCGCTGTGTTGAAGTGACGTCGACTATATTCAGCGGTCCCGAATACTCTAGAGGCTGCCCGATAGAGATACTGGATCCATGCTGCTAATGTGCTTTAAATTCATGAACAGATCGAGATAAAACTGGCTTCAAGAGGTAACTGATTGACAAGGCTGAAAGCTAGGTGAAATTTCAAATTTTCAAGTTATTTAATATTGCTGTTGAGCACCCAGAACAGATTTCATACTGATTATTGAAATCTCTACAATATGTAGGTATTCATACAGATCAAAGGTCGTTCGAATGTGAGATTTGCCTGATATACCCAAATATCAACGTTTAATATACTCGTATATGCCTTCGATAATTCATGCGGTCCAGGAAGGCTATCCCAATGTGAATAATGTACAGTCGCATTTTTTTTCTCCAAAACCTCTATCTCGATACTTATAAGCGAATTCATGCAGGAGAGTGTGTTTAAGTCTGTAGCATATTTGAAAAGATTTACGTAAAAATGTTTACAGATTATACTCGTAATTCGAGAGTTATCATTCGGCCATTTAAGTGCGCTTAATGACCAACCGCTTCCGCAGGAGGCCATATTCCGTTATTCATCTACGCATGTTAAGCATGTCAGAGAGCGCCCATTTGAAGGCAACATTTGTTGAAAAGATTTTCATAGAGTTAAAGGTTCATTATAAGATTTCACACAGCTAAACGGAAGGAAGCGTGCCTTGTGGAGTATCAGGTTATTGCATACCAGGAGTGGGGATAATAGCGATTCGTGATATTTGATGAGAGGAGAAGACTATTTTAACTTCTTGTTGTGTTCTCCCGCAATTCTTTTCCAAATAGTGCTTCGCATGTGCCGCCGAACAACGAAAGCCTAAACTCCTTAAGACTGGCAAAGAAAACTACGAGATAAAGAAAATTTAGAAAAAAAAAAATAAAACCAACTTCAAGATGCCTTAAAAAGGATGAAATAAATTTTATGGAAGCGGTGCCGTATCAGTTTTTCCCTGTTCCTCGTCAAAGTCAAAAGCGCTTTATTCAATACTAATCGTTATAAATTTTAAAAGAATATAAAGCAAATTCAAAACAATAAAAATAGGAAAACTTAGTGGCCCAAATGGCTCTCTAAATTTATACATTATCTGTTAAACATATTTGAGCAAAAAAAAAAAACCATAGCAAATTCAAATTAATTAAGATTCTTACATATTTTATGATTCGATTGGAAAAAGGAGAAAAAAGCAACCAACACTATTCGAAAATTATTTATAATTATAACACAACAGTGGAATTTTTATCCTACACCTAATATGTTACAACCTAATTCTAATAAAATTCAACCAAAAACTTTATCTTACACTAAAAAACTAACACAATATTCCTAACCTAAGCGTTTAACCTTATCTCTAAACCTAATATAATAAACATAACATATACCTAATCTATCCCTAATAATGAGCTGAAACTCGAAAACAAAGTGATTTTGCACATGTTGGAAGTTTTTATGGTGAAATGGGGAAACTGATTTGGCACCACGCCCATAAAATTTATTTCATCCTTTTTAGGGCATTTTGAAGTCGGTTTTCTTTTTTTTTAAAAGTATTTAAGTGGCAAATTTTTTTCATTTCAAATCTTTTAAAACTCAGTTTCTTGAATACGTTGTACCGTGTATATTAAAATATAATTTTTTGACTGCAATGTAAAACTCACTACTGCTAAAATCTGCGGTGTTCATGGGAACCGAGTTTAGTTCTGATATATTTTATTACAAGATCTCATCAACGTCTACCTTGATTTTAGGTTTCATAAAAATCCACTAAATATTTGTAGCTTTAAGAAGTTTTCCAATTTTGAATTTTGCCTAGCCGCCATTTTAATATTCTGACCTCACCCTGAAGTGTTTTTTTATTCAACTTTTTTCGACTTTTGAGATGGCGCCATTTTCTTTCAGATGGTTCGACTTTGGATTTTTTATTGTGAGCTTTATCACACACTTGAATGGATCTTTGTATGAATTTTGGTGCAAAGCGGAGCTATACTTTGGTCAAAACAGAAATCACGGGTTTTCATCTAAAACAGCCTCTATTTTGTTTTCGCTTAACCACTGACAAGAACTACCTGGGATATTCGAGAAATTCTGAACACCCGCAGTGACGTCACTTGCTTGTTGATCATGATGTTATTAACAGTTGCGACAACAATTGCGACAGTAGTTCGGAGAATTGTGTGGCCATGTAACACTGCCCCCACCTCAGTTTTTTCGCCCCGAAAAGATTGTTGCCAATTGTAGTTGTCTCCGTGGATGTAATATGGGGCAAGATGGTTCAGGTGCACGAGCTTATTTTAGGTCTCGGCTTAAGGCGCAACCCCCAGTGAAACTGAAAATTTCAGAAACATTACTAATATTTGCAAAATTTTTTTAAGCAAGAAGCAATGAACCTTTGGTTATCGAATCAACTCATTACATTTTGCAAAAAGTTTGCTGCAAAAGTTATTAAATTCAAACAAATTAGCATGTTTTCGTTAAAAAATGTAGTAGATCTCAGAAACTGCTTAAGGCACCGACTTGATTTAAACTACGGTTGTTAGATCTAAACTATTTGCAGGGAATCAACTCATCAAAAATTTAAAAAGGTTTTTTGCAAAAAATTTCTTAGAAGAAATTTTAAGAATTTTAAGAGATCTCGACTGTAATACGAGAGGACTCTTTCTTCGCCATCGATCTGCTGGGAGAATACAGCTCCAATCCCGCCGTTGCTGGCATCGGTGTCAACTACAAACATTTTTCAGGGTTTTGGATATGCCAGCACGGGTAATTCATATAGCTTATCCTTCAAGGTCTCAAACGCTGCCTCGCATTGTTCATTCCAGACATACGGGGGATTTTTCTCGGTTAGCTGATGGAGACACTTAGCTTTTTTGACAAAGTTCTTGACGGATTTTTGATAGTAGGTCCCCAGACCCAGAAAACTTCATAGTTGGCACCTGTTGTTTGGAGTTGGCCAGCTATTACGGCTTCAATCTTCTCAGGATCTGTTTTGATCCCTTTTGCGGATACAACGTGTCCCAGGTATTTTACTTCAGCTGCGAAAAGGGTATACTTGTCGGGACTAAGTTTCAGATTCCCCAGTCGCAATCGGAAGAATACCTCTTCTAAGTTCCGCACATGCTCTTCGAACGTTCTCCCGATAACAATAATGTCATCAGGGTACACCAGGTTAAGCCTCGTAGCACGTATTCCATCAGGCGTTCGAAGGAGGTTGGAGCGTTGCAAAGCCCAAATGGCATCACCAGAAATTGCCACAATCCGGTCCCAACTGAAAATGCGGTCTTCTCTCTGTCCTTCTTGGTGATTTCTACCTTCCAGTAGCCACTCTTGAGATCGAGTGTAGAAACCATTTTGCGTCGACCAAAGTTTCCATGATGTCGTCGATGCGTGGAAGCGGGTAACTATCTTTCTTACTGAAGTTGTTAAGCTGCCTATAGTCGACACAAAAACAAGTGCTACCATCCTTTTTATTTACTAGAACTACTGGCGCGGCCCATGGACTGACAGAAAGCTCGATAACAACTTGTTTTTCCATGTCCGAGATCAGTGCGCTCACTTCTCCTTGTTTGGCTATAGGACAACGTCTCGGTGTTTGTCGAATTGGCTTGACTCCCTTTGTATCTATGATGTGTGTTACCGTACTCTTTCGGCCTGTACTTGGTGACCAAATCAGAGGCTTGCTTGAATAGTTGCACTGGCAATTTGGTCTGCTTCAATATTGCAGACGTGAATTCCCGGGCTTTGTCTGTGTCTTTCCTCCTGTTCCAATGATGGTCGTGAGTAGCTTCTAAAGAGGTTATGGTGGAAACGAGCTGGCAGCTGCCGATGACTTCTCCCATCTTGATGCTCCTGGTTGAGTCTACGATGTTAAGGACTCTTACCGGCACATATCCGTTCCTTATAGATTTGACAAGGCTTCGTTCTACAACCAAACTGCGCAATGTCGGCGTCTTCGTTGGCTCTATCAGGTAAGATCGGTGGTCTCTAGAATCACCATCAAGATTGGCCCATACAACGCTCTCGGAAGATTTCGGTACATCAGTGTCGGCACATGCTATCACATTCATCTTGGGAATTCGGACACTGGGATCCTCCATCAATACTTCGACATTCTGCCATTTCAATACCTGTTTGCCCAAATCCAATGTGATTCCATGTGGTCGCAGAAAATCCATCCCGAGAATGCAGTCATCCATAATGTTCGCGACCAGAAAATTATGTCGGAACGCAAGGTCTCCCAACAGTATCTGGAGGTTGACTCTCCATGAACAGGTGCAGTTTCTCCCGTAGCTGTCCATAGTGAGAAAATCCTGCCCTTGTGAAGTAATTGTTGCCTCACTAGGTCTGGTCGGATAATCGATCGGGTTGCACCAGTGTCGATTATTATGGTGCAATGTTCTCCGTCAACTTGACCCGGAAGGCATAAGTCTGCTTCTCTACGATGTAGTCTTGACACAGTGATGGTGGTGCTGGGGACGTCGATCTTCCTAGCCAACCTCTGCCCCACGAAGTTGGCTCTTACATGTTTCCCGACCCCTCAGTTTGAAGGGCTTCCATTCTGGGCTCCTGACTCAGTCTAGATCTTCTCCTAGCTGCACACCCTGGACAATAGCTCGGTTTTCTCGCTTCTTGCAGTCTCTTTGCAGGTGCCCCTTCTTTCCGCAATTCCAGTATCTAGGCGCACAATTTACATGCGGGTCTCGCTCAATTTCCACGGGCTCACACCTGCACTCCCGGGCAGTGGTACGAGTCACATTTTTCGCTGCCTCAAAGTTCAGACTATAAGCCAATGCGTCCTTTACTGTTTGCTTTTGAGCTAAACGCATGGCTTGTTGCAATTCCTGGTCTTTTAATGCAATGATGAATGCTTCTATTGCTGCGTCATCTCGATGTTCTGGGTCGTAAGCTGGGTAAACCAAAAGTGCTAGTCGCTCAATGTCTTGTGCTAGCTGCTGTAAGGTTCCGCCCGACTTCTGCATCCGATGCCGTAGCTGTGACCGATAAATCTGCATCAGATGATCGTGTCCGTAGCGCATGTCGAGTGCATTCATTATAGCAGCCGGGTTTGAATGCAACTCAACGGGGATAGTCTGCAAAAGCTCAGCAGCTGGGCCTCTTCGAGCAAAAATCAATGCAGTTGCTCGTTCCTGCTCATTCCTGTGATTTATCCGAGCGGCTGCTTCAAACTGGGTTTTGTAAATAGTCCAGACCGTTTGTCCGTCGAATATTGGTGCTTGCACATTTCTGGATGTGCTTTGCGCTGCGGTTTTAAGCTGGGCTGGTGAGGTGGTTACTACTGCCTTCGCTGCTTCCAATTCCTTTTTCACTTTTTCCATCTCCCCATTCTCCCCTCGATCTGGCTGATCTCATGGTAGATCCTCTCCTCGACTTGGCTGACCTTCTCCTCCACCTGGTATACCTTTTCCTTGACGCATTTAATTTGTTTGTTCAGACTAACAAGCTCCGCTTTTATTTTGGTTGACTGTTTTTGTAAATCGCTTGTTGGGCCAGCTTCGCAGTTAAACTGGATGACTGTTCATTTAGCTTCGCTGATTGTTCGTCTAGCTTCGTTGATTGCTCCTCCAGCTTCTGTGTGCCTGCCTTGATTTCGAATGCTTGTTGGTCCAGCTTCGCAGTTAAACTTGATGATTGTTGTCGCTGCTCTTGCCGCATTAGCATCAACATTTGCATCAGCGCATTTTCTGGTTCCTTTGATTTTGATGTTTCTACTTCTCCGTCTTCTGCGCCTTCTTCCGCATCTGAGGGCTCACCCGAATCCAGATACACGCCTTCCGACTCGATCGCATCATGCAAACGTCCAATCAGTGTGGCCTTTGTAACTTGCGTAGCCATATTTCGCTGTTCCATCTCCTCCTTGTCAATTCATTAATTTAATTAATTAATTTTTTTCTATCCCACTTCTGACACCACTGTCGCGTGTTATGGTTCGCGGCCGATAGGTTTATTGTCCCGGGAAAGTGAAAACGCACTGTCTTTTAAATTAAGTTAAAAGAGTTTATTTGCGGAATAATTAATTTCACTATTTAACAAAGATTAATTAAAATGTCATTTTACACTTGTCTATAAATTTATATTTCAACTGTCTTCACTATAAATCAATATCGCCTTTAATTCGCGCTCCACACTATCGCAGTTTCTTACTTTCGCAGTTTTTCTATATCCCCCCATTCATTCAGCTCGGCTTTATATAGGGTCTCTAGTCATTCAATCCATTTCTCGTATATTGGCGAATTTTCTGGCGATAGCTACCTGGAACTATCACTTTCAGATATTGATCATGCTTAGTCGATTCTTGTGCTTTCGAGTAAATTTGTTTATTGATCATGATGTTATTAACAGTAGCGACAACAATTGTGACAGTAGCTCGTAGACTTGTTTGGAAATGTAACAATATGTAGCTGATAGTTTTTTTTTTTAAGTTCACTCAACGTCCGTCGACGTCAGTGGTGTACGGTGTAGAAATTTGTTGGTTTTCGTTTAGTTCGCTCAACACTCGTCGACGTCAGTATGGTAAGGTGTAGAGATCAATCACACAATCTTATCAGCTGGTTGGGACGCGGGATCGAGGTTATCATAAAAGTCACGATGCTAAACACAAAGTTCCAGGTCAACGTAAACGGCGAACTAACGGACAGTTTTATAATAGAATCAGGTTTGAAATAAGGAGATGAGCTTGCCTGTATGTTCTTTAATATTGCCCTGGAACACGTCAATATTCAAGTCCATACAATTGGTACCATATGTTGATGATATTGACAGTAAAGTTCAACCTCAGATGCAAAAAGAGCATTTCTGAGCCTAGAATCTAAAGCAAACCGAATTAGCCTATGAGATAATGAAACAAACTAAATTCATGAATTAAACGACGAAGAAAACTCCAGTTCGACAAAACCTGACCGTAGATGACTACAACTTTGAAAGGGTGGATAACATCATATACATACCTCGGAGCCAACCTGAACAGAAGAGGCGCCCAAGGGAATGAGCTAGGACGCCACAAATAAAGCCTATTACTCCATACTACCCATTCCAGTCTGGTGTACAAGCAAAATAATCTCCGCATTTACAAATCGCTAGTAACCCTGTGCTGATATATGGAAGTGAAACACGGACCCTGACAAGCGACTCCGAAAAGGCAGTGGACGCATTTGAACGCAGTGGAGACTGCGTTACAACGATTATTTGTGTGTACTATTTGACGAACCACCTGTATCTGCCTGCCTGAAGTTACGTAAATTGCAATGGGCTGGTCATGTTGTAAGAATGGAAGAAAACCGGCTACTCAAAAGGACATTGAAGGGTGAAGCACAAGGTAGACATCCAGCAGGTAAGAACAAGGACTCGATGGGAAGACACGATATAAGCTGACAGCATATCCTTGTTGGGAGGGAATAAATGGCGGACAAGGTCACGGAAACGTGATGATTTGAGGAGATTAATTCTGGAGGGGCAAGGCCCGGCTTGGGCTGTCGCGCCATATATATTATTATGATGTTTATACTAGTCAACGGATGATCTGATTGAACAATATGTCCCAATAACTCAAATTTATATTTCCTTGTGTTTTTAAGCATCGAAACAAGTAATATATATCCCAAATTAAAAGCAATTTATTTTACTCAATCTTTTCTTCTTCTACTTAGACTACAGCCCCTTTCGGGCCTTCGCTTCCTGCAAACAGTGCCTCTAACTGCCTCGATCCGTTGATCGCGTCATCCAATTCTGAAATCCGAGCAGCGATAAACTGTCTTCGTCGGCCGAGTCAGACCAGTGTTTCCTTGGTTTCGCTACTGGCCGCCAGCCTTCAGTTCTCCCAACGAATACCTTCTTGGGTATCCGTTGTTCGTCCATACGATTCATGTGTCCAGCCCATTGCAGTTTCCGCAGTCTTACAATCGTTGAGACCTCCGGTTCGTCAAAAATTTCATACAGCTCATGGTTGTATCGAATTCGCCGTTGGTCCCCGTCTAGCTTCGCTGCGATTATTCGCATCAGGATCCGTCGCTCAAAGGCGTTCAATATATTTGTGGATGCTTGGGTTAGGGTCCATGTTTCACCACCATAGCATAGCACAGGTCTTATCACAGATTTGTATACTTGGAGCTTTGTTTTCCTGTGTATGCAGCTGGTCTTCAAGATCGTCAATACTGAATAAAATATTTTATTTGCGAGCTGTATTCTTCGGCGTATTTCGTCTCTTTCATTACCCGCCTTCGTTATTTTGGCGCTTAAATACACAAATTCGCTAACGTTTTCGATGCTGTGTTCGCCAAGTGTGATATTTTGTGTATTTGGGGTATTTTTCCTCGACTGCGTCATGAGCTTTGTTTTATTTTCATTGATTCGTAGCCCTACTAGTTTCGCTTCGCTGTCGAGTTCTTTGGCAGTTGTTAGTGACCGTGACAGAATGTGGATGTCGTCCGCATAGGCCACTACCTGGCTCGACTCAATCTTTTACCTGAAGCCTTTTTTCAAATGAGAATCCATTTTCCAGAAAACTTGATTCAAAAATTATTTTACACTAAAATAAGAACAGAAAATTTTCAATATTTCTTTAGTTACTAACTAAAAGTTAACTTAACCGAAACAATGAGCAGACAAAATTTGAAGCTTACATAAAGAGCTCTAGTTTAGAAATAAGTTGAGTAAGCAGGAGAGTGCTCCTACCAGAAGGTCTTTGTAAACATCCTAGGGTTAGAAACAAGTTTTCTAATAGCGCGAATCGATAACATGAATTATTCATCCAATACTTGGATATGAAATCGTTTAAATTTATGCAAAAGTTGCACAGTTTCTTTTATAAGCACAGTGCAGCCGCCATTTTGATCTAGCTTAAAAGATTTTTCTGAATGCTCGGCTGATTAAACATATTCAAGTTAAATACTATTCATTAAATTTTCATGAAAATCGAAAGAAAATAAAAGTGCCTAAGTCAATTTGAAATATGTATCAGCCATAAACACGTGTTATTGTTGTTGTAATTCCATACAATTGAAATGGCTATAACTCACTTGATTATGATTCGATCTCAATTAAATTTGGTGAACGTAAATGTCTTATATTAGTCTATATAATTACAATACCGTTTTGTTTTTATGGGCAAAAATGTAAAATCTACAAATCATACTATTATTAACAAAGTTGAGCGAATTTCGATTTCTGAGGTATTTGTTGCCCTTGTCCTCATAAAGGTGTACATTCGTAATAATTTTCAGATTTTTCGGCTCAAAGGTGTCCAATCGCGAGGGGGGGGGGGGGCGACACCAATTTTTGGTACATTTTGCCTTCCCCTGGACCACCTAATTTATAAAATTTTATATTTCAGATTCTAAAAGTTCTAATTAAGACCTTTCATTTGATACCCCACTCGACTACCTTTGATTAAAAAAAAATTTTTTAAGGGCTAATTCGTTATTAGGGGGGAGCCCCTTTAAAAATATTTTAAATTTTTGGTAAGACCTTAACTTTTGAGAGACCCTCATTTCTGACCTTTTCCCAAAGTTTGAGCATTCTAGCTTCTATAGTTTCTGAGGAAACTAGCTGTGACGCACGGACAGACGGACGGACGGACAGATGGACAGACAGGTCGCGAAGCTAGTAGGTCTTTGTAAAAAATTTTTTTACAAAGACCTAAATAGAGATAGGAAATTGGAACTTATCATCCGCCAACTTGGACTGCCCACCATTTTTCTTAGCTACCACATTGAGATGACAATAATGGTTTTTCGACAACTATAATTTCATAATGATAATTAATGCTGTCTCCTAACTTCTTCTAGGGATTTAGGTATTAGAATTCTATATTTGTTAAGAATGGTTGCCGATAAACATTTGCAATTGATGAAATTCATGAATGGGACTATAATATGCTGGTTGCAGGCTATAATGTTGATGGGTCGATCTACGCATTTATTAGGTTGGCCGAGTCCTGCAACGTTTTTAAGTAGAGGATGAGCCCCATCTTTTTCGTAATCATATGGTATAGCAGCTACGTGAAGAAGCGTGGATTTTTACTCGACCCCCATTGTATCAATACTTTGTAAATGTAGATTGTGTAGCTCTCTAATGCGTCGTGATTTCAAACGACTTACGAGTATTGCGAACCCCTTAAACGTATTCATCAGGTTTGAAAACATAAATGACGGTTTGATAAAACATTGATCAAATTCATTTTCTTAAGACAAATTCATACATTGTATCTTTGAGGAACAGAACAAATTGAGAGGCTATGGTCATATAAATTGCATAGGAAACGATATGACTACGTTCTTGAGGCTGACTGTCATTACATTTCTCATCATTTCCAATTACTCCTATCGTGAGTCCGATTGTCAATTTGACGAATAACCATGTACGCGAAATTTTACTAGCGCGTGAGTTACATTTCGAAATTTGATAGTTTTTTCGGTTTGAGGGTGTGTCCGAAGCAATATTTTGACTGTAGCGAACGTAAGATTACACCTGGTTTATGAATACCAACATTTTAAGCAGTGACATTGTAAATCGGAGCGAGGAACTCAATAAAAAGTGTAATGTGAGTTATTGCTGGAAGACGATGGGTTATCGATATGAAAGTGTGTTCCTTTCCAAGTAACCATAAAGTTTTATTCTTTTTGATTTTGCGTTTTTTCCAATAAAATCATACTTTCGATTCCATAAACGTTTGTGTACTTTTTGTGACATCCCATTGGAGCACACGTAGTTAGACAAGCGGTAGACGTATGTATGTCCACTCCAGTTTTATCTTGTTTCTCAAAGCATTGTACACGATAATTGTACAACTTTATCAGAAAGACTTCTAGTCGCTATTTTGATAAAATATTAACCCTAATAAGGCACTTAATGACTATGTTCAGTGAGTTTCGTAACAAATTATTAATTAACATTTTCCACAGAAACATAAGACAATAGTTATGCGTTGTATAATTTGCCGATTAAATATTTGGCATGGACGATTTTAATTGGATGCCGGGGCAGTTTGTGATGCACGGACTGCTCGCTTACTACACACCTAATTAATTCAACTAACCGCCTCTTGAGGGACACTATTACCTACCAGACTTGAGTCATTCAATTATCTGTCGCCACCAGTCCCAAAAGTGGACAGGATTGTTAAACGCTGGTTATGTTCCGACTGGAAAAACCAATCAATTTTCCCAGTACACATCTGTGGATTCCTGTGGTATAAGAAGAGAGAAGGGAATATATATATATATATATATATATATATATATATATATATATATATATATATATATATATATATATATATATATATATATAAAAGATATAACGAGATTTATGCCTGGAGATCGTAATTCTGCTTCGATTTTTGCCAAATTTTCAGAAATGGTGTGTTGTGTAAATATTTCGGCAAGTTTTCTTAATCATTCAAATTGGCTAAGCGAAAAAAAATTACGACTGTTTTAGATGAAAGCCCAGTTTCAACATAAAAACTTCCAACATGTGAAAAGAAACAAGGAAAAACTGATATGGCGCTGCTTCCATAAAATCCTTCGGTTTTCTTTTTTTTCTAAAAGCTTTTCATTTGATAATTACAATCAGTACAATTATTAAAGCCGAATTGTTCACATCGTAGTACGTCACAATAGCATCGTTTTAAGAGCACTTTTTAATGAGATCAATAGGTCAACCAATTTGCATTCACAAGATCAGAATTGGTGGTAATGTTTGAAAAGAATAATTCTGATTTCAGGTGGGAGTAAACAAACAGATGACGTAGATATTCTTTTTCAAATTATTGTATATTTTATATGTTTATATTTACAATTTGATAGCAACTTAAAATTTAAAATAAAATCTTATCACTTACATTGAAAAATCTTCTAATATTATGTTACTATTTAAGAATTATAAAAAACAAAGATACCGCAAATCAAAATATGAAAAAAATATTTACATAAACATTTGTTTCGATTATGGCATGAATACACTGTTGGATGAATATTTTCACACCAGCGCACAATTAACATTCAAGTAATCTTAAATTACGAAATCAAAATATAACCAAATAAAAAACAAAATCTATCAGTTTTTAAATAAGGACATATTGGAATAAACAAATTATCATAGGTCAAATGACACGGAAATTAGATCAATCTCATAAATTAGAAGCAGAAGTTACATACAATTACGATTTTCTTATCAATATCAAATGTCATTTGTTTATAAGAGCATTTTAATTGATTTTATTGTGTATATTTTCGATTGGCAATATGTATGCATTTATACAGGATATTTTTTTTACAGTTGGGATTTTTTGCGAAGGAGCGTTAATTATTTTCGCTTTCAATCGTTTCACCAACCATTGTGTTATTTATATTCAAAACTTACAAAAGTTATCAATAACAGCGCGTAGCAAGTTTGCTTTGTATAAATATTTAAAAGATTAAAGGGAGCGTTCATATGTAATTAATCTCTTGCATAAGCAACATTTTTCATAACAAATGAAATACATAGTAGTTTTCTTAATATGTTTTTCCTCTTAGATAATTCCAGACTTTAAACCTAATAACATACAATCGGATTCACACATAATTTTTTTTGTTCAAATGAGATGTCGTTTGTGTGGTTTTCCACCGAATAAATTCAGATTACAATTAAAAACATTGCTCAAAAATATATGTTGGCAGTAAAAATAAAATATTTTAAGCTATACAAAAAACATATGATTGCACATTCTTATAGTTTAGATAACATTGATTTTTAAGCTCTTTGTTTTTGAGCTTTTGAAAAATTTAGCACAAAATGCTGAGTAGTTGCTTGAGCGACACTAACGGCACAATAACTTGCTATAAAATGGAAAACCTAACAAAATAACATCACACTTTGAGCAGACAATCACTACCCCATTAGTCGTTATCAATTATATAAAATATTTATGTATGGACAATTTCAGTCTTTTAGTTTCATATCAGATTAAATATTTCTCATTTGTTGTTATCATTTAATAGTAGGTATTTAATCATCACCTTAGTTTAGTAGAGTTTTAACATTTTTTTCTTCTTGATTTTAGTGCTTTCTCTCTTCCTTTTTTAATTACGTTCTTCCAAATATTTTTTTCTTCGCAACAAAAAATTCTCACTGAACAAACTTACTGACTTTATTTTTGCACTCATATTTTTTGTATCTGTAAATGTCCCTTAACTGGTACTACAGCTACCACAGAATAGAAGTTAATATAACGGAATCTTTTCCGGTGATGAGATACAAAATATATTTACAAGATTCATCATTTTGATGATGTAGTACTGTTGAAATAGGTTGATGTAATGGTTTCAAAGGACATTACCGCCAAGCAAGAGTCCATGAAAAATTTAATAAAGATACACAATGTTGTGAAGGCTTTTCAAACAGTACTACAGCAAATATTCTCCTCCTTCATATAATTAAGTTATTATTTTTTTGTAAATGTTAAATAGTAGATTGGTTTGTTGCTGACATGCTGAACACAGACTGAATTTTGCAATGCTAGCGTTATTTGCTCTTCATTACGACTTGTTCAGTTTTTCATAAGTTGGTCGGTTATGTTTGTAGGTCAGATTATTTACAAAATGTTTTGGCACAGTTTATCAAAGCATGTTTTTTTCATGCCATCACCCTTGTTTTGATGTTATTTTGCAGGTACGATGCAGCAGCAACTGAAAGAAGGAGAGAAAAAATTTGAAATTGTAATTATGTTTTGAAATTTGTTGCAACGAGAAAATAATGTGAAGCAAAGTAAAGCAAATAAAGCAATGAAATTGTTGTCTTCAAAATCAACCAAAACCCCGGAAACTTGCGAAAACACAAATTAGCGACAACACAAAGATAGCAACCGTTAGATATACAGGAAAGTTGCAAATATTTAGTATAGCACTTACATGAAGTATTATTACAGGGAGACGGGAGAGCTCAAACTACGACGCAATAGTTGGGTGACAATCGCAATTCACACATCGTGAATAGGAAGTTGTAATGCTTTTTCTGTTTCAAAATCGCTCAAAACGGAATATGAACCGACCTCTCATCGGGTCTAGACGTGAAGCCTTGGGACGTGACAACGGACTGTACTCTTCAGGTCAACAAGTCCGGACACCCTTAGTCTACTCCGAGGTAGCTGCTGGCTAGCTAGCTAGTTCAGGGAGGTGTTCGGTCGCAGGTCTTACGCGAGCAGACTAAGTGCGAAATACAAAAATTCAGCCACCGGTTCACATGCCCGATTTAATAACGTGTCGAAAACACTAACATACGGAAAAGAAAGTCTAGTCAGATAACAACAAAAACTGGTTTTAATTTCGCGTTCCCGAATTTTACCGACGCGGTACCGAAAAATATCCTATTCTAACTCGTACCTGAAAACCCCCTACTCTAATAAAAACGCAAAGCAAATTATGGTACCGCGTACCGAGCGCGACGTGAAACCGGCCATCCGCGGATTTCTAAAACCCTTCCCTTGTAACGGCATACTTACCGTTTGAGATTCAATTTGGATGTCCTCACACGATCCACTCTGCCACTGCGAATCGACGACGCAAACAGAACACGAAAGAAGCCCGAATATGACTGTTCAATTTAGACTTTTGTGGACACTTTGACAGATGGAAACAATAACGACTGGCGGAATATTGTCAGTGGCGTAGGGCTGATTCATAACAAAGTTGCAGTGAGCGCGCTTCCAATTTAATCATGTGGAAATTGTGATCGCCGCGCGACTATCGTGTCGCAGTCTGCCTGCCTTCAAAGTGTTTATTTGTGTAAAATTGTGGCAATGACGAAAGAATTCTGTACATTTTTTAAGGGTTTTATACTAAAATCAAAACCCTTTTGAAATCACGACCTGTGTCTATCCTACCGTCCGTCTGTATGTCAGAACAGTTTTTCTGCGAAACTGTAGAAGCTTCAGCCATGAAAATTTGTGGAAAGGTCAAAAGTGACGACTTCTTGAAAGTTTTGGGGTGATAACATTTTCGGAGAGTTTTGAAGAGGGTCTTAAAATAACCTTTTCGGTATCGAGAGGGGGCAGTAAATACTAAATGATGAAGTGCAATTAACGAAAAGTCAAGTCAGAGGAAACTATGTAGCCGGCACAGATTGCTGTTTATAAAAAATGAATGCAAATGCAGTACGAAAATTCTTTATAAATTTTACCGTATGCTAGTAAGAAATTTTATTTTTTAAACGCTTTTGCCTTTTATCTTAAATTAGGTTAATTTTGAATTTAACCCCTATGAAAGATTTAAAGCATTTTGCATATATCTTATATCGAATCTGAAAACCACCACTTTTCAGGAAACACAAAAAAAAAACACCTGTAATGTCATTATCAAATCAGCCTAACCCACAACTCTATTTTACTTCTACACGAATATGTGTTTTTATAAACATTTGCAGATTTCATATTCCCTGTTAATAATCACCAGAGTGTAGGATTGAAAAAGGTAATTTTAATTTCCAAGAAAAATGCCCAACTTTAATATATGGAAGCCACATATCGAGGTATATCACCTTCCTTCGATTCATATCGACCTAACTGTGCATCATATAATTTTTCAAACATCATAAGCAACACCTATGTTTACCGTTTTTCGCCCAAGGCACTGACTCTAGTTTCCTCAATGTACCACTCAGATAATCTACCACGAGTGTGGTTCGATATCAAGGAGTTAAACGTGGCGAACGTGAAACCCTATTGCTAATTGGTATCGTTGACATCGAAAACCATCGAGATTTGCATCTTTGGGAGTTTGATTTGGAGAATAAACGGTAGCGAAAAATGCTTGTTCCTACGATTTCTATTGGCAGCTTACACGGTCATACAGCAACATATCACGCAAAATCACAAATAATATACGAGGGTGAGTCAAATATAAATGGTAATTTAGCTATTCTGTTTGCACGCACCACTGAACTAGATGACATAGCATGGCGGTTGGTGGAATGGGGGAACCAGCTTAGTTAGCGGCCATACTCGGTTCCCTCCTCAGTATAGTCATGACTGAGCAAGAGGTACATCCGTCTGTCGTGCAATGCGTCATCATTTTAAGCAATGAAGGCGTTAAACCGTCGGAAATTTGTACTCAATTAAAACGCGCAGTTGGGGACACTACATTGTTTTAGAATCGAGTGTGTACGTGGGTCAGGGAATTTAAGGGTGGGCGTGAACGTGTCCATAGTGAAAATCATGATTGACGTCCAAGGAAAAAGCTTACAGATGACTATATCCGTGCCGATCGAGAGCTTTTTGAACTCATTGATTTTCTTCACGATCAACAAACAGTGCATGCGTCCTATTATTGCCAGTTGTTACAGTCAGCAAAAACCTCCTACTGTAACAAAAGACAAGGTATGCCCACTAGAAAGGACATTTTTCTCCATGACAACGCTAGGCCGCACACCGCGGTTTTCACAAGGGATAAACTGGAATAAATGGGCTTGGAAATACTCGAACTACCTCCTTATAATCCAGACTTGTCCCCTTGTGACTACCCTTTGTTCGCGCCTCTGAAAGAATCACTTGGAGGAAAACGATTTGAAAGCAATGAGCAAGTTGAGGAGCACATATGCAATTGGCCGACAACTCGTTTTAAAACATTTTATGAACAAACAATATTCAAGCTTCCAGAACGGTGGGGAAGGTGTTGAGATAATGCAAGTGACTACATCCAGAAATGTTGATGATATGGTTTATGTGTAGTATTATTCAATAAATTTATAATCTGATATTTGAGTATCCACAGAATAAACTCTAAGCCCTTAATGTAAAGAAACTAAAATGGACGGAACTGCCGGTTTTCAGTGATACTAACCGTCCCGAGGAACTATTACCTAGGAACAGATATTTCCGTTCAGCGGTCAAAACTCATAACTACATGATAATTTATGGAAGACGAAGCGTTCCATTCAATGCCTCCGTTATTTTCATAGCCTATGATTATGAATGCAATTAGTGATCCGATTAACTGAAGAAATTATTATTTTTGGCAGTTTTCCAGAGACATCTTATGCTGAAGCTATGGCAATCGACCAATATACCAAGCAAATTTACGTTGTTGAGGGTTGGGATGGAAGCTCTCAAAGTCAAGTTATACATTTGTGCCAATTTTTGGTTCTTGCACATCTTGCATGTCTTCATGGCCTATACACCACGAAGAAACGTCGCTTTGCAAATGGTGTGCAGCATGTGATTAAAAAGGCGTTTGTGTCTCATCTACTGCCAAATGTCCTGCTACTGAGGAACAGCAATGTAGAACGGAAACGAAAGCAACTGCCTTACAGAGGTGTAGATTTTTGAATATTAATGAACGTTAGAGTTTTGTGGGATTTGAAGTGATATCGACGAGCGGAAAATTGAATCAATCGTTGGGGGAGTACCCGAAATCGAATGATGGAGTTACTCAGAGAATCTGAAGATATTTTGATAAGTGAAAGATCGTTAGTGTCGGGAAGAAAATTTAAGTTTACTGAGTGCCAGATGAGCAAGTGCACTGCAAGAGGATTTTGACGTTGCCGTCGGAAGTAGAAACAAAGGGGCCCCTTCGTAACGTAGGTGGTTTAGCGGGTTGAAATTTTATTTTTTTTACATTGGAATTGTTAATACTATAAAATTTTAAATCAATTTTTACACATTAAATTTGTGAAACTAATTAGACCAAATTTGATTTTCCTTCAATTTTTACCTAAATAAACATTTGTTTTCAGGATTGTAAAGAATCTGTTTGGTCCAGTGGTTGGAGCAGGAGACGCATAAGCCGAAGGTCCCAGGTTCAAATCTCGTTGGCGAACAACGTGATTTAGCTCAGGGGATTTTTCGGACAGACTACGAGTGTTCACTCAGTGGTGATATGTACTGATTTAATCAGATCATATCATAGCTGAGCAGACACACAGGAGCATGGTACTGATCAAACCAACTTCCGAAAAAATCAGTACGGTCATGAAAATGAGATAACTATCTCTAAGCGAAGGCCCGAGAGGGGCTGTAGTGCTGAAAAGAAGAAGAAAGAGTGTGGCTCGGGAGTAACTTTCCGGGGTTACCTCCAGGTTATAAGAGCCTGAAACGTTAAAAAACAATAAGTGGTAGTGCTCGGGAGTCACTTCCTGGGGTTTCCCTCCAGGCTATAAGAGCCTGAAATGTAAATAAACAATAAGTGGTAGTGTTCGGGAGGGCATTATATTAAATAATCTTCCCAGGGTATTCACCGGGCTATAAGATCTCTGAGTTTGAACAGTTCAGATGGGTTGTTTAGTTGTTGTAGAGTTTTTAACAGAGCGTCAATAGTATTAGCGTGCGGAAGGTTTAAGGCTGGCCAGGTTTTAGGTCCTTCGCGGGAATTGCACGACGAATCAATTCCGGTAGATTACGGACTCGCTGGCGACTTGCGGCGATCCAGGGCAATCAAGTTGCCGCCCACTCCCTTTTTCGGCGGGTGAAACGGGGGCCTGCAGGATCTTCGCCGAAGCATCCCTACCTTAGGGTGGAACAATTTTTTAAAATAAAATGCTTCAACGTTTTTAGATAAAGCGCTCCTCTATTTTAAAACAAAATTTTTTCACCTTTCAAAATAATACATCTATTATTTTTAAAATAAAGCATAAGAATGCTTTAAAATAAAATTTCTAAGGATTAAAAAGCGTTCTTACATTTGAAAAATGTTTTTAAGCGTTTAATTACTTAGAAGAGTATTAAAATACTTAAAGTGCTCTCAAAGAAGACAGCCCAATTTCTAATGAATTGATTTTGATTTTAGCGGGAATAAATTTTAGAATTAGCAAATGAGTCTTCACTTCTGTTAATAATGTAATATGGTATTATCTACGCTATAAAATATTTGATTTATTTTTCGACATTACGTTTTTGGGAAGGTTTTGAATAAAATTTTCTTTTGAATTTCTGAAAATCGTGACTTAGATATTTAATCAATGATAGCATCGTACTCGGACTATAGTAATCCTTAATTGTAAAAATAGTATTTCTACTTGGGGAATCTCACAGCAAAGTTGTGAACGTAGTTTTATGTGTGAGATAAGTAAAATGTTACAGTTAAATTCCAAATGGCTATTAAGCCCAGGATATATACTTTTCGTTAAAAGCAGTGGTGAAAATTTCTCAAAGAGGTAATAATGATGCCAAATGTCGCTTGGCTTCTCTAGGACAGACAAATGAAAAGTGGCGAGACCCAATTTCGGCTTAAAATCGACGCATTGAAAGTGAATTGGCTCAACTAAACAAATGATTGAGCCTTCACAGAAGGCTCCACTGTACAAAATTTTGATAATTCTGCAGATGATCATTTGCTTCTAGAAAATTTTGTATCAAAGATAGAAAGGTATTGGCAAACTAATAAACTACTAGTTACGAATAGCTTTGTCACGATCTCTAAAGCTAACAGATATTAAATTCGCCGATGAACCGATCGATGAAAGGAAAAAGCTTTCTTAATATTTTATGTGAACCTGGTCAAAGATCAGCTGTATCGAATACATACAAGGCTACAGATTGTGTAATCCGAAGCTAAGGTGACATCCGAACAGCCAAGATGGGTCTATTTGTATGAAACAAAGACAAGTTCTGATTTTACAAGAGAGTAAACCTATCAATGAGGGTGATTCAATTTAGGAGGAGGACGTAGACTTACCTTGCCTACAAATAAAAAGTGGCACTAAATAATTAAACTCAAATCCACCAGTCATCTGTAGAAAAAGAGTACAAAGGACCGTAAGAGTTCAACGTTTTTTTATATTTTTGCCATTAACAATAACAAAGAAAGAAGCTATAAGTCTTTAGGCTCGTGCAATGCCAAGTTCGAGTGTAAGCTCTGTAGCGCCTTCTATATAAACGATTAGACCAGATTCACACCTAGATTGAATCAAGCTGAGGCCTGGTAGGTACTGTTTCCCAACTATCCTTGTCTAGCATCTGGAACATTTATATTCGAGAATGCATCCCACAGATGATAACCGTTCACACATCAAAATAAGGATCGCCTGATTAGAGACTCGACTAAGGAAACGCTGTAAATTACAAATAGAAATATGTTCCAACTGTCAAACTAGGAAAGCTGGAATATTTTTTTGGATTTTAAACAGTACGTGTCGTAACTGGAAAGGCTTACAGTCCGTCCAAAGATTCATTCGAATCAAATCTCGACAGTTTAGATCATAGAAAAGATTGACATAGAAGGTAAGCTTCACATCACTCCCAAATTTACCATGCTGTTTTGGGTTCTAATAATTACTTGTTATGTTTTACCTAAAAACTCGTTTTTATGTGAAACCATGCTGCTACGCGTAGTTCAAGGTTTCCGGGCCAGTTTGTTCGAACCTTTGATGACTTCATTAACGCTTTTAATGATTTCATTAACGATCTTAGCCACAGAAACTCCGTCAATTTTCAAGGAAATCTGTGGACTCAAATAGAGTATCGGGATCTGCAATAAGTAATTTGATACTGCACTGAACTCATTTGGATTAGAGATAAGCGCTCTACTTATGTTTCAAAGTAGGGTATTGTCATCGTGATAGCATATGATAAAGATTTAACTATCGTGAGAAGCATCACCGACTCATCGATTCCATGAAGTTTTTCATTCAAGATAAATTAACTGAGAAAGATGTTTCAATATCTTGGAATTCATATGACCCGACACATTCAGCAAGTTTTAACCAAAGTTATTGCACTAATGAAATTTTCGGACGTTTCGGCATAAAAACTCCAAATTACTCCAGATCCTATTCTGCCAGATGAACTGTTCGAATCTTGTATAAAGAGCTGAATGTCTCAACTTCATCGTGTCATGCAAGAATAGTCCCGAAAGAAAACGTCGGCAAACAGAAACAAATTGGGTAGACAGAACTACGCTCCTGTCAGAAGGATTTTGCAATCAACTTACGATAGGCAATCACCAACAATGAATATACTCAGGAAACACTTCGATGAGATGGTAATGTTTAAAAAAAAAACAAATTTTGCTCCATTCTCTAAGACCGTCATTTTGTGGCAATGTAAGAAAAATTACTTGCATCATGAATTCTCAAAGATATTTGTGTTATTTATCTTATCTGAAAATTTTAAAAAGATCAAATCAGAACTACAGTGTCTGATTCGGTCTGAAGTCCATAGGATGGCAACATAGTGCGTTATTGTTGTTATCGGATAAAATTCAAATGGACGTTACATTCGGAAATATGATTCGGTTTTCCTGAAATTCACAGAGTATAACGATCTTCTACAAGACTACTTACACATCGAGTTTAATTGAATGTAAGGGTACCCTACGATTTTATTGGCGAAAATGTGAAATTTGAAAATCGTATTATTATTTACAAAGTTGAGCGAATTTCCCTTTCTAAGGTATTTTTTGTTGTTGTATTCATAATGGCCTGTCTCGATGATTTTTCCCAGGTTTTTCGGATCACAGGTGTCAAATCGCGAGAGGAGGGGCACACATTTTTCCGACGTTTCCCCTCCCTCTGCACTCCACAAAGCCAGTAGCACTGTTTTGGAAAGTCCTTATCAAGACCTTTCATTTGAAACCCCACAGGACTACAGTTTAAAGCTCCTCTTCCGATATGGGCGACTCTCATTAACAACCGTTGAACAATTTATTGATGTCCAACTTTCAAGGAGTCATCACTTCTCATCTACCTACCAAGTTTGGCATCTATAGCTTGTATGGTTTCGCAGAAAAACTGCTGTGACACACAAAGGACGGATGGACGGACAAACAAACAAACCTGATTTCAATAGAGTATTGTAAGTAGTACAAAACACCGAAAAAGAGCTGCTGAGATATCAGAAGGGACCTGCAAACTATTATGTCAGTCACAATGGATTTGAAGAAAATTCAAACTACTATACTAGCACCAACTTCTGGAAAAATGGTTAACGCGGGCTTTCAAACCATTACAGATATTTTTTCTACAGCCATCACCATCATTAGCATATTAGTGTTTCCACTTCTTTTAGCGGAGAAATTGAGGAAGCTAAGTATGATATTGAATAATCCTCTCATCCTTCATGTTTTCATGACCATAAAAAGTTACTATTTGAATTTGGCTGCATGCTCTATTTGTGATTATTTTAGATCGGAAAAACAAAATCAAAACCCAAAAAGCCAATGGAATTTAAATTTTGGAAATCACATGTTACAAGAAATATCTCGATTTTGTTTGCCTCAAAAAAATACAGCTAAATCATCGGAAAAATTCTTAAAATACATTTCATAGCATCGCATATTTGATATTCGAAAGAATTTTAATGTTCCAAACAAATAAATTGCAATTTTGCTATAGATCCACCAAATATACTGAACACAACACTACCGTCATCACATTTGATGACTTGGCAACAATTGTTACGTATAAAAATATACATTTTGCATCTGATTTAGCCGACAAGATGTTGTTTTCGAAAAATACGTAAATTGGTGGATTTATGTATTTATTTAGAGATCGTATGTGTTGACGCCAACGAATCATTAGACCGTTTGCCTTTGCTTCGTCAGTAGAAAAATGATGATTTATTAGGTTGGCTGAGACTAAAAATTTATATAAAATTCCCATTAAAATTGTTTTCGTTCAATTTAAAATGATAGATCCTCGTGTCTGAAGATGATAGATTTATATTGATAAGCCGAAATTACGATTTTAAAATTAGATTGAGAAAAGGTGTTCGACGCGAAACAGAATCAGATAAAAATAGTGTTAGGAAAGCAGTAACAGCACTTTACAAGGAGAGTTAGTGGCAAGTTTCAGGTTAAGCATAAATATAAAAGAACGGCACAATACATTCAATTATTATTTAGCTTTTATGTTATTTACCTTGATTTCTCATGTTAGGGTTCCACATTCATGTAGGCTTGGCTGATTTTTTTTAATGAATTCTTTCATTACTTTTGCTTTTTCGCTTTTTTTGTTGTTGTTTATTTTGTTTGTCTAATTTCTCCCTCTACAGTGTTTTGAGTTTGTGTCTTGTCTTGGTTTCTTTCTTGTTTCACATTTGCTTCTGCTTTTCATTTTCCGTTTGCTTTTACCAATACGGGCGAGGATACTCACTTTGATTCCATGATGATGCATCGGACCAACTATTGAAATTCGATATACCTTCCTGAGTTGTAAATGTATTTTTAAGATTCGATATTTTCACCGAATTATCACTGTTATCATAATTCAATAGTATTTCGGATGGATGCGATTGGCAGGATGGTGATTTTTTAGATATTGTATAGTTTAGATCCTGTAAGAAGAGAAAATGAAATTAGTATACGGGAGTGGATGTGATATTATAGTTATATTTGATTATAAATTGAATCTGTTTCAAAG
The DNA here is from genome assembly GCA_963969285.1 of Odontomyia ornata. Classification (NCBI taxonomy): domain Eukaryota; kingdom Metazoa; phylum Arthropoda; class Insecta; order Diptera; family Stratiomyidae; genus Odontomyia; species Odontomyia ornata. The sequence goes on along the minus strand of OZ017741.1, from coordinate 229,153,867 downwards.
TGTTTGCACTCACATTATTATTATCCCAATATTCCTTTCCATCAGCTCGGAAACAAATGCAAAATTCCAGCTTTTTCGAGGATGGGGGTAGAGTAATTTTAAAGCTAAATGTATCATATATAACATATGCAGCACTACTTCCATAAATCTGAAAGGGAATTTTATCGTTAAGTAAAATGTCATTTCGAAATAAGAATAAAATCTCAATACATTACCTGAGAGTATGTGCAAAAAATATCCTGTTGACTTTTCCAATCGTCCCAAGTAGCTCGCACAACAACCTCTTTATGAAAGCTTAAGTTTTTCACTTTCACGGTTCCCACAACAATCGATTCATTTTCACGTACAATAACATTCTCCAACGATACGTTGAGCTCATCAATGCGCTTCCTGGATTGATAAGAAAGGATGGATCAGATGATTTGAGTATATTACAAATTCGTTGACGATGATCGAATCTTACCTGAATTGAAGATAATCAGATGCAGGTTGTCGGAAATCAATAGTCCATTGTTCTGACGGGTGTGGGCTGACTAGTCCTTGTGTGATTTGTGCAAGAAACTTAATGCTCCATAGTGGTGGTACACTTGAGGGCTCTGACATTATTCGAACTTCAGTCAATGAGCGACCTTGATCATCAGCAAAAATGACTTTCTTTTTGATGCGGCTGTAATTATTCATAAAATTGGGTTAAATTAAACTGGAAATAGGTTTAAAAGTTGAGTTTTGTAAAGTTAATTTGATTTCCGCTATAAATTTTGCTATGAAGAGGGGAGTTTTAGAGGATGTGTTTCTTTATTTGCAGTGGAGTGCTTATTTGAGCCTTTGAACTATGAACTCAAAGATTCAAAGCCAAAAAATTAAAATTCATATTATATCCTATATGATCAAGAAAGACATGGTCTGATGTAATACGCAACACAGATGAGTGAGTTTTATATCTATCAGAACCATGTCCAAAAAGTCAGATTATACACAGAACCATGTCCAAAAAGTTACATTATTACATTTTATGCAAGGGCCCGACCCACCACTCGGCTCAGTAGATCTACGTAGGCTTTACCGTTCAGGAACATTTTCATATCCGTGATTCCTGCTATACTGAAAAAGATGTCCCAAAAATTGCAATATTAATCCGGTTTGAGAGTGAACATTTTGGAATTGCTACAGGAAATTTGTCTCCAAAACCTGATAAAGGGGACATTTAAATCTGTAGATGTACTATTCCTTAGATGATAATGAATATGTTATAAGGAATGTAATCTTAAAAATTTTCAAAAGTTTTAAGTATTGCCTTTAATTTTTTTCACCGAAAATAGTAACTAGGACATCAAATAAAGATCTACACGAGATTCTCTCCTGGCATTATCGATAACGAGGCATGCATGGAAAGGAAAGAACCCGAAAACATGATCACCTCACAATTTGAGATCTGTGGACTAAAACTACTGGGGAAATAAATACCAAAAAAGTCTAAAATTGCTTAACTTTTTTAATTAGCAAACAATAATTTGATAGTTTCCTATTTACTTAAATTAAATTATATGCGTATCCGTAAGTCCGATGATATGCAGTATTCCGGTAAATATATATTTGGATGGTATACTCTGCAAGTTTAAAAAAAATCGAATCGTATTTAACTAAGTTGCAGCAATTTGAATTTTCTAATGCCACAAGAAGAACAATGCTTGAGCATGAAACGATATGCGCTTTCTAAAGGGTTTTTCATTAGGGGCATAACAATTTCATCTATTAATAAAACACAGAAATATTTGAGATACTCGTATTGAGTTCAAATTTATTGTGTGTAATGGAAGCATTACATTTTATCAATCGAATTCGATTTCGGTCATATGACCGCCACGAGCCCGTTTACGTCGGTCGATTCTTTGGACCCAATTTTCTACCACTCTGGTACACATTTCGACCGTAACGTTGGCAGTTCCGAGCTGGATGTTGTCTTTGAGCTCGTCTAAAGTTGCTGGCTTACTGGAATAGACCACCTAGCCTCAAAAAAGAAATCCAATGGCGTTAGATAACATCAACGAGGTGGCTATTCGACCGGATCATTTCTCGAGATAACACATTCACCAAATTTGCCTGTCAATGAATCGATTGGGACGCGTGGTGTGTGGCTAGCGTTTTGTTAAAGCCACATATCGTTGATGTCAAGTTCATCCAATTCTGGCCACAAATAATCTTCCAACATATCACGATAGCGCGTTTTCATCTGCGAAAAAATACCGCCCAATCACATCTCCGGCATGAAAACTGCACCAAACAGTAATTTTTTGCAGATGCAATGGTATCTCAAGAAGCACATGTGGGTTTGTTGCTAACCAATAATGCATATTTTGCTTATTAATAAAGCAATTGAGCCAGAAATGAGATCATCGCTGAAGATCATTTTTCGATGAAATTCTTCATTTTCTTCAAACTTTGCCAGACCCCAGTTGGAGAAGTTTTAGCGTTTCGAATGATCAAGTGGCTTTAGTTCTTGAGTCAATTTGATCTTGTAGCCATGTAGGCCAAGATCTTTTCGCAAAATACGCCACAGTGTCGTTTGAGCGATGCCCAATTCTTCAGAACAACGTGGAATCGACTGATTTGGCTTATATTGAGTCCCTTCGCTTCGAGCGGTACGACGTCTTTTTTGGCACCGGAACGTCCAATAGTGATAATTTGGAATTAAACTTATCCACTATAGTAAACACAGCTATCGGGTGGAGTAGGCGCTCTTAAAGTTGCGACCACCGACTCAGAATTTTGGTAGTAATTTTTAATAATATGTAAACGTTGCTGGTTCGTGAACTTTACGATGATGAAAATATTGACTTAAGCTAACGTTTTGACATTAACAGTTCATTAAAAAAGTTTAAGGGTGCGTTCATATAAAGATACAAAATTGTTATGTCCTTAATGGAAAACCCTAGATTATTCTCGGCAGTATAGTTTTGCTGGGGCTTTTACAAAAATTTTAGATACGTCCTTTTCGGTTTGGGCATTCGTCACGTAGTTTTTATCGATTATGTCCCTGATCCAACCGACTTTGCTAAGAACATGTCTTTGAATGATATATTTATGTACTATGTTACAAAGCTCTATTGAAATCGCGACTTGTCTGTCTGCCCACCCGGCCATCTGTCACAACAGTTTTTTTCAGAAAATATAGTAACTGCAAACACCAACCAACCTTGACAGGCGGATATAAAGTGATGTCTTCTTAAAAGTTTGGATATCAAACAATTTTTCAGATCTCCCAAGAAAATATGTGGACCTTAAACAAATTTGTTTTTACTAAAGTTAGTAATGTTGGGTATCAAAAGAAAGGCCTTGAAGAGAAATTTTCAAAAAAAATCTTAAAACAGTGTTATCAGCACCTAGGTATGCATTAAGACACCCGTTAATAATAGTAGGATAAATGTAAGATTTTCCTATGTCCTGTGAAGTTATAGCCATTTAAATTTCAATGTATTACAACAACCATACCATACCAGCAAACACACTGTCTTTCACTCGTACGAAACGCTACGTATTAGGTCCGATTTTCTTGCATATTTCAGAAAAGATGAATAAGCTTAATATCTTTGATATTCTGATAATTGAATTATATATGCTAAACTATAACAAAGTGGCAGCTGCTTAAAGTGGAGTCAAGGAGGTTTTTCTTTAAACATAGTATGTAATATGCATATCTTCGAAGTGTTTTTTTAAGCTTTTTCATTAGTTGCTTAGTTCTGATGTGAACATACTTCTGTCTACTTAAGTGGGTTTAAAGGGGCACGAATCCCATCGCTATGAGCCACCTCTGAGGGCGTGCCCTTGATTGTGCGCGATGAAAATAGGTTCTGGCCTCGTTCTTTTCTTTTGGTCTGATCTCTGTTGGATCAATCAAACCATGCGCGTGAAATCTGCTGCAATGGATCGTTGTATTGGCGGAAAGAATTCGTCCCAAGACACCGCAGAAGCTACCTGCCAGCGTACGTATTTGTCGCAAGGCAAGGCGATTCCAGCTGAGCCCTGATCCTTAGCTTGCTGAGGCAGCATACCATCGCTGCTGTTCTTAACGGACGTTGGTAAAATAGAAACACTAAAAATATCTGTCCAGAAAAGAGCTAAAAAGAATTGATTTTTCAATGACTCAAAAGTATTGTAGTTTCCGTTGCCTTTCTAATCTAATCATTCGTTGTATGCACGAATAATTATCGACAGTCTAAGCTTACGGTACAAGTTTGCTTTTACTATTAAGGCTTCCAAATGACATGATTGAGGAAATCAGAGATTATAAAATCTTAAGATTGTTGATCTCAATTCGACACGGCCAAAATACTATAGGTGTCCCATCCATTGGAACTGCGGATAAGATTGAAGTAGAGAAGGGAAGGGATGTGGAGCAATTTTCACACCATATTTTTAAGAACTGATTTTTGGCAACACAACGGTTAAAAGATGGCTATTTGAATTTGAAAGATTGTTTCGCGGGCATACTCTTAATTAAGATTATATAGTAAACTGATAAAATTAACTCTGCCGACTGGAAGGCATAATAAAAACAGATGAAGTTTGTACCATTTCAAAGAAGGGAGATTATAGCCATTGTAACTGATAATATGTCAAGTATATTGAAGTGAAACATAATGAGAAGAAAGTGAATTAAATCCGGAATAAAAAAGGTCAAGTGAGTTATTCCAGGCATCGTAAATTTAGACTTATTTTGTGGTTGGGAGGTGAATGTCATTTACGCGCAGAGTGTGGGGCTCCCATGCTCACAAGCGACTGGACGACCCACTAAACACCTCCCCTGTCAACCCAAGAAACCGTTTGACACATTACTTCGGGCCAGGTCTCGTTTTGTTATGCCGTGAGGCGCCTTCATTAAAGACAAGAGTGAGGACGGGCGAGGGTGACGATTTCAGAAGCGTTATTGAAGAGCAATGTTAAGGTATTATTAGAGATCGTGATGAAGACACTATCAACATACGAAGGTTGGTCAACATTTTTGAATAACGTCTCATGTAAAGACACTAAGATTATGTTGTTTAGCTCGTAACTCCCTAGCATTTTGGTAATGAATTTTGGAATTACTACTGTTCCTAAGGTTGGAAGTCCTACGTTCAGGGTGTAAATAGCCTTCACCTTCCTACCACAAAAAAAGGTTCATTGAAACTTCGGTTCCAACGGATGACCATGATATACGTATAATTCTTTTTAGGTAGCTTAAATTTATGAAATCTTACAAAATCAGGCCAAATGTTTAGGTCTAGTCCAAAATTTGAAATGAAAAATCCATGAAAAGTCCTGTTCGATATACCCGTATTAAAAAGATTTTATTTTTCTATTTTTAAAGGCTTATATTTGGAAATGCTCACATGAAGGAGCTGGTAGAATCCATGATCAAGGTGTTACTCAGATTGACTTATGTTACGAACTCATGCGCAACAGTATGAAATGCTTATTGTTGTACACAGAAGATTTTTATCCGTTAATATTATGTATTTCTGGTTTGTAAATGCTGATTTGAATTTTTTTAAACTTTATCTTTGGAATCTGTGTTAGTAAGTGGGTAGGCAGGTAGGTAAGTGGAGTGGTAGTCTACTATAAGAGGGGAAGGATAAAATAGACTCGTTTATACAATGATAAAAGTAAGAGGTGTTCATAATTAAGCAAAGTTGTCTTTCTAAATGTTATCATCCTCATCATATATGGCATAAGTCCAATTTGCACCTTCACCTCCAGTAGCAGTTACTTCATCGTTATTCTGTGACCTCGTTTGACAATTGATCCCAGGCAGGAATCTGCTATCAGCATCGATAGCATCTTCCCATCGTTTCTTTGGTTTTCCAACTGGGCATTTTGCATGCGTTCTACACTTCAAGGTTAGGCTGGAGAGCCCGTGCTCTTCCATTCTCTTCACATGTTCTGTCCATTGTAGATTGCGTAGCTTTACGCACGCATTTACAGGTGAGACTTAATAAAGATTATATAAATCGTCGTTGTAATGAAGTCTCCACTCCAGTCCATGCTTTACTGGGCCATAAACCTTTCTGAGCACTTTGCATTCAATTACGTCCAGGGCCTTTACGGAAACATTTTTCACAGTCCAAGTTTCGAATCCCTATAGCAGTACAAGTCTTATTAGTGACTTGTACATGCAAATTTTATTTTCCTTGTAAACATTTTTGAATCTTAGTATAGGAAGAACTGAGAATTACGCATTGTTTGCTGCCTTTATCCTTTTCCATATTTCGTTCTATTCTGTGCTCTTTCCATCAATATGGAGACCTCAATATAGGAAGCTTTCCACACTTTTCAGGTTGTAGTCTTCTAAGCTCAAGTTTTGTCGTACAGGCATGTCATTCCTTATTTGGGTCGTACAGGCATGTCGTTCCTTATTGGGTCATAGGTAGTCTTGATACAATAATCAACTGCTAGCTCCATAATGAGGATGTTATTACTTCAACTTTTCTTCAATTTGGGTATAAGCAAATTGAATTTAAGAGTTTACCAAAAATCTAGTATACCACTCTCGGTGAAAAGTTGAAATCTGCCTACTAAACGCCAATTCTAAAAGCTTATTAAACAGATTAAGGAGTAGGCATCCATCAAGAAGTTAAGGAAAACATTACGGTACCTACGTTGTGCTAATTTCAGAGTATCTGTTAATTGTAAGTAACGGTGGCGTGGATTTTCAGACTAAAGATGCAAACCAAAGAGAAAACAGGTAGTCGTAGAACAAAATATTTTAGAGCAGAAACTTTTATTTGAGAAGCTTTAGAAAAGATTGTCAGGTATGCTCATCTTCATTGCGTATCTTCGTATAAAAGAGAACACTAAAATATTTATCAACAATTGCATAAGTACTGTGGGAACCATTGCAGAGAGAATGGTTCAACACGATTGATAATTTTCGGATGAACAGGTAATGAGAATAAACGTACACCATATTTTCGTTGAATTTAAGCAAGCATACGACAGTATTGATCGTAACGTACTGTATCAAATAATATTTTGCTTTGGTATCCCAGATAATCAACTCACCGATGACTTTGACATAAATTTCGGACTAAAGCAGGGAGATGGGCTGCCCGATTGCTGTTCAATTTGACTTTGGAATATGTAATAAGAAAGCTACCTGTTGATACAAGAGGTACGTTACTATACAAGTTAAGCCAAGTGGTAGCCTATGCGGACAACATTAGTATTTGTCACGGTCAATATTGTCATGGTCGTTAACAACTACCAAAGAACTTTTCCTGAAACTCGATAGCCAAGCAAAACTAGTAGGGCTACAAATCGATGAGAATAAAACAAAGTTCATGACACAGTCGCGGAAAAATACGTCAAATGCACAAAATGCCACACTTAGCAAATACAATATGAAAAATGTGGGCAATGTGTGTATATAATGAGAACCGCTTATGAAAGAAATGAAATACGCCGAAGAATACGGCTCGCAAATAAAATACTTTATTCAATTTTGAAGATCTTGAAGACCAGCTGCATACACAGGAAAACAAAGCTTCAAGTATACAAATTTGTGATAAGATTTGTGCTATGCTATGGCTGTGAAACATGGACCCTAACCCAACCATCTGCAAACGTATTGGACGCCTTTGAAGATGGGTCCTGAAGCAAATAGTAGGAGCGAAGCTAGACGGAGACCAATGGTGAATTCGATACAACCATGAGTTGTATGAAATTTTTGACGAGCTGAAGGTCTCAACGATTGTAAAACTGCGGAAGTTGTAATGGGCTGGCCATGTGAATCATATGGACGAACAGCGGATATCCAAAAAGGTATCGTTGGGAGAACTGAAGGTCGGAGGCCAGTGGGAAAAGCGAGGAAACGCTGGTCTCGCTCGGTCGACGAAGAAACTTCATCAGATTTGGAAATTGGAGGACGTTGTCAATGGATCCAGATAGCTGAGGGGCTTGTTGCAGGAAGCAAAGGCACGAGAGAGGGTATAGTGCTACGAAGAAGAAAAAGGTCATGAGAAAACGCTCGTTTGTTTGTTGGTATAGTTCTGGCCTTATTCAACCACTCCAAACATTTGTAAGTCCTCAATGTGAAAAAAAAGAGTAGTATTTAAAACAAAGAAGATAATGAAAAAAATAGTCAGAGTAATAAGGGTCTTGAGAAACACTTACTTAGGGCTCAAAGAGACAAAATACAATCGCTATCGTGGTAAAGAAAGAAGCTAGTGTTTAGGATTCCTGACCTATTTCCACAAGTCAATCACTCCGACGCTACCTGCAATGTGATTAAGCCTTAGTATCCACATTTCTTTCCTTCCGTGTCATGCACACATGTATTGATAATTTTTTCAAGAGCTTTTCTAAAGAGCTGGACGGGCTAAACATGCACTTTCCTTGCTCTAATTTAAATCCTGAGTATGAATGAATTCTGTCAGAATTTGAAAAGCGGGAGCTTCGATAGGAACATAGATGTATGATCAAAAATGCCACTGACTTGGGTTCAGTTTTTTAAAGAAGACAACCATGTTTGCGCTCCTTTTGATATTTAACTTAACTAGGAATATTAGAGCCAGTTGATTATGTTAATTCAAAGTATAGATGGAAGTATAGATTAAACACTTCGTATGTATCCAAAAAGTTTCATATTGTTTGGTTACAACTCTTACTAGGTGTTATCAGACATAATATATAATGTATGTTCTGCTGACAGAACATATAATACTCCTAATAGCGTAACCAGGATGTTTCTCTTCTTTTTTTGCCAAGTTTAAACACTGTGTCTTCGTATAACAATTACTCGGATTATAATTCTGAACTTATCTTTGCTAAGGTTTACAATACCTGTAGAAATCGAATGTTCTCAGGAAGACATTTTTAATCCAGTAGTTCCTGTTTAGACCTCAAAGTTCAACATAAGCTGAATTTCTCCCTCTATTGTGTTCAGGATACATGAGCGACGTTAATCAATACTTTTTCAATCTATTAGAAAATTTCGCATTTTTATCTAGTTTGTCATCCATATTTGAATATATGAGTATCTTTGTTGATACGTCTATATGTCCGCTAAATTATCTTTTAAAATGGCATTATTTTTCTCTCTCTTGCAAAGACCTTACATGCTACTTGGATAAATTGGTACCCTGCCTGGAAACATCTAAGATATGCTGTTGTTAATTTGAAAAGACGTTTCCGAAAAATGAATTTTTTAGTTGTTTCTTGTAGTTGTTACAATGGATTTTTTGGGTATAGACAGACACCGCTTTACTTTTCAGTGTAAGAGTTACATTAATTAGTGCATAATCATAGAAACTACAGCAGGGAAATTTCATCTAACTATAGATTTATAAGCTATATAAATAATGGGTATGATATTTGCTTGCATTTATGATTTGGTTTTTAGCAAGACCATTTCTAACATAATTTCTCTAAGTAATTTTTTCATCAAGTAGTAAGTCCACGGTTAAGACTGCCGCTTGCCATATCACCTTCTAGTGCACTGATAGGATAAAAAATGAGACGCTGCGTCTGAGCTTGACAGTTGCGCTATTGATGATTATTATCAGTAAATAAAGTTTTACACTTTAGTATAGTATTTTTCAAGTGTTAATTAACGCTTTTAACAAAATTGTCTAGAGCAATCTTGCAGAGTCAAGAAAACGCCTTGAAGATGCTGAAATATCTCATCTTTAAAAATGACAGCATCATTCATAGCGTCATTGCTCATAGTCCAACTCTTCAACACCTCACAAATTTAACTAATGAATTGCTTTACATGAAATTGCAAACTGGGTTATAGTTTAAATAAAATTCAAACAGCAGCGTCAGAAATAAAAGATCTAAATTTTAATCATGTGTTTATATTGCGTTTCGCTTGAGGCGGGGAGAAAATTTTATAGACAGGCAGACAACGAATCATAATTAGTTCATGGTCATGGCATGCACGAAACTCCAGGAAAAATTAAATTGGTGCCCGGAAAATCCTTGGAAATATTATTGATTTTTAATTATTTATCTTCAATTACCACGAAAAATTATAGGTTTTAACTGCACTTTTATAGAGACTAGGACTTAATAAAATTCCATGTAAATAATGGAATTTTCTGTGCTATTTTACACAATGAATTCGTAGGTTATTGCTTTTTTTTTTTAAATTAACGTTTATGAGTTAACTAATGCATTTTATTTTGCCAAAGGGGAAGATCACTTCGAATATTTAAAAAATTGTTATTTCACTATATTCCTCTTCACTCAAAATTCACATAATCCAATTGGCTTTTCTGATTGACCATAGTTTACAAAACATTTCCGCTTCAAAAAACTTACTTTTGACTTTTGGTTGTATCCTCAGGACTAGCATCTTCATGCGAGCGGGTGATTAAGCATGATTTTGGTGCAATTTGTAATTTGGATGGGACTGCCGTTGGTGTTGGATGCTGTGTACCGTGCAAGACCCGGCGGACTTGGGGTGGTGTCAAAACCTGTGGCCGGCATGACCTGGGATGATGATCATAAAACCTTCTGCAAGAAAGAAAATCATTAGATTGAGTCATCACCAAAATGCCTAAAATTGAAGAAAATAATGCGAAAACATACTTACGTGTAATTATTTGTGCTGTAGTCAGATAGAAAGCTAGCAGGTGGACTCTGTGATACAATCATGTCGTAAAAAGACGCGGGCATGTTTACTTGTAAAGGCATTCACAGTTTTTAAAGTCTGGAAATGACAATTACACGAAAATTGAAAAAGTTCTTGATTACTGTATATAATGTGTAAAACACTTTTAGATATAAAGATAGAAATTCGACATACTAGTTTGAACAAAATGAGGAAGAAAGTAAAAAAAACATCCAACGGGGGCACTATGAAAATTGTTAATATCACGATTGAAAACATAGCTGGGATGCGAAGCCTCCCATCATCGTATCAGCAGCGTTGCGAATCTCCACTTCCTTCGTGATTTGCTCGATTTCGCAGAGACGAAAATCGAATTAAAATTAGCTCAAATTTTTGGCATATTATCAAAAAATGTTCGTATTAAAAGATCGACAAAGACGTGGTCGACGAAATTACCTTCTCCTATATAATATGCTGGCGACATGATTCCGCGTCTATTATACTATGCCACAACGGTACACTCCGGTTCAATCCAGCCCACCTAACAACTTTATAATTGAATGATGAAAACGGGAATCTTTTTCATTTTTACATTTCGAAGATTTAGATAACGACGCAAAACATACTCGTACACTAAATGGCACTGTTTGTATGAGAGTCTTTGCGTATTTTGGGGTTGTTTAACGGGGAGTCGACCGACCGAATTTTCTATTATCTGCACAACGACGAGAGTTGCAATTGGCACTTCTCGTTCGTGGGATTTCTTTCGGGTTTCCTATGGATTTCAGCGATTTTTGTGAGTAATATGCCTGCCAGCTTGGCAGTGTACTGGTTGTACTGCATTGACTAGATACCTATAATATCTAGGATTTTTCTTTAAAATGTTCGCTTTGCAGTGAAAACTGACATGCGCTCCATAGCTATAGTATAATTCAGCGTACTACAAAAGTGCCTTGGCCTTTATTCCGGCCGGGGATAAAGCAGGTATGACTCTCAGGAAGTGGAATCTTTCATTGATGAAAGAACGAATGCAGTCATTTTTCACGTGCAATAATAGAATGAAAATAAATAGAATATAGGTATAGTGAAATACGTACGAGTATAACATCGAGAAATCACGTGCATTCGGTGAAATTGTCCAAGGCTGCGAGATAATTTTAGCGAACATGGGGAAAAATTAGTTTGATGATGAAATGTATTCAAAATATTGCATTGACCTGGATCAAAAATTTGAAAATCTTTGAATATTTTCGTCATTTTTTCATTGGAAATAGGTATAAATACTTAAAGAAGGCGTTAAAATGTTTATTTGTGTGAATGAACTTGTAAGTGGTTTGAACTGGATTCATTTAAATAAGTCCTCACGATCATATGCATCTTGTTTAAAGTTGACTCCAATTATTTGAAATAGTATCACGTGTAACAAATTCTGCATCAGCATATTCTATTTACATCAAAATATATTAGACAGGAAGATAGGGAACAATTAATTAAGATTACAGCGTAAAACTTTTTTGTTTTTTCCACTAGAAGCTGGGTAAAAATGGAATAGTAGATGGGAAATTCGATAAAACATATAAAACTTTACTTTTTGGGTTTTAAAATGCAAGATGATTCATAGAATCTTAATTTAGTTGTTCATGCAATTTGTCTTTTATACGCGTACAGGTTGAATTTGCATTGTTCTATTGATCATTAGTCTTATGTTGATAATACGAATGCTTAATATTCAAAAATATTGTATTTCATTTTAATAATCAGCTTACGAGGGTCACTCAACAAGTACTTAGCCTACAGAAGAAAAACGAAAATTTTGGAAAGGTGGCAATTTATTTTTCCACATAATCTCCTTCAAGCTCGATACACTTGGCCCAGCGATGCTCTAACTTTTTCAACCCGTCCAAAAAATACATTTTCTTGAGGGCTGCAAAATAGGCCTCCGTGGCGGCGATGACCTCATTCGACCCAAATCTATTCCCGGCAAGTGATTTTTTCAGGTTTGGAAACAAAAAGTAGTCACAAGGGGCCAAATCTGGAGAGTATGGTGGATGGGGCGGCAATTCGTTGCGCAATTCGACCAATTGGGATATGGTGACGGTGAAGGTGTGAGCCGGCGTATTGTCGTGGTGGAACAGCACTTTTTTCTTCGCCAAGCGGGCCGCTTTTTTTCAATTCGACGTCAAATTGGCCCAATAAGTCTGCAGAGAAGCGTCCCGTGATCGTTTTACCCTTCTCGAGGTAATCGATGTGGATCACACCTTGTGAATCCCAGAAAACGGTGGCCATCACCTTTCTGGCCGATCGAACAGTATTCGCCTTCTTCGGAGCACGTTCGCCGGGTTAAGTCCACTGTTTCGACTGTTTCGTGGCCTCTGGTGTGTACCAGTGAATCAATGTTTCGTCGATGGTCACGAAACGACGAAAGAACTCCGCTGGATTGCGCTGAAACAATCAAACACGTCACCGATGTGGTCTCACGGTTGCGCTTGCTTTTCGGTGTGAGCAAACGTGGCACCCATCGCGCCGACAGCTTTCTCATGCCCAGTTCTTCGTGTAGAATATGATGCACCGTTCCTTCTGCGATGCCCACAGTCTCAGCTATCTCGCGAACCTTCAATCGACGGTCTGCCAACACGAGATCGTGGATTTTTTTAACGTTTTCCTCCGTAGCAGCCGTTTTCGGGGCACCTGGGCGTGGCTCATCAAAAACCGACGTGCGGCCACGAACAAACTAGTTGAACCAATTCTTGACGGTCGCCATCGAAGGAGAAGATTCACCGTACACAGCATCCAAGCGATCTTTGATTTCGCTGCGCGTTTTCCCTTCCAAAAATAAGAATCTAATCACTGGACGATATTGTTCTTCTTCCATTTTTGTACAATCGACCGACACGCTCACTTCCAAAGGCTATCAAAACAAAATAATGCAGGGAATCGACAGAAACTTTGACAGTAGGCTACTAAAAGAATGTACTGCACAATGGTAAAACTCTTTTGTAATAGCAGCGGCGGTGAGGCAAAGTACTTGTTGAATGACCCTCGTACTATCATCAAAGATGAGGCATTCATATATATCATTTTTAGTACTCCTGCCACTTTTGGGACTTCTTTTAGGGAAAGTTAAAGTATTTCATGGTCTGGATTGTATGTATCGGAACTTGATATGGTTAGTACCACGTTTTGGCCGTGTGTGCGTCCACCCAGGTGCGATACGTTCTGATTTTATTAAAACATTATGTATCGTAACCGAATGGGCTTAGCGTCTGTTTGAAGAATCACTTGAAATAAATCTTGTTGTTACAAATGGTGTTAAACCAGGGACTTTCAGCTTATAGGGTGATCACTCTAACCACTCAACACCGCGAATTATCAATATAACCCAATAACCATCGGCTAAAATAATTCTCTGTACTTCATAAAGGAACCATATGGGTTGGCTGTCATCGGTTTCGATGCAATTTTCAGTAGTGGGTAGTATAATAGGCCAATTGAAAAGTCCCCGGTCTGATACGCAGATGGCGGTGCTATTATGATTTTGAGTTAGTACCAACCTTCAAACGATACCTGTCAAAATTTGACAGCATTCCGACCACTAGTTTGTGAGATATTGCGTTGTGAGTGTAGCTACTTTTGTTATTTGAAAAAAGGTGGAAAAAAATGAATTTCATGTGCTGATAAAATACTGCTTTTTGAAGGGAAAAAATACAGTTGAAGCAAAATCTTGGCTTGATGAAGAGTTTCCGGGGTCTGCACCAGGAAAATCAACCACTGAGTTTAAGTGGTGAAATGAGCACCGAAGACGGCGAACGTAGTGGATGCCCAAAAGAGGCTGTCACCAACGAAAACTTCAAAATACTTCACAAAATAATTTTGAATGACCGTAAAGTGAAGTTGATCGATATAGCAGACATTGTGAAGATATCATCTGAACGTGTACATCATATCATTCACGAATATTCGTACATGAGAAGGCTGTGTGTAAAATGGGTGCCGCGCGAGCTCACAATCGATCAAAAGCAACAACGTGTTAATGATTCTGAGCAGTGTTTGAAACTGTTTAAGCTCAATAAACCTGAATTTTTGCATCGATATGTGACAATGGATGTAACATGGCTCCATCATTTCACTCCGGAGTCCAATCGACAGTCAGCTGATCGGACTGCACACGATGAACCGAATCCAAAGCGAGGAAACATACAACAGTCAGCTGGCAAGGTTATCGCATCAGTATTCTGGGATGCGCAAGGTATAATATTCATTCAAAAGGGCCGAACCATCAACAGCGGTTATTGTATAGCGTTATTGGATCGTTTAAAGGATGAAATCGTTAAAAAACGGCCCTATTTGAAGAAAAATAAGTGCTGTTTCATCAAGACAATGCACTGAAAACAATGGCAAAATTGCATGAATTGGGCTTCAAATTGCTTCTGCATTCACCGTATTCGCCAGATCTGGCCCCCGGTAACTTTTTCCTATTCTCAAACCTCAAAAGAATGCTTGCTGGAAAGAAATATAGCGCCAATGAAGAAGTGATCGCCAAAACTGAGGCTTATTTTGAAGCGATAGACAAATCGTATAACAAAAATGGTATCGAAAAGTTGGAAGATCGCTTTAATCGTTGTATCGCCCTCGAAGGCAACTATGTTGAATAATAAAATCGAATTTTGCAAAAAAAATGTGTTTCGCTATGGTAGACCGGGGACTTTTCAATTGGCCTTATACATCCGTGATAAGCTTTGTAATGATTTTTTCCATTCGACGGTTGAGATTTCCCGGAGAAAAAACAAACCGACCTTTCGTCGATTTTAGGCGTGAAATACTGAGGCGCATCAACGAACTGTGCCTCTTAAAGTTTACACGTTCGGATTCTCACAGTCTACTCCGAGGTGGCTGCTTGTTAGCCAGCTAGTTCGGAGACCAATTTCGATCATGGGTTTTCCTACAATAGAGTGATGAGTTCCATCGCCGGACTGAAACACGCAGTGAAGTATTGGATTTGATCCGAATGTTCTTCACGACTTCTCTTGCAAAATCGGCAGCCAACGCTAGCTCCAGTGTCCACTAAGCCTATCATCCGATACTGATACTGCAAGATCTGTGCTGACGCATATGGACAGATACCATTCTTCAATAATTCATCTTCGTTGTACGTACATAATAGTTTCTTTGTCTTTTTTACTTTCCTCCAGAAGTTTCGCATCTGACGAGCAGCGCACTGAGCTCTGGTAGACGAACGTGAACTAACCTCTTCATTAAAATATGCGTTAACTAGCTCAGTTGGATACGGTAGGGTTTCAGGTCCCCAGGGGTGACCTGATCATCAAGGGCTCCTAGTATCTCCGGCTTTGTAGCGATAAATGTCAGATGGGGGACTTTAACAGAAATGTGGTCGGCTGGAGGGGTGATTAAAGGTGGTGCCAAGCTGCAGGATGACTTGAGTAAGACCCAGATGACGCAGGGTCAGTAGATGTTCCTTCATCCACCTTGCTCCTGACATGTGATCGCAAAGACTGAACTGTATAGATTGGAACGTGCAGGAGACTATTTTCAAGCACAGATCTCAATTTGCCCCGAATACTATTAAGCAATGCCTCCTCCGCCATTAGTACTCGTAGTTGTGCTGCAAGTCTTATGAAGCTGGTATGGAATTGGTCAAAGGGTTCACGTGAACCTTGTTTGCGCATGCGCAATTGTTCCTACATCTCTTCCTCGGTGAGTTCATCATCAAACTGATCACACTACGCAAAGCAGAATAAATGCCCCCTTGGAGGACGAACTGAAAGTGAGTAACAACAGTACCAGTTTAGGGCATCCGCGGAGAATAACAGGTGTGCATGCAGCAAGAGCAAGTAGTAGTCACTTCTGAGCGGCTGTTCGGTGAGGCCCTGTAACTGATAGAGGAAGTGTTCTATAGGAGTGGTTGTTTTTCACTGCTCGGATTTCGAAATTGGAGGCTGCGGTCAACGGACCGAGACAATTTGAGGTGCTTGTTGCAGTAAGTGAAGGCCCGAGAGGAGCTTTAGCGCTACCAAGAAGAAGCAAGGCCCAAAATATGACCTAAACAGGGCCTTAATTAGGTTCAATCGCCAATGAAATTGGCCTAAATAAGGAACAAAAATCGCTTGAAAGTAGCCTTAAAAATGGCCCAAACAATTCAACATCTTTTTTTATGCTGATGTACAAAACGAGAGGTATTCGAAATATTGAGCGTATATTAATTTTTCAATGTAAATCAAGAATAAAATCTTTCGCTTATGAGCAATGAGTAAATTGAAAAAACAAATGGCAATAACTGATTACTCACATGATAATTTCAATGCATTTTTTAATCAATTATTATGTTTATTTGATATTCACAGGCAATCCTCTTGTTTATTGAAAAGCCTTGCTTCGTTGTGGGAGCAGACGCGTTTTAGTGAAGATGAATCAAAGGAGTCGAAATGCGTTTACTCACACAACAAAGCAAGGCCCGACGGTTTTTCAAGAAAAAAAGTATTTTTTAACATTGTCCGTTTACCTAATAATACGAAACATCCTCATCTAAAAACTTTAGTCCGATTTTTACACAAAATTACCAAGGTTTTTGCTGAAATCGTTTGAGAAAGTACTCACTTTCCAGAGAAACGGAA
Organism: Odontomyia ornata; assembly: GCA_963969285.1. NCBI lineage: Eukaryota > Metazoa > Arthropoda > Insecta > Diptera > Stratiomyidae > Odontomyia > Odontomyia ornata. Next base: position 229,136,647 of record OZ017741.1, on the reverse strand, counting down.
TTAAATGATTTTATAGTGCTCTTAATTTGGTTCAGTTTGGTTCAGTTTTAGACCGTCCGATTTTCTCATATTTATATGCAAATTGTTCCTATTTCAGGTTAAGTTTAGGCCATTTTAGGCCATTATTATTTTTTGTGCGTGTTTTGTTGTTAAAAAACAACTATTTATTTTTAGCCCAAGTTCGGGTGAAATTTAGGCCAATATCGTTCATATATCACCATTTATCTAATTTTTGGGCCCTCGTCGGGCCTTTTGAGGCTGGTTTTATTTTTAATCGGTTTTTTTGGGCCATATTTAGGCCGAAAAGTAAGGTATTTAGGCCGTGCTCGGGCGTTATTGTTGTTACTCTGGAATTTTTTGAATATTGATGCCATAAGTTAATTTCATATTCCAATAAGAATTGGCGAGAATGATTACAAGAAAAATGAATACTTGTGGTTTGCGTAGGAATAGTTTGAATAAAAATGTCAATTTTTTGTGAAGCTTGAGTCCATTACATCTTTGTAAGTACTTGTTACATATATTATCTCTATAAGAATTTATGTTCCAGTTTTAACACCGTTTTTTTTTATTTTGATTGTTGTTCTTAGTTTTTTTATAGGCGATGATAAAGAAGTAAACGTTAACAATATGAAAAATTTAAGCTGGGAATACTTGAGTTCTTTAAATGTATTGTCCATTATACTATAGAGTATACTATAGAGTTGATGTAGATTTCAAATTCATAACAAATTGAGCTGTAACTGCACATATGGTTTCAATTTACAATAGAAAAAAATTACGGAACACAGAGATGTTGCATTTGTATTTTTAAAGACTGTAGATGCCGCGCATGTATGTTTTGAAGGTCGTGGCTTGAGTATGTGTTAGCTGGGTCCCTTTGTGGCATAGTTTTTGTCGAGTTTGCACGTTTCACACGCTTGCCACGACCAGAAGTGAACGTCAAGTGCCGACCGCCGTTGGGCAACGTATTGTCATTCGTTTTTTAGTGTGGGGAGGCGTTAAAAACACGGGAATTTTTCTACGCTTGCGAAATCATTTCGGTAGCGAGTGCCTTACTAGGGCTGCTGTATTTAAATGGGCCAAAGCGTTCAAGGATGTTCGCGAAACCGTCGAGAATGAGCCGCATGATTGTCGACCGTGAATCAGCATTACACCAGACAACATTTGCCGTGGAGAGCAACTCATTTTGGAGGACCGTAGGATGAATTTTCGAGACATTTCGGCTGAACTCGGCATCAGTATCGGTAGTGTAGAGTCGATCATCTAAGAACACCATCAAAATCGCAAAATAACGGCGCGATGGGTTCCTAGACTGTTGAACTTCGATCGAAAATTCAAGGATAATGCGCGCCCGCATACCGCGCGTCTCACATTCGATACAATGTCGAAATCGGGATGAGAGGTACTGGAACAGCCCCCTACAGTCCGGATTCATCACCCTGCGACTACCACATGTTTGGACTACTACATGTTTGGACCACTGACGAAGTCAAAGATTCAAACACTGAAAAACGAATGTCAATACATTGCGTAACGGCGGTTGGCGTTGACGTTCACTAATGGGCGTAGCACGCACCTGAAACATACACTCCCGACGAAAACTATGCCACATTGTTTGTAAGGGACCCAGATATCACATACTCAAGCCACGGCGTTCAAAACATACATGCGCGCCATCTACAGCGTTTGTCTCCATCATATTTCAACCACTCTCGTATATACAGGGATTTCCAACAAGAGGTGTTATTATGAACAAAAGAAATATGCCATTTTTTAATATAAATGATCGGATGTTTATTTTATTATAAAGAAAAAGGTATGCCGTTAATAGTGAAAAATAACATCAGGCAAATGACCACCACGACCACGCTTACAGGACCATATCCTTTACATGAAATTTTCCATAACCAAATCGCAAAGTGGCTGCCCTATGTCCATCGAGGACATAGGGCAGCCACTATATTTCCTAATTCAAAGCACTACCAAGTATTAAGTACGTATAGACGAAGTTAGTTTTTAGATAAAAAATTTATTTTCATAGATATTATCCCTTTAATTTTTAGAACGGGTAAGATTAGGAAAATGTTCAAGGCCTCACTGGGGACATAAAAGGATAGCTACGACACTGATAGTAACTGAAATACTCAAAAGTGTGACATGTTATCATAATTTCAATTCATTAAATTTAAAATATTCATTAAGACCGATCTTATACCGCAACACATGCCTTTATTAGGCTAGAGCTCCTATTGCATATTTCTACTATTCTTAAAATAATTTGTTTTTATCAATTTGCACAATAAATTTGCAACAAGCATACGATTTTCAATTGATTTGTGTTATTTTATCTTAGCCGGCATCAAAATAAAATGATTAAGATACGCACACATACTATATGTGTGCTTATTTTCCCAGACAGTAAATGCGTCAAGAATAGGTTTGACTACAGATTAAGAAGGGGTACGTAGTATATCGTGTAGATGTTAAATGGCTAAATTTATTTGCAAGTTACGAAAACAACGCAAAATTTGATCAAAGTTTAACTGGTGAAAAATTAAAATGCATTATAATCCTGAAGGCTGTTGATTCATCACAGGATTAAAAAGTTTGTCGGTGATTTCCCCAGTATATGTTATGAAACGAAAAAAAACTATCGTCATCTACTATCAAGCTGGCTTCGAGAATTAAAAACAACTTCATAGAGCTTTATTTTTGCCACCTGTTAATCGCGAGCTGCCCCTCTAATTTTTTAACTTGTTGCTAACATCAAGCGCATTCATTTCACATTGGTGAGATAAGAGTTCACTAGACGATAGCAAAGCAAAATATCTTTAAGATTTCAATCTCGAAGAGTGTTCATTTGAAACGCATAAACAACTATAGCGTTCAAAACCTCACATACTCTACTCTTAGTGTGTCTATTTTTAAAAGAAATGATTTTTATTGCTTCCCTGTTCTTGAAATAGTACTCGTTTGTTTAAACCTGCTTTTTAGTGATAAATTAAAACTAATAATGTTTATTTCACATCGCTGGCAGTCAAATTAATGGGAGAATATCTTCCCAAACAAGTCTTCTCATTTAGTGCAGTGTACCCAAAAGGTCACAACCTTAAAAATCGGTTAACAGAACCAATCTAAATCAAAAATCTTCAAGGCTATAACAAAATATTCACCCCCTGAATAATTGATAAGTGCATCCATCCACTAAAACCTCGACAAAGCGAAATAATCTATTCAAATGTTATCGCATAAAAAGACGTAGCGCCATCCGCCATCAAAATAGAAACACAATCGACAAATCCTCCACAAATTTACCACAGGTTCATCATAAAGATACGATATGACAATCTCTAAGATGAACAAAAAAATTGTTTCTACTGATAGTACGTTCGTTGGACGTTAGATTTGGCGAAACGCGAACTTCATCCGATTGGACAGACGACTGGTCGACCACGCTCTTGCGGCGTGAACGCAAAAAAGGTCGAAACCTCATTTGAAATAATTTTATAAAATTATCTTAAACATTAATACACACTCATGGGATTTTATTAATTTGTTATTACAACTGAGCGAATTATCACGTCCAGCGTGGGCTGAATTTTCACATATTTAGATTGATGGAAAATTAAGTGTGAAAATCATCTGAATGTTTAATAATTTCAATTAATTTGTTAGATATCGCTGATTATTTCTAAGAATTTAAATGTAGCGATGCAATTTTTTAGAACTAATCATCATTTTTCCAAATATTGCATGGATGGTTTCTAAATTGGTAATTACTAATTACCATCTACGTAATGTCGTCTAGGGTCAATTAAGGTCAATTAAACAAACATGTGATACGTTTCGCTATATTTTCATCCAATTTTTTTGAGTTTATGCATATTATAAATAGTCCAATATACTAGTATAATTTTTTTTGAAAATCTCGCGTGTATCGAATGTTCCTAAAAATATACAAGTATAATATAAAACAAAATCGTGGGAGGTTTGTGTGGAATAATTGTGTTGAAAAAAATAAAGAGTTTGTCACTATGGTGTGGAACATTTTTGCTATTTTTAAAATGCATTCTTATCTTTAATTTTTATTAGGTGGCTATTTCGAGAGCTGTGATAGAGATCGGTGTAAATTGCAGTCTTGACATGATCCTCATATAATACCAGTATTATCTTCGAATGCCATGAATTTAGAAGACTGTTATTTAACTTTATATGTGATTAAATTCTAAACTAAATTTCATCATTTCGCAGCTACTAATTATGATTTCAGGTTTTCCAGTTGATTGTAAAATTACTAATTAACAGCTCTGTAGTCTGAGTGGCATAGTGACTAAGGCGCTCACTTTTGGCACAGTGGTTCACAGGTTCAAATCTTATTTACATTGATAACGTGGATAATTCTACTGTGAAATAACTTAGCTGTAATATGCAGGTACTACTGATTCTGTCACACCCAATAACCAAACCATCAAAAGTGATATTGACTATATTATCATTAGGTTACGAAATGAGATTCTTTAACAAATCTCAATATCAAGATTCGAAAAAGACGGTAACGTGAATGAAAACCAAAACGTTCGTACAAATTTCTAGCTATTAAGAACTCGATAAACTTCTGTGTGAATCATTTATTATTTTGATGAAGTAAGTGGTCAAGTGAGAACTTGAATTGACGGCCGCAATACTCAAGAGGAAAGTCAAATGAACCGTCGTAAAAAAGGTATTTGTTGGAAAAACTGGCACTCGAACTCCAGTGTGAATGCAATAAACAGTTCAACGTGTATAAGAATTAGAGGTTATGTATTGAAAAACTAGAGGGGCTATGTTGGCGAAATCGGGGCCTTAAATATACTTACTACATTGCTAAAATTATATAAATAATAGACATATGCTTGTGGTCTTTCCATAGAAGAATCCTGGCTCTCCTTCATCTGGTTCTAAATCTTGATGTCATGATGAGTTCGTTTGCTATAGACTCACAAGGTCTTGTAAATCGTAGCACAATATTATTTTGTTGAGTAGTTCACGTGCAAAGCCGAAGGTCCCTGGTTCGAATCTCGTTGGTGAAATCGAGATTTGTTTCAGTTGATCCTTCGGACGGACGGTAAGCTCGTTCAGTTTTGATACGTATTGGTTCAAAATCAGATTGTATCACAGCTTGGTGGAAGGACCAATGGCCAAAGCATGGTACTGACTATACCACGCTCATTTATTGATGGTTAGGCACTCGAGAGCCTTACCATTTCTAAGTCAACGCCCTTAAGGGGCTATCATACTAAAAAAAAACAAAAAACAAAAAAAAAAGATTTTGTAGTGACTCCTCGCAGTGATTCTAACTTTATGAAATTTTAATATCAATTGTACTTAGTGAATATCTGCATTCTTTAGCCTCCCGTAGAAGTTTGTTGAAATGAGGTATCGTCGAATTTCAGAGTAATCAGACCTATTCTTAAGGATCAATATCGACGCTTGATACATTGAAGTGATCTCCATCAGTAAGAATATATATCAGAAGACCAAAAACTTCTATGAGGTCTTGAAAAAAATCCAAGATTGACTTCGTTTTAATCCTTTCGATGGCCTTCCTCATAATATATTTGCTAACTGAGGATAAGGCAAACATGTTATTTAACGATTAAAAAGGATATCTAAATTATCGCTTTTAAGGATTTCTGGGACATTAGTTGAGTGCCTCTCATCCAGCTTGAGTAAGAAAAAGAAGCAACGATATTAAATTTGGGTGGTCTTTATTTTACTTGAACTTTGTGAATTTTTCCTAAAAGAGCAAACAAATAAAGATCTTCAGGGAAATATGCCGGGTGAACATAGAAAATATTGTATTTCTTCAAAAGTGCGCTCCTATATAGGTTATCCTATGGCTAGCGGATTGAAATTCAAGTTAACCCAGCAAAGAGGTACTTCATAATAATTCTAAACTAGTTGGGTACACAGACCTACGCTCATGTCAGAAGGGGTTTGTACCCAACTTCTCAGAAATGCAGTCACCAGCAACGAATAAAATCAAGAAATATGTCAAAGAGATGCAAACGTTTGTAAGAAAATCCATTTTTTTCTGTTTTCTACGGTCGCCATTTTGATGCAAACCAACAAAAATCACTCAAATCATGAATCCCTAAAAATATAAATGTTATTGATCTTATATGAAAATTTCATCAAGATCAAATTGAAACTGCAGTGACTGATTCGATGGAAAGTCCATAAAATACCAAAATCATGTGTTCTTGTTGTTACAATTGGAGAAATTTCAAATGGCAATAACTTCCGTGTATATCAATCAATTTTCATCAAACTTACAACGTTTAAGGACCTTTTGTAGGACTAATTAAACATCAAATTTCGTTTAGTTTAAGGGTACCTATACGATTTCATTGGGGAAATTCGAAAATCGAAAATCATACTATTATTAACAAAGCTTAGCGAATTTTGACTTCTAAGGTATTTGTTGTTGTTGTACTCATAAACACCTACCTCGTAAATTTTTTCAGATTTTTCGGATCTTAGGTGTCCAATCGCGTGTATTTCCCCTCCCTGTGCACCCCTCGAGGCAAAAAGTGTCAAATTAAGACCTGTTTTGAAAAGTTCTTATCAAGACCTTTCATTTCATGAATTTTTTTTTCGGGGGACATTCTTCTATGGGGAGAGACCTCCCTTAAATACCTTATAAAATTTTTATATAGTTGAACTTTAAAGAGAGCACCACTTTACACTTGCATACAAAATTTGATGTTTCTAGCTTAGGTGGTTTGCGAGAAAAAGTGCTGTGACACATGGATGGACGGACGGACGGACAGACAGGGCGCGATTTTAGTAGGGTTTTGTAAAATTATTTTACAACACCCTAAAAATATATAGCATTGGCTTCCACAACCACTGAAGATGAAGAAATCTATGCGAAAAATCCAGAATAAGAGGTCTTGAGACAGCGAATTGGTATGCTGCAAAGTCTGATGACACACCTTGACATCATGAAAATAAATTTGAAGGTATATGTCCACTGGCCTAAATTTAGCGTTTACATATACAAACTTAATCGTAAATCGATAGGTGTTTATGCTCAGAAATTCGAGGATGAGTCAGAACTAACGTAAGATAAAGCCATAAAGTACGAACTTTCACTACCCCATAAATGAGTACATGAAGGTCTACGTTTATCGTAAATTCATATAGTGTGGAACCTTATTCTTCCTCTTCGTAGCAGTACATCCCGTTTTGGTCCTTTGCTTCCTGCAAAAAGCACCTCGAACTGTCTTGGTCCATCAACCGTATCCTCCAATTTTGAAATCCGAGCAGCGATGAACTGTCGTCGTCGACCGAGTCAGACCAGCGATTCCTCGGTTTCCTTAGTGGTCTCCGCCCATCAGTTCACTAAATGAATACGTTTTTGGCTACCTGTTATTCATCCATACAATTCACGTGGCCAGCTCATTACAGTTTCCACAGTCATACAACCTTTGAAACTTCCGGCTCGTCAAAAATTTCATACAGACATTGGACGTTTTAAAGTGACAATTTGCATATGTTGTTGGTTTACATTGGATAAGCTCCAAGAGGCTTTCAGGCTACTTGGATAAAAGTCCTTGAAATGCAAAGCTCTTCTAAATACAATTTGAGACCCTTGTATGGCGTAGTATATATGATATTTCACACAAAAAAGGACTAAACAAACTCCTTGCAAGCATAAAGTGACTGTCCACTTTACAACTTTTTGCTTTCTACTGACAGTAGAGTTTTGAGAAGCAAATAACTATTAATTTTACTTTCGGTGCTATTTCAATTTGAACAAACGTAATTACTAACGCTGATTGAGGCACAATAGGAAATTTTTAATGATAGTAAAAATTGATTGAAATGTCTTGCAAAGTACGCGTGATAAATTTTTTGTAGTGCAGCTTTGTGGCGTGATATAGAATCTGCCTTATATGATCCCGCAAAAACCTAGCCATTTAGCACATGTATGCAATCACAAAGCGAAGCTAGTCAGCTGCCCTCAGTTTTTTTTTTTATACGGTTCGCTGACTCTTGCACCAGACTATCGGCGCCCGTGTTCTGCATGGACTTTAAACACTTCAATTCAATGCAGGCCATTACAATAAATTGGAGCGTTTAAAAGTCATGCATGGTTCAGAAACCGATGGCCTGATGCAGAGATCAGCGAACCAAAAAAGAAAATCGAGCTCAAATGACTAGCAACCACGTACGCGTGCTAGTTGGTTCACTGTTTGCGGCAAATTTGTCCTTTTTTATGGGAAATTTGATGTACATTCACAAAATGTTTTAAATTGAAGGAGAGTTTTGCATTTCAAGAGCTTTTATCCAAGAATGTGAACTTTATGTATTTCAATAGCTTTTACCAAAAAAATGCGGACTTTATGCATTTCAAGAGCTTTTACCGAAGAATGCCGACTTTATGTATTTATCTTCTGTTGCGTTTTAAATAGCGAAATTCATATTTATTAAGAAACCTTCCTTTTCTTCGTTATTTTCTTTATGAAGGGTGGTCAAACCATACTGCACGATGTTAATTGTGAGTCATACCTTAACGTCAAATTTTTCGCCCAATTTAATTTGACATTTCTTTGTTACATTGTTTGAAAAATTCAACCATGTAGAGGTACACAATTAAGCAGCGCGTTAAGGTTGTTGAAGCCTTTTACGAAAATATCCGTTCAAATCAAAATGCATTTCGTGCAATTGACTCAAGAGCTGAGGCCTACTAACCTATTTCAAGCGACGGCAATATGCCGAATGGTTGGTTAAACAGACAGAAGGGAATGGTGACTTTACGAAGAAAATCATCTTCAGCGACGAGGCACACTTTCACCTCAGTGGATTCGTTATCAAGCATAGTTACCGCATTCGGGCAAATGAGAATCCGCGAGTGATTGTTGAAAAGCCGATGTATCCTCAAAGAGTAACTGTTTGGTGCGGTTTATGGGCTGGCGGTGTCATCGGCCCGTACTTCTTCGAAAATGAGGACGGCCAAGCAGTTACCAAGAATGGTTTTTGCTATTGCGAGATGATAACGAACTTCTTGTGGCCAGAAATTGAGGTTATAGACCTGGACGATATGTGGTTCCAACAGGATGGTGCCACTTGCCACGCACTCAACGAAACAATGGCTCTTTTGCGCGAGAAATTCAATGGCCGTGTTATCTCACGTTGTGCCGATGTTAATTGGCTGCCATGATCATGTGATTTGACAACGTTGGACTTCTTTTTCTGGGGATATTTAAAAGAAAAAGTGTACGTCAAAAGCCAAGAACAATTCAAGAGCTAAAGGGTGAGATAATTCAGCACATTAACGACATTGAACCTCAATTATGTCTCAGAGTCATTGAAAATATGGACCCTCGGATAGAAGTATATCACCGTAGCCGTGGCGAGCATTTGTGCGATAGTTTATTTTACACATAATTGTCACCGATTTTTCTATAATAATAAAAAATATGAACATAATTCTTTGAAAACTTTTTGTTTTATTTACAATTAACATCGTGCGTTTTGGTTGGACCATCCTTTAATTAGTCTTTATATTAACAAATATTTAGCATTTTTGAAATAATTCGGAGTATGCTTTGCCAACTGTATTGTCTTTTGGTTCAACCTCCCCTTTAATCCATTTGTTTAGAAGGCAAATGTGGAAATTTGTTGCAAGCAAATACAGTTTTGTAGATATTTTTCTGTACATGATTAAATTTGAGTAGGGAAATTGTCGAAATGAACTCTGCTTCGAGAATCAGATAATAACAAAGCTACGAATAAAAAAAAAGTTCTTGAAAGCAGACTCAAGGATAAGAACAAAAATTTTTGTTACGCACTGAAAAATTTCCGCTAGGCTATATTTCAAAAAAATTAGTACATTTTAAAGGCATGTAGTTTTTCAACACATAGCGAAGATCAAGCTGGACGATTATAGATTGCACTCAAAAAAGGCAGTATAAAACCCGTGGAACCAAAAATTGCGCCTTAATTCAGCCAAAGACGGTCCCAAGCCCTGATATGATAGGAAGAGGGAGGCAAAAAAGTATAAAAGAATGAACGATTATAATTGTAGTAGTAGCTGAATTTGTAATTACCTGAGAAACAGATCGATTTTTTGATTATTAAATCTCGCTGTGAGGTTTCTATTTTTCTAACTAAAGTTTTGCAAACTACTCAAGCCTGAAATAGAAACATTATCATTCAACTATGCAATGGTAATATAGTTAACTTTCACATATTCAAAATTTTCTAAATTTTAGCTCCCTTTTTAAACTAAATCCTTGGAAAATTAAATCAAAAGAGCAACGTTCGTGGCGCATCTGGAAATGAGAAGAGAATTTGAGTTGATGTTCCACTCCAGTGTTCCATTCTCAAAGTGAAAAATGTGAAACGCAAGAGAAGAAAGGCAGTGGATCGAGCATTGATGTATTCGACTTAATACCTTCGCTCTCATTTACACATCTATATGTAGTGCTTCCTCTGTTTTGTTTGTTATAGAGATAGTACTGCATGCTGGCGGTCAGCTTTAATCCAGTATAAATTTTAGCTTTTATACAGCTAAAATCCAACCATAAGAAAGCGATGCTTCCCCTCAGTGATTCCCACAAACACAATACCTCACGATTTTTTTTTGCAATAACAAAATACTAATCTTTTCAATGAGTTACCCTTTTCTTTACTTTCTTTGTTTTCCGATGGGTATTTTCTTCTTCTTGGTTATCAAGCAATTTGAAAAGAAAGCTGCAATGGTTTTGCATATCCATATTTAATCACTTTTCTTAAGGGATTATCGAGTCCAGTCTTTGATTACTTGTAATGCAACTCCATGTGTGGAAAAGTTGTGTTTTTTCTCAATTATGTATGTATTTCACCACTGTTGATCCTTCCAAGCCTTTTTGCTATTTTTGTTCCTTGTAGTTGTTCATTGACCTTAAACTTTATTGGTTTTCTAGTCAGGGCTGCGTACTCTTTGGCGTAACCTAGACAGATGATTTTGTATATACCAAGGCTTTAACTTGCATAAAATGCTTAACCAAGATCCACAAGGTAGGTAATAAGATCACAAAATATCAACAAACATACAATCAGGATCAGGGAAGAATCGATCAGAAAATTAGGGTAGTTAGAAAATTCGAGAACGATGAAGTTGTGGCAATGAAATGTGATTTTTAGAATAGGAAAGACGAGTCAAGGCATATTCAAGACCGGTCAGCCTTTGCATAACTGAAAACGACTTTACATTTACAGGGACCTACTGTAAAACTACTCCTACCGAGCAATTCCAATCATCCTTTTGGGCGACAAATGGCAGCTGGTTATAATATCATCTGGAGTATTGTAATAAACAAAAGCAGTCGAGTAGCCCCATGGTGATCAGGAGTGGCTGCTCCTGAGGAGATAAGGTGGTGGTCACTCCGTCGAAACTGCTTAGTTTGTTGTTTTACGGGATTAAAATTAACTACATCCGTCAAGTTTGCATTCTTTAGGCAGACATGAATGGTTCACTTCAACCACTTTTACATCTTTAGGTTTGACGTTCCCCTTGTGATGTAACGACCTCCTTCAGAGAAAGTAACGGTTGATTTTTGTAGAATGTTTGTTTTTGTCCCAAGCCTCCGTCTCCGCTAACTTTAATGAGACAAAAAAAAATTTGAATTACTGTAGAGTAGCTTAATTCACACATAAAAGAACATTTTTGAAGATATTAAAAATTGATTGGTATGCCTCGTAGAGTAGACCACGCGAGATAAATATTTTCTAGTGTAGCTTCGTGGCTCGACAAGAACTCGCCTCATATGATCTCGCAAATACGCGGTCGTTAAGCGAAGCTAGTCAGCTGAGCTCGGTATTGTTTATAGCTCGCTGACATTTGTGCCAGACAATCGACACCCATGTCCTACACGGATTTTTAGACGTGTTAAGTCATTACAGTATGCTTACGATACCAGTGGAATAAATGGATCTAAGAACCATATTTTATTTTATTTGGGCTAGTTACTCAAAAATAATTGATTTTGGAGTTATTCATAGTTAGTACTGAATGAGGGCCAGGTTTTAAGACGACTTACTGAAACATTTTCCATATGTTTATTCATAATGTTCGCTTGTATTGCTAATAACTATCATTTTGATTTTAGAGCAAAAGAATCTATCCATTTCACTTAAACCGCTCTATAACCCTTAGCACTGCTATTGTTACTTCACAACAGCCAAATAATCTTTACTTTTAGTATTGTCGTATTAAATGGAGTTACATAATTGCCTGCCTAGCTCCGATGCTCTTTGTGCAAAATATGTTAAGGAAGCGTGACCCTCATAAGCCTATTGTCCATCGAATTCGAAGCAACATATCCATGTTGTACCTATGTCAGGTTGCTGTTATTTAATTTATTGGAATGAAGTAAATTACAAAAAATAGGTTGGTCCCTAAAGTCAGGTGTCTACGAATGCATTCGCCTGTGTAACATCGTCATTACACTTTCATCAATTTCAAAGTTTTAAAAATTTTAGAAATTAACTTTAAAAATTTTGCAAGCTGTTCAGGTGTTGCGAAGTGTGAATATGTTATTATTATATTAATCTACATGACGTAGTACTAACATTAAAAGCACTAGCCCGCTTATGCCGACGGTCTGTGGTTCAAGTCCTGTTGGTGAAAACGAAGTTTTTTATTAGTGATTTGTCGGGCGAAGTATGGGAGCTGTGATGTGTATTGCTTTAAAATTAAAACAATCTATAGCTGGACGAAAACACGGTCAGCTGTGGTACTAGCTAATAGGTTCAGGGAATGAGATAATCTAACTATTTTAACATAATCTAATCAAAATCATATTGTCACATACAAACTAAAAATTTCGATAAAGAACTATGAAACAATCAATAAAGTCTTCTTTTCCCGCGATATGCGATAATGCGAAAGGCCTTCAAACCAATAAAGCAATGTACAAGTTCAAGATTACAAAGTTAGACGAGTAAACAAACCGTTCAAATATTAATTTTAGTAGCGATTACAAAAACTGTGCCAACTAAGACATCGACAAAAGATACGAGAAATATTTTATCTAAAAATAAATCCAAAGAGAAAATACTATATAGAACGTGAGTATGCTTACTAAATTCTTCAATTGATTTAGATTCACTAAGATATGTTCCATTTCCTCCCTTAAAGTATTCTAAAAGCAGAATAAAATGAGCTCTGCATGTATGCATCTCGCTGACATACGTTCAAAAATTAAACAGACAGTGATGAAGTATTACACAGAATATCGATCATAAAATTTTACATTGAGGGACAAGGTTTCTTTTATTAGGAAATCACATCTGTGGACGTATATGTAAGATGAAAATAAAATTTGATGCTGCATACCTACATACATAAGTATTCGGTATTGTAAAATACTTTTGTTAAGAGTAAGGAATGAGAAAATCATCTGTAGTATAATTTTGTTTGCTTTTCATTAGCGGTGATAACTGATTGGTAACAATTTATATTTTTTTAAACAATATTTTAATATATTTTTATGGTCATAATGAAGAGTCTACTTCAAAATTTAGAATATTTATCTAAAATTGAAACGTGTAAATGATTGTTTTAACTGCAAAAAAAAAAAATCGGTAAACTCAAAAAAAATTAAATCATAATCAGAATGATAATTTTAAGGCTTTGGTTTTCTTTCAGGGACTCAAAATAATTTTTTTTATATTAAATATATAAATTATTATTGGAAATTGAACGAATAATTCATTCTTCACTGATAAAGTTGACGCATTTAACGTGAGGATTGAATCAAGTGTCAACCAACGTCTGCATTTACCCCAGTTAGGATACTCGCAGTACACTTTCTTCACTCACAATAGGCACGTAAATATTAAATTAAATTATTTTTATATGTCCGTAGGCTAATTTTCACCAAAATCAGCAAGGCCCGAAGGCTTTTCGAGATAGAAAAAACAATGTTTATAGCAATTATACCTTTATTTATGAAAATATGAATAACCATGTTTGTTCGATAATTATGTTTTTTTTTTGCTTCAGCACTACAGCCTCTTTTAAGCCTTCGCTTGGAGATAGTTTGAGTATCTCATTATCTTGATCATATCTATCGGCACTCGAGAAGGTGATATCGTCAGTGCCACACTTTGGCCATGTATTCGTCCACCCATCTGCGATACGCTCTGATTTTAAACCAGTGCATATCAAAGCTGAACAGGCTTATAGTCCGTTCAAAGAATCACTCAAAACGTATCTCGTTGCCGCGAACGGGATTTGAACCAGGGACCTTCTGCTTACGGTGTGAGCACTCTAACACAACACTAGACGATAATAATTAAATAAGTTCCAAGGGTTCTATTGGGTACTCATGCAGTGAATTTATACTTTCTCACTTTATGTATCATTGCCTTTATCCTTAAAAATTATATTTTAATCATTGATCCCATGCCTGAAAATACATAAAATTTAGACACTGCAAAATCGCTAGATTCAACGAATGATATTAAATAAATATCGCGTTGCCCCTGTTGGACAAAATGCAATCAAATTTGTGACATCAATTATCAAAATCTCAAATTAGAGACAGTCCCCCAAAACTGTATACATTTCTCTACCCACAGAGCTTCTTCTAGTTAGCCAATTGAATTTGAAATTATAAATACCACGATGAACAAAAATAAAAATATATTCATGTTATTATTGTATTTGTGAGCATAATAGTGTTTGCCACTTTCCAAACAAATCAAGCTCAATATGCAGCGCTAACAATAAAAGCCCACTGGTTTTGGTCAAACGAGTCAACTATAATTTGATAACAGTATATTTGGCAATATGTCTTGTTTATGGCCTGGTCCAGTGCGGTTGGGTTCCAACTGAGAAGATACTATTATCTATTAAATATTGTGAATACTCTAATTAGACTAAAGCGACTGCCTTCAACAGCTGAGTTTAAACGATTTTTCCTAGAATTTAGTTCTAATCTTGACCAATTTTTAAGCTTAGTTCACTATCATTAGATAGTGAAAATTATATTTTTTAACAATCAGTCTGTGCGATGTACTTTCATTAAAAACAGAGATAATTGAACAATAAAATCTACGTACTTACGTCATAGCCACATACGTATATGATAACCTATTTGCTACCTAATGTCCAAACTTTTTCTCTAACATACTTTATAGTAATTGAAGTTCGTTGAACTTTCAACATAAATTTCTTGCCAAATCACAATCATAGAGAAAGTATTTTTTATTTTGCGATATTTTAAAATTTTCTGTCTAGCGAAACCATAATTTATCAAACATAAGAGTAGAATAAAACGTACCAATTCTATTTTCATTTGATTTTGCAGGCGTGTTTTATTTACATTTTCGCTGAATTTGTGTATTCTTCAGGCAAAAGAATATCGAGAATATTTAGGTGATATTTTAACTTTCTTACATCAGTAGTTTGGATTTAATCAATTGCTTATCATCAATTGGCAAATTTATTGCTTTCAACATGAGGTCAAAGAGCTTTCCATACTGTGAGGTTCAACAGCTGAAGTCAATAAAATAATTTATTTTTTTTTCCTTAATTTCATTGGTGGTGAAATTTATGCAGTGGCGGCAGATTTTTTTAATATAATTTTGTTTTGGGTTTTTAAGATCTTAATTCATATTGCTTGGCGCTGATGAATGGTGACAGTTTCTTTAGAGTTGCTATCAAAAGAATAATTTTTCTTGGGCAAATGAAATTAAAATTAACATGATTTCCGGATGCAACTTTTTAAGCGAACTAGCTTTTGAAATTTCGTATACGTCGATACTCCTGCATACCTCCATACTGATTAGGTAATGTTAAGACCAGTTTGGAAAAGATCTCATTAAGTGCTTTTATACTCGTATAACACCCCCATCAACCACGTTTGATGAAAAAAAATTGCTGTGTACCACACCCTTTACGGTCTCTTTTTAAGATTTTTCAAACCAAAAGTGTTAAGAGGTGAACAATTCCGGCCTCTCTAAAAAGTTCGATGCCTGTAGTTTCGGGGAAAAATTGCTGCACACAGACGGACGGTTAGACAGACATGATCCGTAATTTGAATAGTGTTTTCTATTTTGATACAAAAACCTTAAAAAAAGAATACTACTAGCATTTTTGGAAACTTTTAAGCACATTATTACGAGATTAAACATGTTTGCTGCATCTCAAAATGTCATCAGCACTAAACACTCATGAGCTCATGAGCCACATTTCAATTCTGACGTTAAATGCAAATTCCTTATTTCAGCGTGCTAGTGAACTGAAATAATTTATATTTGATCATACGTTTGATATCATAGTGATCCAAGAAACCTTTCTGAAGCCTGGAAGACGATTTTGCATCCCTAACAACATTCTTGGACATTCTCGTGAGATGACAGGTGAGTCACTTTTTCATTAACACACCCACTCTTCAAAAACTAGAGGCCACAACAATCAAGGTGCGAGCTGATTTTCTAAAGTTCATTGTGATTTCTGCTTACAATCCTCCAGTAAATATAAGTTTTCCAAATGATCTCAGTGGAGTTGCTTCATTTGAAGGCCCTATCTTCATCGCAGGATATCTAAACGCCATCCACCGTCTATGGGGAGCGGTAAGAAGCAATAAAGCTGGGACCGAGCTCAATACATTCAACACGGCCAACCACTTCAGCCTGCATATTCCCAACGAACCAACACATTATGGATCAGGAAATGGCTTTACACTGGACATTGGACATATCACGAGATTCCACCCAAAATGTTCAGTTAAATGTCCTCGACGAGCTGTCTTCCGGACCACAAACTTGTCCTCTTCTTCATAGAAAACATTTTCATTGATGTTCCTATGCAGAAAAAGAAAACTACATACTGGAAAGCGTTTAAAGTCGCATTGGCCAATGAAACTAATTCTGAATGACCTGAAACGGCCAACAACATCGACAATATCTTTGAAAACTTAACTCCGGAAATCTCACAGGCAAAAGAGGAGCATATGATCATAATTCCGAGACGGGGAACTCCCTCAGAACATCAAACAGCTGATAAAGAGATGTAATCAAGTTCGGAGTTGAGCTAGGTATATTGTCTATGTCGTTGGCCATTTCAGGTCATTCAGGATTAGTTTCATTGGCCAATGTGACTTTCCAGTTTGCGCTTCCTATTTGTAGCTTTCTTTTTCTGCATAGGAATATCGATGAAGATGTTTTCTATGAGGAAAAGGACTAGTTTGTAGTCAGAAGACATTACACTATACATAACCGCTAATCATATGATTAATGAAATACGTTATAAGATAAGGATATCCCGAAATGAGCAATGGAAGACCTTTTTGTAGAGCCTCGAGCCCGGAGAACGTCCAAATACGTTCTGGTGAATGTCCAAATACTTTCGAATAAATAGCGAAATCGTAGTACCACCTACTCGTACACATGATCCAAATGAGATGCATGTCAGGCTGAAGTTTTTGCAGATTCTCTGGAAATGTAATTCCGTGATGATTTTTCGAACGAGGTGGACTTTGAAACTGATAATAGAATTGATTCTTTAGTTATGCAGACTGATGAATGATCTCTTGGCTACCGGGCAGTATTTTACAAATACTTACAGACATTCTTAATGCATTATTCCGTTTGCGAAAGTATCCCAAAATATGGAAACGGTTATTATCGTTTTTCTGAAACCTCAAAAGGACCCACAATATCCGCAAAACTGGAGACCCATCAGTCTCTTCTCATCACTATCAAAAATTGTGGAAAGGGTGATTCTGCATCGACTCAGTAAGGTTGTAGCTGACAAAAATATTATACTGGAAGAACAATATGGCTTCAAAGTTAAGTAGTCTACTGAAGTCCAGTTAGTTAGAGTGGCCCAGCACATCAGAACATGCTTAAATTGCAGGGACTCGAGAGGCTTAGTTATCTTTAACGTAGCTAAGGCCTTGATAAAGTCTGGCACACAGGACTTATTTTCGAAATGCATCAATTAAATATGTCAGTGAAGCTCACTGAAACTATTAGCTCCTTCTTGAAATGCAGAGCATTTCACATCAGAATTGACAAATAACTCTCAAGTCTGAAACCAACTGGAGCTAGAGATCCTCAAAGCTTGTCGACTTCACCGGTCCTATACAATATATTGACTGCAGACCTTCCCACTCTGCCTCCAAGAGTAAGACTATCACTATACGCTGATGATACCTGTATTTTTAATACAGCATGACAAGCAAGAGTCATCACTTCAAAGTTGTAACGGTTAATAAATATTTTATTGAAATAGTTTCGTAAATGGAAAATTGAAATGAATCTTGACAAAACACGGGCACTATTCATCACAAAGAAAAGATGACAAACTCCATAGAGACTTTTCATTGATAATGATACAATAGACTGGACACCAGAAGCCAAATATCTTGGGCTTACATTCGACAAAAAACTCACATGGAAACATCACATAAAAATAAACGAGGACATTGCATTGGACTTCTCTCCTCTTTATGCCAAAAAGACTCAGCCTTAAAAATCGAGTGCTCATTTATAAACAGATTATACGACTGACGCTGCTTTACGGTAGCTCTGCTTACTACCAAATGACAAAGACTAACAAAAAAGCACTCCAGTCCTTCCAAAATAGAATTTTTAGAAAGATCTTAGGAGTTTCATGGTACTATATATTAGAAACACTGACATCTACAAGGACTAATAATTGAGACCGTTGAAAACTACACACTTGACAAGGCACTGAAACTCTGACAGAATTGACAACCATACTAATAGTACCCTGGCATTCCTTCGAACTTTACAAAATAGAAATCCGCCAAATAATACTGTAAAAATTTTATTTTTAAATCACATAACTGAGACTAGCTTAAAAAGGTGTATGTGTACTGAAGTGCTTTCAGAAATGAGGGAGTTAAGGTGCTAAATAGCACTAACTCCATACCCCCACATTCCAAAAGATTGTTCAGATTGAAATGTTATGTTTTCCTAGTAAGACAAAATACCGGTTTCTATCGATCGTACGAATGACCAATCACAGCCGCTCTAGCTTGTAATGACACGCCATTGTGTTGTTTATCAGTCAGAGCTGTGACTTGCTTGTGAAACCAGAGTTTTCGCCCTCGCGCCAAAATCTCGGTTTTTGTCGAGTTTGTTGTGCTTTTCTTATTATATATCGTATGTGTTTCGTACCTCAGCATTGGTTTTTTAGAAGTGACTAAAAATTATTCTTGTTTATCAATGATTACCACAGGAGGTAGGAACGTACTTTCTTCGATATTTTGATTTGGCTTTTAAAAGCATGGTATTTCATTCAAATGTGCATGGGCGGGCCAAATGGAGTATGGGGTACCCTATCTTGCTGCCTTATGACACTTTATGATATTTTAAACTTAGTTGATTTTATTGTATCTTGTTTTAGGATGGTGAAAAACTATAAAAGAAAGAGGAAGAGGGGGAATTGAAGTGAACAAAGTATGATAAATGTGGTAGATATTGTAAATCAGGGGAAAATGGGGTATAAATTAGCGTTGAAAACTATTCTGCGTCACAAACGACCACAAAAAGAAGTTAAAGAAGCTCGTATAGCCCTAGAAGATCCTGCTGCTCCTGCAACTTTGGAGAAAATTCCTTCAGGCCCAAAAAAGCGAACAACTGCTGATGACAAAAAGAAAGAACTCTGCAATCATATGATAGATATGGAGAGTCTCTTTATGGAGTTACAACAAAAGATTTATGGGCTTTGGCATACACTCTGGCAGTAAAAATACTAGAAGCAACATCTCTTTAAATGTGAGGAAAAGAAGTGGCTGGCAAATATTGGATTCAGGGATTTTTAAACAGGTTTCCATAATTTTCGACGTAAAAACCAGAAAGAACTTCAGCTACGTATGCCACTGGGTTTAATAAGTAAACAGTTGAATTGTTTTTTAACTTCTTCAGTAACGTTTAAACATGAGTATAAACTTTCGGCGGACCGAATTTATAATTGTGATGAAACAGGAGTTTCAGTGATACTCAGAAATAAAGTCAAATATAATTGCAGGAAAAGCAGAAGGAAGTGTGGTCCATAACTTCTGCGGAGAGAATTACTACAATAACTATAGAAATATTTGTTAGTGCTGGTGGTAGTGATCAATGCATGCTTTTAATAATGGTGTTCTCAAGAAAGAGAACGGACCCACAGATAATACTGCTCCTGGAGCTTGCGGTGTTTGCAGCAATTCTGGCTAGATGAAAGCTGAATTATTTCTTGGCTGGTTGAAGGAGTTCGTTGAATTTATTGGGGCAAATGTTGATTAATCTGTGCTATTGTTGTTAGCTGACTACAAGATCCACACACACTTTGGAGCAATCCAGGGATGATGGTAAGTGTTTGGCAAGTAGCAACATTTTTGGGTAAAGCCTTTATTCAGGCTTCTACAATGACAACGGCGGTTAATGGTTTCAAAAAATGTGGGACTTGGTCGTACAATCAAACAAAGTAACTATTGATGAACTGCTGATATGCCACATGCCTGTTGTCATGACATCATCTGAGGTTGAAACAGAGCCTGATGGCGGATGTGCCACTTAGAAATAGATCCAAGACCAACTACTCCCCCATCAGTATTTTCTGTTGCTAGTCCTTAGCAAGTGATGTCTTATTCTTCAAATTGCAAAATTTCATGCATGACAAGGAAAGTAAGAAAAACGGCTATCATAACTTCTTCGTATAAAAGCGAACTAGAAGGAATAATGGAAAAAAGGAAACTGGCAGAAGATAACAAAATGAGAAAAAGCGAGGTAAAAGAATAAAAAACAATAAGAAATCCGAATTTGCTAAGAAAAAGAATTAGAAGGAAACCAACAATAATCCCAATTCTTCACCAGGATGCTACAACGATGAAAATAATATCCTTTGCTTTTCGTGCCGTGGGAAATATGAGTACTAGGATTCACTTGAAGGATTGGCCGCATGTTTTCGCTGCGGAGATTGGGTACACTGTAGCTGTGCTGAGATGGATCACGAGAACAACGAGGCAATATTTGTTTGCGAGTTTGCAACCAAAAATAGAATATGTCTCCCATACTCCATCTTTCCCCATAGACTACCTCGTCTTTGCCTATCTAGGGGGCAAGATGGGATGTTGGACATTTTTGACAAAATTTGTCATTTTTCTTCTAAGTTCCTTATTTTCAAAGATTAATTATGAAGGATCAATTATGTAGTCCACGTGGTGTCGTGCTTAGAGCGCTCACTCAGTAAGCTGAAGGTCCCTGGTTCGACTCCGGTTGGTGGCAACGAGATTTGGTTCGAGTGATTCTTCGGGCGGCCTATCAGCCCGTTCAGTTATGATACGTGCTAGTTTAAGGAAAATCAGAGCGCATCGCAGCTGGGTGGGTGGACATACGGCGAAAGCGAGATCCTGACCATAGCACCTTGTGGAGTGCCGACACATTCGATCATGATAATGAGATACTCTAACTATCTCTAAGCAAAGGCCCAAAAGGAGCTGTAGTGCCACAATAATCATAATAAGATCAATTATAATAAACATTCAAAGTACTTAAAAAGGTGCGTTTTATTACGTTTTAAACGTTAAGATTCCTCTTTCGATAAGGTGGTCCCAGCATTTTTCAAGTACCTTGTTGAATGTAAATAATTGATTGATAATCGATTTCTTTGTTCCAAAGCCACTTGATACTCCTCAAAAACACTTGGCGTATGATCTGATCCTTATGTATTATTTTTGTAAATATTTTGTACGCCGTACAAAGTTTTGATATACCTTCATAGGTTTCGCACTGTAACTTGATATATTTTTTATGGATAGGGAATATAATTGATTGGCTCCACTTGCTTGGCATTTGTTCTTGTTGCCAAATGCACTAGTTGACTTTTTGGATGGCATTCTGAACGCCATTGCCACCATATTTGATGAGTCCTACTAGGATTTCATCGATGCCCAGTGCTTTGTTATTCTTTTGGGCTTCGATAGTAGAACGAACCTCATCCAGAGTTGGTGGGGCGAATGGAAGTTCTCTCGGAATATCCATAGGGTCCGATGTTCTGGAGATGTATAATGACCATCTTTCCTTAATCCTGTTTCCATCAGTGATGATGTTGCCATTGTCATCACGGCAGAATGTGGTCTTTAGTTGATAAACTCGTTTCAGGCTTTTCACTACTATGCATGCTTGCCTTGTGCTCTTACTCGCTAGACTTACGTGATGCTTCCCAATTAGTTCTCATGGTATTTACTTTACTTAATTCTAATAATTTTGTATGCAACTCTTCTGAGATTTTTATAATGTTCTTTCTTCGTCCTGGTTTTTCTACCTAAATATTTTTCATACGAATGATTTTTTTGTCCAATGTTTCCTGGCACTCATCAGTAAACCGATAATTTCTTTTGCCACTGGCTCAATGTTCGATCGTCTATTCTGCCACGGTGATAATTGTCGCTTTGGTATCCACGCATAGCTCGTTACTTGCTTTCAGTTATAGGCCTCATAGGATCCGAGCCAGCTTGTTGTCAAGGGTCCCTGTAAAAATTTCCCCCACAGACGCCGTTTGAGGTCTGCTGATGTTGAATTTTTGTAGAGACTGGTCTTCACTGAATTCGTGACATATGGCATCGATATGTTGATTCGATCAAGTAATGTACGGACGTCAAGAATGCTCGAGGAACATTCCTGCTGGATCAGAACGTGGTCGGTCTGGTTTTGGGTGCTGCCATCCTATGATGCCCAAGTCATTTTATGTATGCTACATGCAAAACCAAACAGGCGCTAGTTATTGTTAGTTAATTCATCGTGAAGGCTGGCTCCTCAAGTCATTCCCCAATGATTTTTTTAATACTAGCCTTAATATTGTAATCACCCAGAAATAAATTTGTATCATCTGCGGGAAATGAGTCGAATAGTCTTTCCAGGTGTTCGTGTCTTCGTCCTTTTATTCTACTTTATACGGATTGGACACAATTGTAGATTTACTTAACGTTAGTAACGCGTGATTTTAATTTCCTATCTACAATAAAGGCCATTCTGAATACTTGTTTTCCAGCATGGTTGACACTTTTCAATATTGTGTGCAATCTCATGTCTTGAATATAGTTTCTAGCTCAATTCATTTCCCGGATTGCCAGAACATTTAATTTGTATTGACAAGCCTGTTGTTAAAAATCCTTAATAGTGCCAGGGTTGTTCAGTGACCTAGCATTCCATAATCCAACACCATAGTTCTTTTTTCGGTTGCAAAGTTGTTTCCATTGGCTCAATCCATTCTGAGGCTCTGTTGCAAGTTTTGAAAGAATTTAGGATTTTTGAGGGACAGGCAGCTAGCTCATCGCCCAACCTCCATTCCGCCAACATTGTTTCTATTTCTTCACCTTTTTGTGTCGATCTTTTACAATATTAAGTAAGGTTGGTAGTAAAGCCCTTGGTGAGAGTCCAGTTGACATATTTCGGCATTTAATGCCCCAATATTGGGGACCCTGTAAACACAATACGCAACACCAAGATTTTTAACTATCATTTAGTAGATCAAATATTAAGTCAAAGCTTTTGGTCTTTCCAAAAACTTAGATAACTATAGTTTCCGAGGTAACTGAACGAAGAGCGAACGAATAACTCATGACAATCGAGGGCAGGGCTCTGTAAGAGCAAATAGCTTAGCACATATAATTTTAGTGAAGTTGGAAGAATAGGTTATGCAAATTTTTAGTACAAAGGTTTTGGAGATGTCACGAGAACCAGAAAGCCTTAAATCAATTAATCGGTGACGTGCACTCATATTCTGCATACAAAATGAGTTTTAATGAAGCCTTATCAAATGAAGGGGCGGGCTTCAATAAAGCTAAGGTAACCCAAAGCGAATTTGTGTATTTAGGTGCCAAAATAACGAGAAACAGTAATGAAAGAGACGAAACACGCAGAAGAATACAGCTCGCAAATAAAATATTTTATTCAGTTTTGACGATCTTGAAGACCAGCTGCATATACAAGGAAACAAAGCTCCAAGTATACAATTCTGTGATAAGACCTGTGTTATACTATAAGTGTGAAACATGGACGCTAACCCAAGCATCCGCAAATATATTGACCACTGGGTCCTGAGGCGAGTGATCGGAGCGAAACTAGATGGGGACCAATGGCAAATTCGATACAACCATGAGCTGTATGAAACTTTTGACGAGCCAGATGTTTCAACGATTGTAAAACTGCAGAAGCTACAATGGGCTGGACATATGAATCGTGTGGACGAACAACGGATACCCAAAAGGATATTCGTTGGGAGAACTAAAGGCTGAACACCAATGGGGAAACCGAGGAAACGCTGGTCTGACTCGGTCGACGAAGACAATTCACCGCTGCCGGATTTCGAAATTGGAAGCGTGATCAATGGATTGAAACAGTTGGAGGTGTTATTTGTAGGAAGGGAAGGCCCAAGAGGGGCTGTAGTGCTACGAAGAAGAAGAAGAAGAAGAACCCAAAGCAGCGAGAAGCTTGTGGGTACAATTATCTGACACTATGTAGAAAGATATGCCAAATATTGTAGTTTACGGTACAGGTATTTACTATTTTAGCCATCTTGTCTAGTGCATGATCCTTTACCCAGTCTTGCTTTATGATAGCTTCTATTATTAATTTGTTCCAGGATACAAGAGAGATGAATATTTTATATTTCTGAGCGATAACATTTATTTTAATCATCAATTTACGTTTATATAATGCAAGAATAGGAATATAGTTATTGTCAATTAAATACTAATTAAGATTAGTTATTTATTTGAAGAAATCCCTCACTTTATACCAATTAAACTTCAATAAATATTATTGTTGAATTAAACAGTATTTTATGGTTGAAAATAGTTTAAAATACTGTATGGAAAATTTTCCATTCACATTTCAGCAATATTTGCATTACCAGGTCAATTTCCACTAGAGATTATTTAACTTTACTACGATTTGTTGAATATAGACCCAGATTATATATTTCATTTTAATCTACCAATTAGAAAATTACATCAACAAAATAAATATTATAAACAACGTGAAATAATAATAGAATATTAACGATGAAATTATTATCAGTTATTTTTGAAATAAGCTGGCGCTATCTGTCAAATAAAATAAAATATTTTGTTTATGCATTCAATAAATGCCCTTTTGACTGTATAGATTGCATAATTTAAATTCAAATCTTTCAAATGAATCGCATCTATGAGTATATGCCTATTATCTTTTAGGTATGTTAAGAGTTCACTCTGACTACGGTTACTACTTTTTTGGCTTGTCAAACATATTTCAAATATTAAGTAGACACATTGTTACTAGAACTAAAGGATTATTCAAAATTTGATTGATAGGTATGAATTGTATTGACTAAATATTTCTACAATGTAATATTGAATCAGAAAAAAATGATTTACTTACATTCAACACTATCAATATAGTGTTGTCCTTCCAGTACAAATTATTTCAATGAAGTTTAGACTGAAATGAGACAAAACAAATAAACAATTATTGTGTGGGTTGTTATAATTGCCGACAAGAAATTTAATTTAATTATTGTATATGAAATATTTAATACATAGTTAAAGTTTTAGTAGCTTTGATTTATTTGCAATAATAATAAGATTAGATTAGATTTAACAAAAGTATGGCTTTTTTATGGTGTTTGATAAGATGTGAAAAGTTCATGAAGGACAGCAGCGGTGGAATGCTCTCTAGCTAGATTAATGCATTCCGCTACAAATATCATCCCTGGGAACGTGTACGCTTGCTGGCAGCTAGCTGTTTGCCATATCATGGTGCAAGTCCTTTTCCCCATCACAAGGCACAGTACAAAAATATTTACCAAGCACACAAATTGATAGATTTTAAAAGAGAGATCCTAGGCTTAGCCCGGAACTCTAGTCTTTTATGAATAAATAAAAAAACCTCCCCAGATTTTTATCACTCAACCTCCCGAGTTATGTAAAAACAGTGTCACTAACGAGTAAGTTGGTTGACCATGGAAAAGTGGGGCATCAGTTGGAGTTGGTGTGCCCTCGCACCACTCCCAACCGGCTAGTTCCGATGGCACGAGTCAAAATGAAACGACTTCCCATCCTTCGTTTCTAGTTCCGTGGTTCCGAAGCCCAGTTCAGGATATCACGGGCATGCGCACGTGGCCTACGGAAAATTCTCGGAACAGCCATTCTTCGCAATTTCAATTATAAATTGCCAACTGGTGGGGACAACAATGATTACTGTAACGATATTGACGACGGCAACAGGGTTTTCCAGTAAGAGGTGTTATTTTGATATTAAAAGAAAAATGCCATTTTTTAATATAAATGACCGAATGTTTATTTCATTATAAAGAAGAAGGTATGCCGTTAATAGCGAAAAATAACATCAGGCAAATGACCACCACGACCACGCTTACAGAACTATATCCTTTTCATGAAATTTTCCATAACCAAATCGCAAAGTGGCTGCCCTATGTCCTCGATAACCTCACGAATTTCATCTTCGAGGTCTTGAATCGACGCTGGGCTGTTGACGTAGACCTTTTCTTTCACGTGGCCCCAAAGGAAGAAGTCGCAAGGTGTTAAATCACAAGATCTCGGTGGCCAATTGTGATCACCTCTTCGAGAAATAACACGGTCCGGAAACTTTTCCCGTAAAAGATCAATGTTTTCGTTGCTTGTGTGGCATATAGCGCCATCTTGTTGAAAGTAAACGTTTTCTAGATCAATACAATCCAATCCCGGCCATAAAAAATCGTTATTCATCTTTGATAGCGCAATCCATTCACCGTAACTGTTACTCCAGCCTCATTTTCAAAAAATAAGTTCCAATGACTCCGCCGGACCATAAACCGTGCCAAACAGTCACACTTTGAGGATAGAGAGGCTTTTCAACAATAACTCTTGGGTTTCCCAAGCCCCAGATGCGACAATTTTGCTTGTTGACGAAGCCACCGAGGTGGAAATGGGCCTCATCACTCAAGATGGTTTTTCGATGAAATTCCGGATCATTTTCATGCATTTCAAGGACCCAATCAGCAAAGACACGACGTTGTTGATGATCGACCGGCTTGAGTTCTTGTGTTAACTGAACTTTATAAGTCTTAAGACCCAAATCTTTATGCAAAATACAGTGTAATGACATTTGTGGAATGCCTAATTCTAAAGAACGACGAGGAATGGACAAACCTGGATTTTCTTCAACACTTTCGGCTGCAGCAGCAATATTCTCGGCTGTTCTTGAGTGACGTGCACGAGTTTTATTCTTCACATCACTAAGTTGTCCCAACAGCTCGAATTTTTCCACCAATTTCTGTATTGCGGTTCGACAAGGTGCTTCACGACGACCCAAAAATGTTGGAGTTTTACGAATCGTCTCTGCCAAATTTTCACCATTTTTTAGTGTTTCGTTCCTGTTTTATTAATGGCGTCTATAGGTCAAATGTTAAAAAATGACAGCTTCAAAAGTGATATCTACCGAAATAGCGGGCTATTCAAAATAACACCTCTTATTGGAAAACCCTTTATTTGCTTCTTGCTTTGTTTCTTGAACGCGCCAGGCCTGGGCTCAGCTGACGTACCTCGGACCAACTGACCGGCCCCTGGGAAAATTCGGAAGTGTGCAACACAGGTTAAATGGAAGGTGTGGGTACTAGGTGAATGTACTATGGTTGGGGCTTATACCTGGGCGGACGGCTTTTCTAATGTACTACTCGCACAAGACAAAGACTCTCTGTACGTGGAGTTCGAAATCCGAGCAGCGATGAACTGTCTTCGTCGACCGAGTCAGACCAGCGTTTCCTTGGTTTCCGCACTGGTCTCTAGCCTTCAGTTCTCCCAACGAATACCATTTTGAGTATCCGGAGTTCGTCCATACGATTCCGTAATTGCTTCAATTTGATTTTCACACCAAAATTCTAAGTGACGTCATATAAAAGAAAAATTCCACGCACGCCAGATAAGATCAACTCGACCCAACAACGTACCCAATGACTCTTTTTCATATAAATACTGCATCTATTTATGCACTCATAAATACATATATCAAAATTCAAATTATTATTTGCATTTTATGTCATTGCATAAATCACGAAATCTCTTTCAACAACCGAAAAAAATTAATTATAAAATCCACCCACAGTTTCAGCTTTCTCCGTTTTTTAATCGTGATCAAATAGACTTTGAACTAAATTAAATGTTATAAATAAATTCATTTTGTTTACACTACAATAAATTATTTTAGGAATGCACTAATATATTATCTTGTAATTTTAGCGCCAAATAACCGATACATCATGTATGAATTCGCGCTTCATGGTAGTCGGCTGTACAAAGTTAAATTGAATTGAACAAATTTAAGGCATTATTACCTACAGTAGTTTTCATGAATTATAACGAATACCAATATTGAATTGGTTGTGAATCAATTTAAAACGCTTATTTAAATTGGTGCCCATTAAAATTGGATGTAGGCTTACGAAAAAATTGATCGAAGGCCAAAAAGGTTGCTGAAAGGTTTTAGAATGTTGTAAACCGATTTAAAATGCGAGACTATTGTCATTGGTTTTAAATTTATAAAAAAACTTTATTGCTGGATGTAGTATATTTCTCTTCAAAGATTTGTGTCTGAGTTTTTTTTTAAATATTCCGAAAAGATTTCCGCCAACTTTAACTTTCTTTAAGAATGTTAAGTAGTTTGTGATTGTAGTTCAAAAAGTGAATTAACATAGATAAATATAGCGAATTTAATTATTGCATTGACCTGTAACAAGATATTGCAATTGTAAATTTATTTCAGGATATTTACAAACCAGTTCCATATTGTTTATGAATAAAAAAAAATAAGAAGGTATTATCGCATAACTAACTTTTTTTATGTGCTAATAACACAACCGAATGAGATAATTTCTTATCACTTTCACTCGCTTATTTGAATTTATAATTCTAATTAGAATCATATTGATAACATTTGATACTTTAAACTAGTAAATAGTATGAAAAAAAAATGATTTTCACTCTTTTATTCGGGTCCGAAAAAAGCGTTCATAATTGATAATTTTTATTCATACTTTTCTGGCTGATTTGGGAAACTTATCTACCTTGTACCGAAGTTAGAGAAAAATAAACATGATCAAACAGTTTTCGATAAAATTGCGTTTAATTTTTAATTCTTGTAAGATACTTAAATTAATATTATACTTACACATCATTAAAAAAAACTTTGAGTTTCAAACTTTTTCTGATTATATTTTTATCAGCCACACGCTAGTATAAAGTTTAACTTTTATTCAAATAATATTTACAACATTAATCGTTATGTTTTTCCTTTTCCGGTTTTTGAGTGCCCCAGAAATTTTTAATGTTAATTGTTTTTGGAAATAGAAGAAAACTTTTTGCATGTTTATATGTTTTGAAATCTTAGAGTAACTATGGAGAAGATTCAAATTTGCACACGTGGGTTGCAATTTCTTATCACTTTGGTTTCTGGCTTTTCCTATGATGTGTTTTAGTCGTCAATCTATAAACCACGAAGTACCTGGAGCTACTGATCGACTCGAAGATGAGTTTCTCCCAGCAAATTAGGGCAACGGCTGAGAAGGCAGCTTCGGGAATATCGGCTCTGAGTCAACTTATGGCTAATGTAGGGGGACCCAGCCCATCTAGATGACGCCTCTTGATGAGTCTGTAGGGTCAGTCCTACTGTACGGAGCGGATATATGGGGTGACGCTCTCAGTAAGGAGATATACCGAAAGCGCTTGGCACAGGTACAGGAAAGAGGAGCCCTGAGGATTGCATCTTCGTATCTGACAGTCTCTGATTCGGTGGTGAGAGTTATACAGGCGTGATACCTGTTGCCCTCCTTGCAAGAGAGTGCCGTGCTATTTACCTGCATCGAAACGAGGACGCAAGGGCGATGGTTGTCCGCGAGGAGAGAACGCTCACTAAACGACTGGCAGCAGCCTTTGGTGAATTGCACGAACTGCGCGCCTCAACTCGGATGTGAGACCGTGGCTAAATCGAAGGCATGGTGAGACTGACTTCCATTTGACACAGCTTTTGAGCCGGCATGGGTGTTTCAGTCTAACCTGCACAAGATTGGTAAGTCACGGTCCCCCGGTTGAGGACGACAATTCCTGCCACACATTTTTTGCGTCCAAAAAATGGGACAGACTGGGGCAGGACCTCAACAGAAAGACGGGAGAGCTCACCACGGATAGTATGGTAGGAGTGATGTTCGAATCGGTTGACAAATGCAACCAGGTGGCATTTTATGTTCTGACAGTTCTAAAAGATAAAAGGGGCTCACAGCAGCTGGGGGCGTTCGGGCTGGGGGATCTCTCCCCTCCCGTTAAAAAGGTTTACGCCAGCTTGAAGGTGCCTCACGGCGTAACAAAACGAGGCCTGGCCCGAAGTACTGTGTCAAATGGTTCCAGGCTGGATTCTCGATTTGGCAAGGGAGGTGTTTAGTGGGTAGTCGAGTCACTTGCAAGCATAGGAGTCCCACACTCAGTGCGTTGATGGCATTCACCTCCCAACCACAAAAAAATTCGATATACCATACCATCCGCAGCAGCTTCTGATTCGATGGCAATGTCGATTTCTTGGCAATAATCACTGATAATCTTAGTTCACTGAACCAAAAATAAAATT
The DNA here is from genome assembly GCA_963969285.1 of Odontomyia ornata. Lineage (NCBI taxonomy): Eukaryota > Metazoa > Arthropoda > Insecta > Diptera > Stratiomyidae > Odontomyia > Odontomyia ornata. Next base: position 229,105,996 of record OZ017741.1, on the reverse strand, counting down.
TACGTAATTCGATTCCTGAACACAGTTTTGAGATTCTGCCTAACACAGCAATCTAAATTTATAAAGTGTGAAAAGTCATCATCACCATCTATGGTGCGACTGTCAAAGCCAGGTCTTGGCCTCTAGGATTAATCTTCTCCCATCATCATGGTTCTGTGACCTTGTTCACCAGCTGATCACTCTCAGCAAGGATCTGCTGTCAGCTTCTATCGTGTCTTCCCATGAAGTCCTCGGACTACTCACCGGACTCTCTATCCTTTAATGTTCTTTTGGCTAGCCGGCATTCATTCTTTCAACATTTTCCGACTATTTTAATTTGCGTAATTTTATGCAAGCATATACAGGTGCTTTGTCCAATATTTCATACAACTCATTGTTGTAACGTAGTCTCCACTCTATACCTTGTTTCACTGGGCTGCCGATTTTCCGGAACATCTTACTTTAAGGAGCTGTAAGCAATAATACCATAGCAGGAAAAACGGATACAAGATAGACCCGACGGATAAGATCAGAGGAGACTTTAGAAAATAAAAAAAACGCAACAAAGAAATGGAAAAAGATGAGAAAACTAGGATAAAATTAACGTACACGGGTAAATCAATATACAAATCAGTCAAATTTTGCAAAAATTTTTACAACAAGAAACAACCTAGGGCGAATTTTATAAAAAAACACAAGCAAAGAAACCCCATTATAAAAGTAGGGTGAATACAAGCCAACTTGCGCATGTCAATACAGCTACGTTGGACGAGCAGGACGTAAAATAAGAACGAAATTCCGTGAGCACATAAGGGATTATAACAAAAAGACGCGGAAACCTGACGCAACACTGGAATCCAACTTCGCAAATCACATGTTTGACAACATATGTATACCAAATCACATTAAAAAACCGTGCTGCTACTTGTAAAACAGAAAGGGCGATGTCTGATGGATAATAAATGAACAAAAAAACACCTTTTTGGATGTAATATTCGAGCTCTTAAAACGACTCCACAAAAACAAAGAAAAAAAACCATAACTACGGATATAGTCACAAGAACTCGAGTCATAAAATACCCATGAAAGTAAAAACAAAATCACTGACTTTGCTTACCTGTAGAAAAGAACTGTCCATGCAATCAATAAAAACAATCGAAGGACAACGTCCTATACGAAAGTGATCTTGCTGCCTGCTCGCACAAAAATGAACGAACATATGTTGGGTGACTAAGTACCGCACGATCTGCACAAATGCTAATTAGAATAAGGAGGATACTACACTGACAAAACAAGTCTGTCGAAGAAACAATTATTACAACGGATGACGGGAAAACATTGAAAAATTCATCAATTTAAGCCGCAGGAAAACTAGGCGAATATCAAGTACACTCGTAGAAAAGGTTATCAGTTTTGTAAATATATGAGTCCTGTTCACAAAAAACTTTGATATCCACTTTCGATTAGATCTTATGTGAAGCGCAGGAAAACTGAATAAGGAAATATGGCAGTTACTAGCAAAACGAATATTTTAAAGACTTTCACGGTGATTTTTTGGTATAACTCAACGATTTATATGTTGATTATCTACGTTTTCATAATATACAAAGTAAGTATGAGCAAGCAAAAAACCAATAAATGACTTACATTACGAAGGTGGTTTCAGTCCCCCATAAAACGCGTCCTCAGTAGACGGATAGAGGGGGCCCTAAGCGGCTAGCTGGCGGGTATATGGTTAATAAAATAGCACTCGTGGGCCAGAACCGACTAAGTTGAAGCACTGACGATGCTACACTTAATATTTACTTGTGATGGAACTAGGACAACAGCATCGGATTGGATAAATTACGTCAATCGCAACGTATGAAGGACTATTCTTTTGTAACTTGACGTATTAGATCATTAAGCGGACCAGGTACACTGCGATAACTTCTGGATGAAATAAAGAAATACAGAATCAACACCCTCGCAGTGCAAAAGACGAGACAGCACGGTTAAAACATGGTTGACATGCAACCGCACACTGTGTTTAAGAGCGGAAAATTGCAAGAAAGCCATAAGCGTGGAGTGGCTTTTATTGTTGGCAGTACATTTAAATAAATTCTCGCCGAATTCAAGCCCGTTGACGAAAGGATCTGTGCGAATCGTATCAAGACAAATTTTTTTAATGTCTGGCTGGTCAAATGTCACGTACCCATAGAAGACAAGGAGGAGACAATCAAGGACGAATTTGACAGCACTGTTCATGCATTGCCGTCAAACAACCTAAAAATTATTCTGGGTGGCTTCAATGCCAAAATTGGCCAAGAAAGAGCACATAGAGGAACAACTAGAGGGCAGAGCCTCCATGAAGAGACCGGCAATAACGAACAAAGCTTGATAGACTTCACTGCTGGAAGAGGCTTCACAGTAAGCTTCGCACGCTTTCTGCATGGAGACATCCATAAGAGAACGTAGGCATCTCCAGACGGACGAACCAGATCGACCATGTTCTCATAGGAAAACGAGCTGCCACCAACATTATCAACACGCGTTCGTTCTGCGGCGCTGTTCGTGATTCGGACCACTACCTCAAGCTCCGATGCCGCATCTCCAAGAGCTGTAAACAAGGAGCATCAGTTACTCTAAGGTACCAGATACATATGCTAAATGATAGCTCAGTAAGACTCAAATACATGTCAGTGCAGGACAATTGCATTATCATAACCCCGGCAGGCGGGAGAAAGTAAAGATGACATTAAAACCATGTGAAAGACAGTAGGAGATGCAGTTACAGAAGCAGCCGAAGAGGTCTTGGGGCACCCGCCAAAGAAAAGGAACGACTGGTGCGACGAAAAATGCGAGGAAGTGATTAAAAAAGGAAGCAGGTACACAATAAATACAACCAGCAACCAACTAGTACCACAGAAAAACAATATTAAGCCCTCCGGCCGACACACTAGAAAAATGTGCTGAAAAAAGAAACGACTGACCATCTACACCAGGATCTAACAAATAAATGAAAAAACTATCCTCCATGAAGTCAAATCGGCGAATGCCTCTGTTAAACAACTAATAGATGGATTCAATCCAAAAACAAGTCTTTGCAAAAGCGTACAAGGAGCAACCATGGGCAAAATAGTTAAAATTAACAACTGATGTCTGCAATATTTCCAGAAGCTGTTCACAACATCCCCAACAATGACTGAAGCTGTGAAGATCTCAGAAGCAGAACAAGAGGTCCTAGTATGTCATACAAAAGCAACCTGTTATTACAACATTACAGACGGTACGTTACTACACAAGTCGCGCCAAGTAGTAGCCTATGCGGAAGACATTAATATTTTGTCACGGCTGTTAACAACTGCCAAAGAACTTGTACTGAAATTCACTAGCGAAGCAAAACTAGTAGGGCTGCAAATCAATGAGAATAAAGCAAAGCTCATGACGCAGTCAAGGAAAAATTCCTCGAATACACAAAATATCACACTTGAAGAATACAATATCGAAAATATGGGCAAGATTGTGTATTTAGGCGCCAAAATAATGAGAACCGATAATGAAAGAGACAAAACACACCAAAAAATACAGCTTTCAAATAAAATATTTTATTTTGACGATCTTGACGACAAAGCTCCAAATATACGAATCTGTGATAAGATCTGTGCTTTGCTGTGGTTGTGAAACCAAGCTAAAGACAGGTCCTGAGGCGAATAACCGGAGCAAAACTAGATGGAAACCAATGGCGACTTCAATACAACCAGCTGTATAAAATTTTTGACGAGCCGGAGGTCTCAACGATTGTAAGACTTCAGAAGTTACAATGAGCTGGATACGTGAACCGTATGGAAGAACAACGGATACCAAAAAGGTATTCGTTTGGAATTGAAGGCCAGAGACCAGTGAAAAGCCGAGAAAATACTGGTCTGATTTGGTCGACGAAGACAGTTCATCGCTGCTTAGATTTTGAAGTTGGAAGACGCGGTCAGAGGACTGAGACAGTTGTTTGCAGGAAACGAAGACCCGAGAGAGGCTGTAGCGCTATGAAGAAGAAGAATAGATAGAATAACAGCAGAACTGCTCCATAGTGGGGTCCCCATCTAAGTAACTTCCCGCATCGATGTATATGCAGAAAACGGTCAAAGGACTGCGGAAAAAGTGTAATATGTCCACTACACAAATAGGGGATAAGTTAAGGTGTAAAAAATATAGAGGCATCGCTCTACCGTGTACGTCTTATACAGTGCTGTCCAAAATCAGAGACAGCAAAGTAAGCCATACTATGAAAGTATTATAGGAGACTATCAGGGAGGGTTTAGAAGTGGATCGTCTACAATGGACCAAATATTCTCAGTGAACTGCGTGCTCGAAAAATGCTGGGAATAAAACCTCGATGTATATTAACTGTTTGTAGACTTCAAGCAAGCATACGACAATGTTGACAGAAATGCACTGTACGAAATAACATTTAACTTTGGCGTCCCAACAAAACTAGTCCACGTGATCAAAGTCACGATGCTAAATACAGAGTCCCAGATCAAGGTAAACGGTGAACAAACGAACAGTTTCATAATAGAATCATACTAAAAACAAGGGGATGGACTCCCGTGCTCTGTTGTATTGCGCTAGAACATGCTATCAGCAAGACATCAGCTCGGTACATCAATGTTCAAGCCCACACAATTACTAGAATATGCCGATACCGTCAGCATTATGACACGTTAAATCTCAGATGCCAAAGGAGTGTATCTGAGCCTCGAATCTGAAGCAAATGGAATTAGCCTTTGAGTAATGAAACTGAAACTAAACTCATGACTCAAACGAGGAAGAAAACTCCAGTTTGACAAAGCCTAATTGTACGCGTTACAACCTTGAAAGTGTGGATAACTTCATTTACCTTGGATCCAATCTGAATACAAGAGGCGCCGAAACGGACGAGATTTGACGCTGCATAAACGCCCCAAATAAAGCCTGTTACTCTGTACTTCTAATTCTAAGGTTCAGAGTGGTGCACAGGCAAAATAAGCTTCGTATGTATTTTCAAATCACTAGTCAAACCTTCGCTTCTATGTGGAAGTGAAATATGGACCCTGACGAGCGAATCAGAAAAGACAGTGGATATATTTGAAAGCAAAGTGCTGTGGAAAATCTATGGCCCTGTGAAACAAGGAGCAGAATGGAGACTTTGCTACAACTATGAGTTGTATGAATTATTTTACAATCCACCGGTTTCCTCTAGGGTAAGATTACGTTAATTGCAATGGGCGGGCCACGTACGAAGAATGGAGGAAACCCGGCTATCCAAAAGAACATAGAAGGGTAGAGCACAAGCTAGACGTCCAGCGAGAAGACCAAGGACTTGATGGAGGGACACGATAGAAATTGACAGCAGATCCTTGTTGGGAGTGAACAACTGGTGAACAAGGTCGTGGAACCGTAATGATTGGAGGAGATCAATCCTGTAGGTTAAGACTCGGCATGGGCTGTCGTGCCATATATGATGATGACTTATATTACGACCACTTGAAGAATCTATCAGCCAATTTGTGAGAATGATGAAAAGCTGCGAGGGATTATTGAAGTATTAAAGAGTGTCAGAGTTGCGAATCTAATGCCTCAAGGGTTCAAAAGTCTACCAAAAATCTATTCATATCTGCTATAAATGCTTTGAATCATGAAGTAGCGAGACGGTTGTGGCAGGATTAAAGTAAGCAAACCAAATGGAATTTAGTAAAAAGCATATAGGAGTTCAAGAAAAACTGAAAATATTTTGCCCACCAGCCAAATATAAAGTTATGGTTTCATTAGACCTGAAAGCACTCTTTCTTAGCATACTAGTAATAGTAGCGCTCGCGTCGAATAATGGTTGGTGAAACAGGACAAGTTTTTTCCATGAGAGGCAAAAGAAAAACAGCGTTCCTAGCTGTCTTATGTGTGAATGGTAGAGAACTACTCCACCTTTAAAAGAAAACTTTTCAAAAAGAAGTATGAGGTACCTATGGGTTACTTGCTTGCTATTCAACTGAAGGATGTACTTGGATTGGAGTAAACGATTTACTACTGAGATACTAGATTATGTTAGATATGCAGATGACGTTTTCAAAAGATAAGCTAATGATGTTGGAAGAAAAGTGATATGCATGTGAAATCGTGTGGTGACTTTCCCGATTTGAATTTGAGTCAACCTTGCAAAAAGGTATTAATAACTCAACAATAACAGCGCCATCAGCCCAAATAAAAAAATGTGTTGCACTTTGAATGGTGAATTATTTACTGAAAGTGTCATAGCATTGATTTGTCTTGCACTCGTACATCAATCACAATCATTCTTGCATAACAGCAATTATCTCAGCCGAAAGTTTTTTTTCAGTGGAAACAATGTAGCAAAAAGAAAGTTCATAATCATTCCACCGATGCCATAAAGTGATTGTTTACGAAATTCGATTCGTCACGACCACTCATTGTCAATCAAATATTTTAGCCTTACACTATTGGAAATAAGACATTCAAGTAAGTGAGATATTAAGACATACTCATACGAATACTCGAGTTGATTGAGAAACGCTGAATTTATGTTCATAAATAAATTCCAATAAAGACATACCGAATTAAAAAAGTCAAAACTGATCAAATTACATGATTATGACAGCACTTGAATACCAGGGTCTTCATTGCGATAAATTGATGTAAGATTTATAACTATCATCAATCCGGAACATAATTTCACCTTGTATAGAAATAAACCCTTTTACTACAGTCATAAATCGCTGAAAAATCGAATGCATTAAACATCAAATTTCCATTAGAGCTTGATTTGAGTTAATTTTCACACAAATCTCGTTAAATATTTCCAAACAATCTCACACTAGCACTGTATAATTATCATTGATTTGAAAATTATTGTTATCATCTTTTCAAACTATACTCATTAATGATGTCAAAAACGCAATAAAAAACTGTTTGAGCAACATTTAGATGGAAAATTATTTAAAAATTCCAACCATACTGCATTTATTTTTGTGGTTTGAAGAAGTGAAAAACGGTTTTTTATTTCATCCATTCCCTACAGCTCTTCACTATTTTATCTAACGATTACAAATTGAATAAGACCAACAGGGCCCTACGATCAATCAATCGATTATCAACGAAATATATTTTATTTTTAACGACCAATTAACATAAGATGCCCTCAACCACGACATTTATGGGAACGACAATTTTATGATTGCTAACTTCAACAGGTCTTGTGAGGAGGATAACACTTCAACCTGCTGCTGTACCTTGATCACTTTAGCATCCATTCTTCTGCTGCATGCATATGGTGACGGCAATCACACAGTACATCAATTTTATGCATGATCATTAACTAGTTCAAAACCTTTCCACATATTCGTCATACAGAAGGGGGAGACCTGTTCCCTCGCGACTAAGCTTGACTAAAATACCACCTCAGCATAGACAAGGAGCTAGGTCTTGAGGTCTTCTACTGAATGGTGGTGCTGGTAAGCTGGCTTAACTATCTTTTCCTTCCCGTTCATATATGACATGGTGTTAATATATGTTGCTCGTAGGCAAACCATAATGAATTTAGTCATTCCGGTTTGTGGTATGTTGCATCTACTATTGAGAAAAGCTTAAAAGCCGGTACATGCGACAAAAATAACTTGATCCATAAAAATGAATGCCTTGCAGCGCAACTGCAACAGCAACACACAACAGCTAGAAATATGTGAACGCAGTGCGGGAAATTATTGGACGTTAACGAAGAGAGTTAAGAAATTATACCGGTGGATTATGTATGCATGTATGTAGATAAGTTCGATTACCTAGTCAGTGGGTTGTTAATACCTCTCATAAACATACGAGCATAGGTGAAAGATGGTAGAAACTATCTTGCGGGGAGAAGATTGATGGGAAACTTATAAATCAAGTAGCCCACACGCATATGAATTCGAGTATGCAATATTATGTGCAGCCTAACATTTTCTGCCCACTTAATAGCATCATATGCTCCATCGTGGCCTTTATCGCGACAATTTTCTTTTCTGATATGACCATAAAAGCAATGTAAGTAGAGCGATGAGATGAATTACAACATTACCCTGAGGTATCGCACCTTATTTGATGCGTTGTTGCTGGGTTGGATTAATTTAGGTTTTTCTTTTTCAATTGAGATGCATTCAGAATAATTGTATGTAATACAATGTTGCAGAGAAGAGTTTAACTGGAACGTATCTTACTCGTATGACCCTTATAACCTTCGTCTAGTTAAGAATAAATATTGCTTTATTTAGGGGACTTATCTGAAATCGGAATGCTCAATGTTTTGCTGGAAATACTTCGTAAGTTATAATGTTTTCAGGGCTTTGTAAAAGTTATTTATGCTATTATTATTATGCTAGTTTTGCGTCATGTCTACCTATCCATCGGTCTCAGTAAGTTTTCTCATTTCCAGTGGTCTTTAACGGGGGTCATCCATGCACCCAGGTGATCCTGAAAAAATGTTTCTATGTGTCCATCGGTCACAGTAAATTTTCTTATTTCCAGTGGTCTTTAACGGGGGTCATCCATGCACCCCGGTGAGGCTGAAAAAATCAAGACTCGCCTATGAAACATCGAAGCAAAATTGGGCACAATACGTTACATCAAGGTATGTTTACTCGTATATCCTAAAAATATTCAAGATTATCAAACTAATGATAGATAATCTTTTGGATCTACTTATCGGATCTTTCAAGCAAATGGTACCTCTAGAAATATTGAAGGTACTGAAATAAGGCTTCAAGGAACACCAGTAACGATCGAGAATGTACTGTACATTTCGACCTACCAGGCGGTCTCAGTGGTATACAAGGTGCGTTTCAAAATATACGAGACTTTTGTCATAAACATTTTTGGTGGCGCCATCTGTGAATGAGATAGTGCGTTGGAAAGTTACATCCATCCCTGACTTCCAGTGAAAGCTTGGTGACATTCGGGCCAGTGGAAGCGAAGTTATTGCGTCTAAAGTGACAGTATTTTTGTGTCATCGGTACAAAAATGAGTATCGAGAAGAGAAATAATATCAAATTTTGTTTTAAAATCGGTAAAACGTTTACCGAAACATTTGAATTAATGAAAAAATTTATGGCGATGATTGTCTATCTCGTGCCAGAGTTCATGAGTGGTTTACACGTTTCAGAGATGGTCGTGAGGAGATAAATGACGATGAACATACGGTCCGCCCAAAATCAGTGATCACCGAAAACTCCATCGAAATTGTGCGTAAAACTATCAAAAATGAGTCGAAAACATCGTTGAAATTTATGGAATCGGAGTTGAATATCTCCAAAAAATCGATTTATCGCATTTTAACCGATGATTTGGGCTTACGAAAGGTCACGTTTTTCGAAAATAAATGAAACTTTTGTCATAAAAATTCACTCTTGTGACTGATTTTTTGACTAGAAATCGCATTTTAAACATCAATCACTCACCGTATTCGCCTGATATGCTGTGAAGTACTCCTTTCTTCCTAGTCTAGTTCTATTCGTGAACAGTTCTCAGAGATGAAAGAAACTATGTATTATAATAAGACGCTATAAAAAAAACTCTGAGTTTATAAAAACTAGATGCCTTTAAGTATCTCGACGATAGGGTCTAAATGCCCTAAGATACTGCATTTTCAATCCTCTGGGCTTACCATTAATTTGAATTTATTAGATGTTCCTTACGTCTTTTCTTCAATAATGAGTTTGCGTTATTTACTGTTTCTGGAAGATTGTTGTATATACGCGGAACATCATTCGTTGCATCGTTCTTTTATCGATCAGTTCTGGCATAAGGTATTACAAAATGGTTAGCATGTCTTGAATTATATGGATTCATTTGTGATACTTTTATAAAGAGGTTTTGTTCTAATTCACTGGAATTTAGACATTTGTAGATAAACTTAGGTCCCTCCATAGTAATGATTTGCTGGGTGAATGCATTGGTCGCACACTAGTTTTGTTGGAGTGAGAATTGGAAGGTTTAGAATATTTTAAAGGCTTTAGTTAACATCCTGGATATAATCCCACCATACACGCAGAATGGTGTCAATCTTGGCTTTGAAGTCGTTTGTGATGATTCATCTTTTTTTGACCATGATCTTTTTTGAACGACATTCTCGTATCTTACCCACTTTCATCACCCGTAATGATTTGCTTCAAAAATGGCTTGATTTCGATGCGTTTTATTAGTATTTCGCAAATGGAAATTCAGTCGCTCAAATTTTTTGTGGTAATTCATGCGGCATCCAAACGTCGAGCTTCTTTGTGTATCTAGCCTTAAGCAAATGGTTCAAAACTGTTTGGTGATGGATATTTAGTTCTTTGGCAATGTTATCGTTGCTTATGTGTCGGGTTTCTTCAATTTTTTGTAAGATTTCATCGAATTTTTCAGTGATTGGTCGACCTGAGCGAGGTGCATCTTTGACATCAAAATTTCCAGAACGAAAGCGAGCGAATCATCTCTTGGCTGTGGCTTTTGGTAAAGTATCTTGACCGTAGATACCACACATTTTTTCACGAGCCTGCGATGCATTCTCACCTTGATCGTAGTGATATTGTAAAATATAACGAATTTTTTCAGAAATTTCAACCATTTTTAAATGAATACAAATTTTGACACGAATGTCGAAGTACAAAACTGTCCATATGAAAATTGTAGGCTGGAATGTCGCCTTTCAAACACATGTCAGTTTGACTCAATCTGATTAGTATTGCCTGATATATGACGATGAACACCATCTAGTGCAAAAAAGGCTCAATACTTTTTAGACTGTCCAATATTAAGGTTTTACTTTGACGATTGACTCCAAATGACCACCGCATAATGTAGCTTTGTCAGTACAAATGAATTTAATGCAAGTTTCTTTACATGCATATCTTCTCAACATTCCTATCATTGGTGCTAGTTGCCGCCTCAAATTATTTATGTATGACAACCATGGCAAACGATGATCTATGGTAAGACCGAGACATCTAATTTCAAACACTCTCTGCAATTTTTCGCCGCTAATTTTTAGGTCAACTTCTATGTGTCCCTTATTCTTCTGTTTAAAAATCATGTATTTCGTCTTTGTAGTATTCAGTGCTTGCTTGTGTTCGATAAGCCATGTAGTATATTTATCTAGATCCTCGTTGACGATATTCTCCATGGAAACTTTATCATGTCCTGAATAAAGAAGTATAGTATTATCAGCATATAATGTATGGTTTTCTCTCAGTTTACATATATTCAAATTATTAGTATATAGCAAAAACAAGGTTGGACCAAGTATGGATCCTTGAGGAACCCTCGATTTCATTGGTGCTAAAATGCTCAAGACATTATTAACTGAAGTTCTTTGGAATCTTCCTTTCAAATAACTTTTAAAAAGTTGTTTCGATTTGCCGTGAATACCATAAGATTCAAGTTTTTGAAGTAACAGGTCATGATCAACCGTATCAAAAGCCTTCTTCAAGTCCACAAAAATTGCAATAACATAATTTCCTTTATCAAGACTTTCATTAATGTAACATGAGACAGAAAGTAACGCGAAATTCCAAAAAATCAGCAGGGGCTGATGGAATCTCCAATCATATGCTTAAAATGCTTCCCTATGTTTTCTTTGTTCTCCTCGCGATCATTCTGAAGAATTGCATTTTCATTCACTACTTCCCTCAGCAATTGAAATGCGCAAAAATATTTGCAACACTCAAGAAGACGGGCATTACTGACGTAGTCGATACTCGTCCGATTTTGCTGCTTTCAAATATTGGTAAGCTGCTTGAAAGGGTAATACTTGAAGACATCATACAATTCTCTGTGAGGGCAAGAATTGTGCCGGAAATACAATTTTGCTTAAAAAAAGTCCACTCAATGATGGATGTTATGCCCGTCTTCCAAGCCCTTATATCGGCTTGGCGCAACAATAAAATTGTTGAAGCTTGTTGTAGTTTACCCGAAAGATGTGAAGAAAGCCTTTGGCTCTATATGGAGCAACGGGCTTCTCTACAAAATGCTTCCGGCCCATATTGTAAAAATTAAATTAGGCCTATTTTTTCAACTTATTTACCTATGACGTCCCAGGTATAAATGACGAATATAAGCACGGAATCCAGGTGAACATGAACCTCTTCACTGATGGCTTGTTAGTGTGGTCATCTGTACACAATTTGCGCTTTGCTAAGATGAGTTTCCAAAAATATTTGTAATCTCATTGCATATTACCGGAAATGGGGAATCAAGGTAAATGCAAAGGAAAGTGAGTTAATTGTGTTTAAGGACCCCCACAAAAACTTTGGTCATCGTGCAAGAGGCATCTGTGACTCCAGGATTAAGTTGAATGGGCAGATGGTGCACTGCTCTAGGCAAACGAAGTACTTGAGGTAGTTTTCGACAGGAAGGCTACCTTCAGTGCTCACGTTGATAATATTTTGAAAAAAGTGACTTATGCGTACCATCTTCTCATACCTTTTTTCAGGAAACAGTCAACAGCGAGCCAGCGAGTCAAGGTTTTGGCCTGTAAAATCGTGATTCGTCCGATTATCACAAATGCGGTGATGATATGGAATGGGACTCCGAAAACAAAATGAAGGCAAGATAGGGTTAGTGGAGCGAAAAATCGTTCGGGCTTGCACAGGCCTATAAAGACGGGAGGACGGACGGTCTTACCCCAATGAGGCACTGTAACAGGAGGCAGCAATGGAGCCAATAAAATCGTATGCGAAAAGGCTGGGGGAATCGGGAATCAGGAGAGCCAAGGAGCACAAGGCGGGCATAGTCAGGAGAGCGACGGAGAACCGCTCAATGGATGCAGCGAACGAGTAGTTTTAAGGTAGTCTTAAGGAAATAATGCACTTAATTTTAAGACTCTTAATTTTTAAATCTGCAGTTGTTAGATCAAATGAATTTTACACCAAACTTCTTTTTATAATCCATTCATGTTTGATAATGTTGTGGGTGTCAACATTTTAAAGTTTTGTTTTATCGATACAAATATTGAATATTGTAATCTAAGTAAAATAAGTTATTATTCAACTCCGGGAAAAGCCGAACCGAATATTAATAGGTTGTTGTTTATAAATAATCTTGATCTTGAATCTTGTGTTATTGTTGCTGTAATTCCATACAAGTGAAATGGCGATAACTCACTTGATTATGATCTGATTAACACGATATTTTGTAAGCATAAGGACTTTATATTAATCTAAATAACTGCAAATTAAGTTTAAGCGTACCGTTTTAATTTTATGGGAGAAAACGTAAAATTGACAAATCATACTATTATCAATTGACAAATCATACAATTACTAACAAAGTTGAGTGAATTTTGATTTCTGAGGTATTTGTTGTCCTTGTACTCATAAAGACCCACCTCCTTGATGTTTCGGCTACGTACATGAACCCTCTGATGCATATGATGACTTTTTTGTTTCAACTTCAGGACGCGAAACTAGGTCTTTTTAAAAAAAAATTTAATCACCCCAAAAAAAGAGTAAAGACACGAACTGTGAAAAGAAGAACTCTTGGTCTTCTTCTTTCTGGTTTTCGATCGTGAAGTTATAGTAATCGAGCAGTCACACAAGCAAACTGCTCGAAAACCTTCCCATCTCCTATTTGAAATTTTAAAGGCAGATTTAAAAAAATATTTAATTACTTAGATTCCTAATCGTAATTTGCAAAATAGTTTTTTTCTTATTATTATTATTAAATGTCATTTTTATATCAATTTCCCTTTATATTAAATTTAAATCTTTCCCTTTAATTATATTCGTCATGAAATTTAACTTTTTTTTCTATTTAAAACCTTCTTCATTTTCTTTACTTCAGTTAAATTTTTTTACTTCAGTTAAATTTTGTTTTTAAAAATTTTAAATCTGCAAATATAATTTCGAATATGGGAACGCTGATTTAGTACAGCCATCAGTGCCTTACACCACGCAGTGTAAGCGAACCCGGCTGAGCTGGCAGCCGCGGGAGTTAGCGGTAGACCGAAAGACGGAAAAAGGAAGAAAAGAAGAAGTCTGGTTTGAGATGTGGACCGGTGCGATGCAAATACTTAAGTGAATAGTCTTTTTGTGTTATTTTTAGATAGTCAAATGCTATAAAACTTCAAAGATTTTAAATTTTGCTGTGTACACTTTAACAAGTGAGACTCCTCAGCACTTGGAAGCGGTGAGTAGCTTCTTGAAAGATTTTGATAAACAAGTTTTAAACTTAACTGTTTTATGGAATGTCCCGAAACAACATATTCAGGGCATCAAGTAAAAAACTCACGAAGGAACGTTTTCATAAATACTTTTATTCGCATGGCAGGAAGGGTGGAGGAATGTTAATGTTTACCAATACCAGTGAAGTGCAATTAAAAACCCGTGAAGATCATTTGTACGATTCAGATTTGCAAAATTCAACATATGAAATCAACAAAGCATTTACTAAACTAAAAAACGAGTCCGTTTGAAATCGCCCATGAGTCACATTATTTTGGGGTTAGTTTGAATAAATGAGGCGAGAAAATTAAAGCAATAAAAACTAACTTCAATTTCATCATCCCAATCTATTGAAAGTGAAATTTGGTGAATAAGTGCCTCCAGTCCAATATCGGTTGTTGTGTGTAGTGACGTTCTTTCCGAAAATCGCATTCGAAAACAGTAATATGAATCGCCATGGCAGCACGTTGATTAAGACTAATGGGATAAGCTTTTGAAGGGGCGGAGCACCTAACCTCGAATTGAAACAAAGAAGTTTACATCCATCGGTGTCGACTCTGTGAATCTCAATTTGAGATTTATACTTGTGGAAGGCTGCCCAATGTCTTTATTTGGGATGCAGATGGATTGGTGGAACTCTCACCCAGTTATCGAAAGGAGGGATTGCCGTTAAAAATTTTAAACTTGCCTCTTAGCGATTCAAATTTCTGACAGTTAAGGATAATGTGTTACATCTATGGAGTTGCACCTCTTGCAGTTTTCGGAGGACGCAATTTTGGCCTTCTTGAGTCTGGTTAAGCTATACGCTCTGCTATAAAGCTTTGGATAATCACGATTCCACTTGCAATTAAAAACGTAAATTCCAATGTGATAATGCTCATTTAATGTGTTGAATAAAATACAAATCATCATTTATAAGATTCTTCCAAGATCATGTAATATTATAACGTACAAAATTTCAAGTGTACGGCCATCATCAAAACAATCAGCAAATAACTCGTGGAACTGGTCGGAAAGGGACAACCCTGGATGTTGATCTGTTGGCACGTTCTAGAGAAAACTCCGAACTACTATTACAAGCAGAGAACCTCAACGGAAATATCGTTCAAGATAAGTAGCAATAATATTATAGATCAGAAAGGCCTGGCAAGCGATAATATCATCGTTCTGACCTCTAGACAATTTTAGTCTTTCGTTTTTTTAAATGACGTACACTTTTAACATTTGCCATATTAATTCCATTCATTCATTTATTGTTGCGTCTCTTCAGTCGGCATTTTTATTGTATTCATAAAAATTGGATGAATCGAAACTCGTCCCCGTTGCGGGGAACAACCCCACCGTGTTTTATTTTCAAATTATATTTTTCAAACACTTTCATCCTCCCTATTCAGAGGAAAAGGGCAAAGTCAAGGTTGAGAATTTATTACAGTCTTTTTTTAAACAATTCTCAAGAATGTATCCTGGCTCCTTGCCAATTTCATTTGCATTCAAAAAGAAATGACGAAAATGAAACAAATAATGTTTTTCCTATTTTTTTATATTAATTTAAAAATAAAATTGAAAAAAACCAATTGAATAACTGGTACTTGAATAAATGCATTTATTCTTCCATAGAACATATACTTTGAAATGATTGCTCGAAATCGTGGTTAATCAATGATAGAATATGAATCAAAATATTCAAATTAGATTATTTTAAATAGTTTTAAAAATAATAAATTATTAACGAAGCGTATTGAAAATAGTGCAAATTGCACCAACAGAAATTTACACTGCATAAATATTTAATATTTGCATAAGAAACATTATTTTTGAATGTTAATATTTCGAAAAAAAATTTTTTTAATCAATTTTAATCAGATTTTCAATATTTCAAAATATTTAACAACTTATTACTGCTCTGACATGAATTCAGTAAAATATGTTGCAGCTTTTTATATTTTTCAAAGAAAATTAGAATAATCTCAATAGAAGTGAAATTTTCCAACAATCTGTTATTTAAATTTAAAGATATTAATAATCAGTTTTCGTGCAACTTTATTTTTCTTGATAAATATGATATATTTAAAATCCTGTAGATCCTTAAAATAATAAATAAATAAATGACATGAAAAGAAAAAAGATCGCATGAAATACGAATTAAACATATTTTTTTTTTCGTAAATATTCCATTTAAATAATAATTTAAAGATAAAATAGACAAATATTTTGTTTGACACTTTTTGCCAAATATACGCTCTTGTTCATTGTTTGTTTATAGAATTTTCAAGAAAAGAAGTAATATAGATAAATATATATATACATACACAATAATATTTTCGCCGTAATAAAACTTAAAATTGGTAAGAATATAAAAACAAATAAGTATGTTTCTGAACCTAGAAGGGTAACAACATTGAAGACAAAAAACAAAGAAAACGAAGAACACGCTTATGTTTTATTGTTTAACTTCGGGTCCTAAAGAAATACAATGAATTGTTAAACATAAAAAAACTCGGTCTTTCCATTTCGGTTTATCTGACCGGGTATAGGACCCGCAACGATGACAGGCTCCGCCTCTAATATGCGCTAGCCTTCGGGTGCGCTCCTCCGTTTTTTGTTGTTAACAGGGGCTCTTGCCGGGTAGAGTGGCCTTCCGCTCGCATGCCCTTTTATGGCATAGAGTTATGTGATCCCATTACATAATTCTATAACATAAATTGGCCACGTCTATATAATTTCATTTGATGGGAAAATTCATGCAAATTATGTTTGTATGAGTTTTTCACTCAAATGGGAAATATGTGGCGACGTCTTCGTTTGGATCTTGATCCGGTTGGGGGGTGCAAGGGACCACCACCTCCATCTGGATGCCCCACTCTTATTTGTGAGCCATAAGGATCGTCGTTAATGACGAAGCCTCCGCCAGTCCGTCCGTTTTTGCTCGGCCCAATTTGTTTTTTGAAGAAATAGCAACCCTTAGTAGGTTACCTCGATTTCGACACCAGTCGATCGGCATTCGACCCTTTTAATTTGTGAATACGAAATATTTTTGTAGTGGGTCCTTTGCTAAGGGGAAAGAACCCGCCCCACGACATCGCAACGCTAGCCTGCCAGCGCATTCACGCGTCCCCAGACAAGGCCAATCTCAGCGGATCCCAACATCCTCTTCCACTGAGGGAGCAGACCATCGCTGCAGCCCTGAACGGATATTTATCTACCTGCAACACTACAGAGTGTATGACACCCGCAACGATGGCAAAGTACAGGGTTATCCATTTCGTGGTTGGGAAAGTATAACCCTGCCATTTGACATTTGTCAAAATTAAATGTCATCCAAAGCGTGTTTTTTTTTTAGTTGAAAGTTTGCCATTTAGAAATATGGATCGTTTGACAGCCGAAGAACGCGTTAAAATTATTAAATTTTATTATAAAAATGGTGATTCTGCTGTATCAACATTTAGGGCTTTACGAGCCGATTACGGTCGACATAATCGACCTAGACAGCAAACAATTTCGAGCACAGTGAGAAAATTGGAAGAGAATGCACCGATTATTGATATTGCAAGGCCTGTGCATCATCGCAACATTCGTTCTACTGAAAATATCGCTGTCGTTGCTCAAAGTGTGGAGGAAGACCCGAATTTGTCGATTCTTCGACGTGCTCAACATTTGGGCTTGTCTTACGGCTCATTGTGGTGGATTTTGCATTTGGATTTGCATTTCCATCCGTACAAAATCCAACTCACTCAAGAACTTAATCCTTAAGACCATACACAACGCAGAATGTATGCGAATTGGGTGATTGAACAAAAAGCCATTGAAAACGATTTTTCGAACAAAATTTTCTTTAGTGGTGAGGCTCATTTTTCGCTCAGTGGTTACGTAAATAAACAGGATTGCGGCATATAGGGCTCTCAAAATCCTCACGTGATCGCAGAAAGGCCTTTGCATCCGGAAAAAGTGACTGTTTGGTGTGCATTATGGTATGGTGGTGTTATTGGCCCGTATTTTTGAAAACGATCAAGGAAGAGCCATTACAGTTAATTCTGACCGCTATGGATAGATGTTAACCGATTATTTTTGGAGAGAAATTGAAGATTTTGATCTGGAGATCGGATGGTTCCAACAGGACGGAGCCACAAGCCACACAACACAGGCTAATCGAGCACTTTTGCAAGAGAAATTTCCAGGACGCGTAATTTCGAGATTGAGTGATGTCAATTGGCCCGCAAGATCCTGCGACCTAACACGTTTGGATTTCTTTTTATGGGGCTGTGCAAAAGATCGTGTTTACGTGAACAATCCTCAAAAGCTTGAGCAATTGAAAACCAATATTCGTGAAGTTATGGCCGAGATATTGCCGGAAATGTGCCGAAAAGTCATTGAAAATTACCTCAAAAGGATTGAGGCCTGTAAGAGGTCCCGTAGAAGACATTTGACTGATGTTGTGTTTCATGTATAACGGCAAGAGTCAATGTTTATATTGAATAAAAAATTTTGTTTCCATCTGAATATTTTAAGTGTCTTTTTACTTTCCCAAGCGTAAAATGGATAACCCTATACTTCCACACACCTAGCCATCGGACTGTGGTCCTCTTGTTTAAGGGGCTCTCACCTGGATAGTCTTCGCATGCAGGCTCGTGCCATCGGACCTTAGGTCTGGCTAGGAGGGAAGCGAGGGGGCATCGATCCCAACAGGATACCCCACCTCTTGTCGTGGGCCACAATTTACATCGCCTACTTGCGTACGTGCGGGAAAATAAGTGCATAAGTAGGTAGGAGGTCCAATAATACTTTAGTTCTTACCTTTGCCTTATTTTTTGTTTTTGTAGACTCTAACTAATGCGATAATTTGTTGTGAGACTTGGTGCTAGGGAAAAGAACTCGCCCCAGGACACCGCAGACGCTAGCCAGCCAGCGCATGCACGCATCCATAGACCAGATATAATAAATCTTTTTAAACATTTTATCTGCGAGAATTTTTCACTACTTTTTCCACAATTTTACACGTCAATTATGTTGAAGGCTGTTTCCGAAATTCTCATAGAATGAATCTTGGAGTCGCTATCAACTGTGTAAATATTTTGCATATTTATAGACACTTAATTGTTTATTCTATTGCTACAAAATACACAATTTTCTGCATAGTCAATTCAAATCTAGTTAGCTACAATAATTTCATGTGTTATACTTTGCAAAAATATTTACGATTGTAGGTGGATATTCTTTTTGAACGATAATGATGATGCCATTTATTTAAATATGATTTTTGGGGGCTAGCAAGTCGAATGTGATAACCTTCGCCCGACATTATCAAGATTTTTTAAGTAGACCTTATACTCGTATACGAGAATAAAACCAGTGAAATAAGCTACAAAAATATAAACTCATGTTAACTGAAAAAAATTAATTGTTTCTCATACTCACACGCCTGTACGTTGTTTATATTCATACATACAGTCTTCCACAAAAGTCAAGGTACAGTGATAAATATCATGAAAATTGTTTGATATTTTTTTAAAAAAACCTATAGTGATAAAAATTTTTTTGGTATTACTTCAACTATAATCATTACACTTTAAATTCATGTAAAACAAAACGAAAATTCTGTCGTATTAATATATTATTACATATGATGTGTTAGAAAGTCAATGAATGAAGTCCACAAAAGTCATGGTACACCTAAAGAAAAATGATACAAATTGTAATTATAGTCTTGCATAGTTATTTGAATTATACTTTTCTTAATATTTTGTCGGATATCCTTTCATCTGAATTACTGACTTCAGTCTTTTAGGCATAGAATATACCAATTTTTTAGTAAATTCGCTGCTGATTCTGGCCCACTCCTCCAATATAACATCCTTAAGCTGCGCCCTGCTTGATATCACTCTTTTTCGGATTTTTGTCTCAAGCTCATTCCAAAGATGCTCTATAGGGTTCAAATTAGGGCTTTGAGGCGGTGTAGCAAGCATGCGAGTATTGTACAATAGCCAGATTCGAACTTTATGCGCAGTGTGCTTAGGGTCATTGTCCTGTTGAAACAAGAAATCTTCTCGCATACCTAATTTGGCTGCACTTTGTTTCATGTTGTTTCGTAGAATCTCTAAATAAGAGTTCTGATCCATAGTATTTTCGATGAATGTCAGATTCCCAACTCCAGCAGCAGCCATGCAACCCCAAACCATAACACCACCGCCTCCATGTTTTACTGTTTTAATAGTGTTCTTGGGATTAAATGCTTCTCCTACTTTTCGCCAGACCCTCTTATACCCATTTACACCAAATATACAAAATTTAGACTCATCCGAAAATAAAACATTATCCCAAAACGTTATTGGTTTGTCAATATATGCTTTTGCAAATGTTATTCTTTTTTGTTTGTTTATGGAACTTACAAGAGGTTTTCTTCTAGGCGTACGAGATGAAAATCCAGCTTCTACGACAGCTCTACGCACAGTTTCTGCGCTAACCTTCTTCTAATCATTAATTCCAAGAACATCGCAGATTTTTCTACAGCTTAGAAATGGATCTTGTTTTACCATTCGCGAAATTTTTCTCTTGTCCTTTGCACTTAGTTTAGATGGACGACCTGTTCGGGGCACATTTTCCACTCTATTTTCCTCCTTAAATCGATTTATCACTTTTTGAATGGTTGACCGACTTCGCAACACTAGTTCAACTATTTTAGAATATGATTTGCTCTGATTTGAATGCAGATTAATAATTATTTCACGCTCCTTAATACTCAAGTCCTTTCGACTCATTTTTTAAAAATTTTATTAAATAAAAGATACACCACGAATACGGACGCGATATTAAAGACAGCGGCCTACGGTTGTTAACTCACTCTGATAATATGTACTTGGGGGATTCCCCTTTTTACAAATAACAGGGTATTTTCTGCAACTGTACCAAGACTTTTGTGGAGTAGAAAAGAGACATTGCCAACAAAAAATTATTGTCTTCAATGATCATTATTGCCGAATCCCTTTAAATTTATGAAAACTTAAATTCAACAGAACTCGTATTATTACCATGTCATAACTTTTGGTTTTCAAATAAAAATATTGATTCAGTAATACAATTTTCAGTTACCGATTCTCTGTACCTTGACTTTTGTGGAAGACTGTATGTAGACACTCAGCGTCTCAATGAAGCTGTACTTCCATTAAAAACATTGTCGTGACAAGTACACACATGACTAAGTGCATCGCACTGTTACTGCTACCTTGATGCTACCTGTTTTGAATGTTTAAAGAGACAGTTAGCTTGCATGCAAGCCAATTGCCCAATAATCGGTGGGCTGATTCTTAGGCTTAATTACAAAACATCTCAACTGGCTCTGCTTGACGGAGCCCCGATTTGGCTATTAAGCATGCATCGTTTTAAACCGGTGAAATTTTCATGTTGTATCGATCAATATGTATTTTTGTCAGTCAAGCGAGTGCCGCTCGAAAAAAAACTTACTACTAGCATAATTTGAAAAAAGAAAAGGAGGCTACACACCAAAACAGCGAGAATTGATCACGCGAAGCGCGCATGAAAGCCATCAAGATTGTGTGACGATTTCGTATATTATTATACCGATTGAGCTGGTGATCATGTCAGGTTATCAACACGCCCATGCCGAGCTGAGCCGCCACGCTGCCACCGCAAAGCTTATGAAAACTGCGTTAGCTTTTGCAATATTGTTACACTGTCGTATTATTACTTTTATTATGTTAACCGACTTAGTGATTTCTGATTTTTCATTTATAAGCGTTTATTCTGCGATAAACAAGACAGCGGGAATTCGAGGAGGGAAGCAAAAGATAAAAATGACCGGAATGGCAACTGGTTTTTGTTTTCTGGCTACCGCCTTTCGATCGAGCCATCTTCATAAATTTTGCTAGTCTTGCATTTGTTCAGATTTCGTTGCCGTTCAAGCGCATACGAAAATAGCTTTCGGCGTTGGCGAAGACTGCAGATCGCCAAACAAATAACACACATGCATATGAGTATGTAGATATTCTTGCGCGATAGCGTGATGCTAGCGCAAATAAAGGCCACCAAATCCCCAGTAAACAGCCGGCTAATTGGGATGTTTACAAACAACCACCATTGCCGCACCATGAGCAAATATCTTTTAGATTCATTATTACGAGTATAGAATCCGGTCTGGTCCTTTTGGAGATTCTCGATTCCAAATCCGTCTAGAGGTGAACTTGGAACAACCTCGAATTTGTCAGATTTTGTGCCCTCCCTGCCCAGTCGTCCACTTTCACTGCTTCCAAAAATGATAAGGCATGGCTCGCCCCTCTTAGCAACTACGACTAAAGTATCTCGGGTAACGCGATGCGGTCAGCAAAGCTCCGAGTGATCGCTCGCCACAAAGATAATTCCCGCCAAGTAACTTGGACACCGAGACGAAAAAAGCTAGCACAGTTGTTGCGTTGGGTGGTGCGGTTTTTTCGCGAATGCATCATCCCCCTCGCAACACTGGCGCCAAAATTCAATCATTTTCCGTCCAATATTTCTGAAATTCCGGTAAAATCTGGTTTTCTGTCTGGCTATGCGTTTTAGCAAACTGGGGCTCACCCAACGCATTAGTGAGCCAGAAAAAGATGTTTTCAACAACTCGGAAAGATACTTTAAATTTGGATACGAGTAAACTAATGATCATGGTGTTTTGGCCAATGTGGCTTGATCATGGCATGTATGTACATACATACATTTATAATAATTGCGTTCTAATGATTTAAAAAATGTAAATTTCCAATAGCTGGGATGTGTTGATCAAAATTGGCATGGATTTAATTTTTTCAATGAGAGTCTTTCAACTGCGAAACGACCTTGCGTGATCGTATCGCGATCCGGTACGAGTATTGCGGACAGTTGGAAGTGTTTTCATTGGGGCAGGTCAGCTTTGCTGCTTTGCAACGAATGTACGAGACTGCTTTCAATGAAAAAACACTGGTTTACTACATACGAGTATGCAATAGCATTCATTCATTCATATCGAGCGTCAGCCGACAGCCTATCGCCAGTGTTGTGTACTAATTATATTATTAGCCAAGTGGAATGCATCGTTGAGAAGCGGTGGCACGAGTGCATATTCGTATGACCAGCTGCCCGCGGCGGGCGCCACTTAATAAAATCGCGAATTTGCTGGGGTTGCGCGAATACTTTTCTCACTCTTTCCCGAACTGCTTGAATTTGATAAATATAAATCTAATGCCAAATCGCATTGCAAATAAGCTACGTCGAAATCTTGTTGAAATGAATTTGTATGCTAGCGCGGAGGTGATCTTGATTATGCAAGGTGTCGTAGATTTATCGGTTCCGCATTAGAATCATTTGCGCACGAACTACGTTTGATAAGTTTTGATTTAAATGACATTATTTTTTCTTTAAAGGCTATTACCCTTGAAAATGTTTGAGTTGCTCAAAATTATCAAGTAAACACAAGACCGTTTAAGGCGGTAAATTCGCGAATTGAAATGTGTTAGAGAAGTTAATGAAAATGAACTTTTTTATGTGTGCTGAGATTACTCATTTTCCAGTGTCAAGAGTTCGTTCGCATTGGTGGGAAGTAGATTAGGAAATTGCTCAGCTCTGATATCGGTCTAGTAATCAATAAACTTACCAAGGAAACCATTAAAGTATAGTCGTCTTACTTGGTATATTTTGAGAGACCGCCATCGAACAGAGGGAGAGTGCACCTGCCAGATAGGTTTTATAAACCAATTAGTAACACAAGCATCGATCTCTGAATATCAAGGCTTGACCTATTTACAGATTTTGTTTTCAGTGTATTGACCTCATTGCTTGAGTAGTCATGATAATATATCAACTTTACAAAACATTAAGAAAATTTTCATCAAAATTCCTACACATTTGTATTTTCTAAGTCCTTTGCAAACATGTATCTCCACGGTATCAAGCGTTGTTATAATTCTTAAATATTCAATAACTCAACTGTTTATGGCTAAGTTATTATGAAATTACTAACTTACATCTGCTATCAAAATCTAGGCTTGCGTTTTGGTCAAATTTAAGGCCAATCAACTGTTTATGGCTAAGTTATTATGAAATTACTAACTTACATCTGCTATCAAAATCTAGGCTTGCGTTTTGGTCAAATTTAAGGCCAATTTTGATTTATTAGGCAAAAACGTAAAATTCATAAAATGAACTACGAGTATTATCAACCCTTAGCTGTTATCTTTGTACTAATTCTTGGCCTGTTATTTTCAACAAAAGTTTATTAATTTTCGGGCTATTGGGCCAAATTAAAAAATATACACTTTTTTTCCGGATAATAAATTGTTATAAACATATAAATACAGGTGTTGGCCTTCTCACATTTGCTGTATATACATTTCACAGTGGTAACCACACAAAGGTGATAACTTGTCTGCTTAAATAGCTCAAATATATAATTTCAAAAGATTTCCATAAAAGTTTAAACAGCACTTGCGTTGCTATTAATATAAATATTTTCAATTCTTTTCTGAACCATCAGGGGCTACCATTTGAAATTTTCATTGAAAACAGCTGCTAAAAATATTAAGCTGTAAATTTTCGACTTTTTCATTTGTCATCCGATTCGCATAATTTTTTTGTAGGTGAAATTAACTTGCTTTAATAGCTTATAATTTAAAACTTCATTGCAATCTGTTGAGAAACTTGGCTGCTAGAGGGCTACAGAAATAAAAAAAATTTAAGTCGTCCCCCTGTATGGAGAGGCCCCCTTTTTCTTGCACTGCAAATTTCGAGAGGCACCACTTTTGACCTACGTAGAAAATTTCCTCATTCTAGCTCATATGGTTTGCAAGGAAACTTACTGTGATGCACGAACAAACAGACGGACAGACAAACAAGTCACGATTTCATAATTTTTTAAGGTATTGTAAAAATATTTTAACAATATCCTAAAAACGGACTGCTTTATAAATACTTCCAAGTTAAGTAATTTAAAACGTTTCGATGAAAATTAATCATTATTTCAGTTGCTATTAAAATAGCGAATTGCGCTTGCTTTCTGACCTTGGGAGGCCGCCATTTTGAATGCATGCATTTGATTTTGGGTTATTTTAAATCTTTGTATGCTAGGACCTCATCAATCAACCTCGTTCAAACCAGAGTTTCACTCCAGACAGGGCAAAATTATTGAAATTTTAGTGAAAATGGCAGCTAAAAATATTAGGTTTTAAAATTTCGACTGTTTTATTTTTCATTCGATTTGAAAAAATTTCTGCATAATACAAGAACATGATCCATAATCTCAAGTTTCATCAAAATCCGTTGGAAAATGTGACCGCTAGAGGGCCACGAAAACCTTAAAAAGTCGCATATTTAAACCGCCGCCATTTGGAAAATTGCACATGCATGATCACCAAAATGTCAAAGTTTCTAGATCTAACTGATTTCTATCTTATCTTTCATATACATCGCATCAAAATTGCGACTTATAGGGGACTTCAAAATTTTGAGTTTCACCTGGCCGCCATTTTGTTTTTTGCGACCTGACCTCCAGTTTTTTTTACATAACCCTTTAGATACTTATAGTTTCTATCAAAGTACCGAACTTCATTGGCATTGGTTGAAAGCTTTGGTCAAAACTACAACAACAAAATTTTGTACGTTTTTCGACCTTCGAGCGGCCGCCATTTTGTTTCAGCCGTACCGACTCTTGATTTTTTTATTGTGAGATTCATTACATAAATCAGTGACTCTTTGTACCAAATCGGAGCTTTACTTTGGTCATAACAGAAATCACGATTATCCGTCTAAAATGGCCGGCATTTTGTTTTCGCCCAGCCGATAAAGCTGGTTCACAAACTTAACCGAGATATTTACTCAATACACCTTTGCTGAAAATTTGGTGAAAATAGGAGCAAAATTGCAGCCTCTAGCGTGGTCACAAATTTCGTTATATCCCATATATATATATATATATATATATATATATATATATATATATATATATATATATATATATATATATATATATATATATATATATATATATATATATATATATATACACATATATGCATATATATATATATATATATATATATATATATATATACACACATATATACATATATATATATATATATATATATATATATATATATACATATATATATACATATAAATATATATATATATATATATATATATATACATATATATATACATATACATATATATATATATATATATATATATATATACATATATATATATATATACATATATATATATATATATATATATATATATATATATATATATATATATATATATATATATATATCCGGATGGGTAATTAGCGGATGGGTAATTAGCGGATGGGTAATGAGGTCAGGAAGTAAATTACTCAATTATACCAGGTACGCTAATTACCCATCCGCTAATTAAATGATGATGAGATACGCAAACTTCTGGAGGATGAATCAAACGTTGAAACCGATTGTGAGCATCTGCCATGTGAAGTGTGTGACGATGAAATAATTAGTGACAGAGGAGATGCGGAGATTGTTAGTTGCTCGGATGATAGTGTAATTGTGCATGAGAGTGACTCCTCCGACGAAAGCAGCTCTGATGAAGAGGAAGATAACACCGCGAACTCCAGCTTCTTTAGAGGTAAGAATCGATACAAATGGTCAAAAACACCTCCAAGTATTTCACGCACACGATTTTTAGGGTTTTGTAAAATAATTTTACAAAACCCTGCTAAAATCGTAACCGTCCGTCTGTACGTCCGTCCGTCCGTGTGTCACAGAATTTTTTCTCGCAAACCACAAAAGCTAGAAACATCAAATTTTATATGCAGGTGTAGAGTGGTGCTCTCTTCAAACTTCAACTACAAAAAAATTTTATCAGGTATTTAAGGCGGGTCTGCCCATATAGGGGAGTGGCCCCCGAAAAAAAAAATTTCATCAAAGGTAGCCGATATGGGTATCAAATGAAAAGTTTTGATAAGAGCTTTTCAAAACAATTAAGTTGATACTTTTTGCTTCGAGGGGTGCGGAGGGAAGGGAAATACACGAAAAATTTGTCCCCCCCCCCTCGTGATTGGACACCTGTGATCCGAAAAATCTGAAAAAAACGTGGAGGTAGGTGTTAATGAGTACAACAACAAGTCTAAAGTCAAAATTCACACAACTTTGTTAATAATAGGATGATATTCGAATTTTACATTTTCCCCAATAAAATCGCATCCGTACCCTTAAACTGAACGCAAATAGTTACTTACGTAGTCCTACTAAGGGTCCTTAAACTTTGTAAGTTTGATGAAAATCGAATGATATACACGGATGTTATAGCCGTTTGAAATTTCTCCAATTACAACAACAATAACACATGATTTTGGTGTTTTATGGAATTTCCATCAAATCAGTCACTGCAGTTTTGATTTGATCTTCTTGAAATTTTCCAATAAGGTTAATAAAATTAATATTTCTGAGAATTCATGATTTGAGTGATTTTTGTTTTGTTGTTCTTGACGTTATTCATTGCTGGTGACTGCATTTCTGAGAAGTTGGGTACAAAACCCTTCTGACATGAGCGTAGGTCTGTTTACCCAACTTGTTTAATATTATAACTCATCTTCCCGGATTTATTGGAGAAGCTCGTGACAAAATAAATATGTCACGGCTTGAGTCGTGGAAGTTATTGATAACAGATGAGATGATTGATATAACATCCAAGCAAACTAACGAGAAAATTACATAGTTTTCTGAAAAGTGCACTAGCTAAGGAGCACATACGAATCATGCGAATGTGTCGGAAATGAAGGCTTTTTTAGGCTTGCTGTTATTAGCTGGTGTTTTCAAATCCGGACACGAAGATGTCGAAAGTTTGTGGGCAACGGATAGAACAGGGAGAGATATTTTTAGGATCACTATGTCTCTAAAAAAATTTTGTTCCTTTTGTTATCTTTACGATTTGATGATATTGATTTCTGAAGTGTTCAATATATTTATATAAAATTGTCAGAAATACTACTCTTGCTCTGAATACCCCACGGTGGATGAGATGCTTTGCCCATTTAGGGTATGATGCCTGCAAAATACACCATAAAGATTATGTGCCTCTGTGATTCAAAAATACTTTTTCTCGACAATGCATTCATATACAGTGACAAATCCGATTCCAGAAAAAAAAAACGAACTCGCTTTCCCAACCCAAACTGTCTTATCACTGGTTGAACCAGTTTTCAATACGAATAGAAATATTACCCGAGATAATTGGTTTTCTTCGATTGAGTTAGTCGACAAACTAAAACAAAATGGATTGACGTTCGTGGGGACGATGCGGAAAAATAAGCGTGAAAATTCACCACAGTTTCTGCCACTCAAAGGTCGAACCGTAGGCTCCACTCTTTTTGGATTCACAAATGATAAAACATTGGCTTCATATACCAAAAAAATTAAAGCGTAATCATGAGATCATCCATGCATCATGCCAAATCTGTAGACCAGGAAAGTGGCAAACCTGAAATTATTCAGTTTTATAACGCCACTCAGGGAGGTGTTGATTCCTTAGATAAAAAATATGCTAATTATTCCGTTTCAAGAAGAACATAGCGATGGCCATTCGTTATATTTTCTGCCATTATGAATATTTCCACGGCTATTGATTTCGTTTTGTGGAAAGCTTCGAATCTAGGAAAACGAATGAAACGCAATGATAACATCAAGAAAATTGGCATAGATTTGTTAACACCATATGTCCAAGAAAGGAAGGATGAATATTCTTAATTTTCTATTGACTTGAAAAAAAATATCTAGAGTATATTGATAATGCAGCAACATTTACAGAAGACCAATCAAAAAGTGATCATCCAATTGTAGCCAACCTGAAATATCTGGACGATGCTATTTATGTGGCCGAAAAAGGGACCAAAAACAATCCATAAAGTGTATTAAATGTAGCGGGTATATTTTTAAAAGCCATTCAGCAAAGACTGAATGCGGATAGGTAATTAGCGGATGGGTAATTATATATATATTATATATGTATATACATATATATATGTATATATATATATATATATATATATATATATATATATATATATGTATATATATATATATATATTTATATGTATATATATATATATATATATATATATATATATACATATATACATATATATATATATATATATATATATATATATATATATATATATATACATATAAATATATATATATATATATATATATACATATATATATGTATATACATATATATATACATATACATACATATATATATATATATATATATACATATATATATATATATATATATATATATATATATATATATATATATATACATATATATATATATATATATGTATATATATATATATATACATATATATATACATATATATATATGTATATATATATAAATATATATATATATATATATATATATATATATATATATATATATATATATATATATATATATATATATATATATATATATATATATATATATATATATATGCGGATGGGTAATGAGGTCAGGAAGTAAATTACTCAATTATACCAGGTACCTGGTATAATTGAGTAATTTACTTCCTGACCTCATTACCCATCCGCTAATTACCCATCCGCTAATTACCTATCCGCATTCAGTCTTTGCTGAATGGCTTTTAAAAATATACCCGCTACACTTAATACACTTTATGGATTGTTTTTGGTCCCTTTTTCGGCCACATAAATAGCATCGTCCAGATATTTCAGCGTTGGCTACAATTGGATGATCACTTTTTGATTGGTCTTCTGTAAATGTTGCTGCATTATCAATATACTCTAGATATTTTTTTTCAAGTCAATAGAAAATTAAGAATATTCATCCTTCCTTTCTTGGACATATGGTGTTAACAAATCTATGCCAATTTTCTTGATGTTATCATTGCGTTTCATTCGTTTTCCTAGATTCGAAGCTTTCCACAAAACGAAATCAATAGCCGTGGAAATATTCATAATGGCAGAAAATATAACGAATGGCCATCGCTATGTTCTTCTTGAAACGGAATAATTAGCATATTTTTTATCTAAGGAATCAACACCTCCCTGAGTGGCGTTATAAAACTGAATAATTTCAGGTTTGCCACTTTCCTGGTCTACAGATTTGGCATGATGCATGGATGATCTCATGATTACGCTTTAATTTTTTTGGTATATGAAGCCAATGTTTTATCATTTGTGAATCCAAAAAGAGTGGAGCCTACGGTTCGACCTTTGAGTGGCAGAAACTGTGGTGAATTTTCACGCTTATTTTTCCGCATAGTCCCCACGAACGTCAATCCATTTGTTTTAGTTTGTCGACTAACTGAATCGAAGAAAACCAATTATCTCTGGTAATATTTCTATTTGTATTGAATACTGGTTCAACCAGTGATAAGACAGTTTGGGTTGGGACAGCGAGTTCGTTTTTTTTCTTTGGAAAAATTTCTGACAATTTTTTATAAATATATTGAACACTTCAAAAATCAAAGCAGTTCTATCACTGACTTTTCGCTCATCTCTTGTTTTAATATCATCAAATCGTAAAGATAACAAAAGGAACAAAACTCTTTTTAGAGACATAGTGATCCTAAAAATATCTCTTCCTGTTCTATCCGTTGCCCACAAACTTTCAACATCTTTGTGTCCGGATTCGAAAACACCAGCTAATAACAGCAAGCCTAAAAAAGCCTTCATTTCCGACACATTCGCATGATTGGTATGTGCTCCTTAGCTGGTGCACTTTTCAGAAAACTGTGTAATTTTCTCGTTAGTTTGCTTGGATGTTATATCAATCATCTCATCTGTTATCAATAACTGCCACGAATCAAGCCGTGACATATTTATTTTGTCACGAGCTTCTCCAATTAATCCGGGAAGATGAGACCTACGCTCATGTCAGAAGGGCTTTGTATCCAACTTCTCAGAAATGCAGTTACCAGCAATGAATAACGTCAAGAACAACAAAACAAAAATCACTCAAATCATGAATTCTCAGAAATATTAATTTTATTAACCTTATTGGAAAATTTCCAGAAGATCAAATCAAAACTGCAGTGACTGATTTGATGGAAAGTCCATAAAACACCAAAATCATGTGTTATTGTTGTTGTAATTGGAGAAATTTCAAACGGCTATAACATCCGTGTATATCATTCGATTTTCATCAAACTTACAAAGTTTAAGGACCCTTAGTAGGACTACGTAAGTAACTATTTGCGTTCAGTTTAAGGGTACGGATGCGATTTTATTGGGGAAAATGTAAAATTCGAATATCATCCTATTATTAACAAAGTTGTGTGAATTTTGACTTTTGACTTGTTGTTGTACTCATTAACACCTACCTCCATGATTTTTTTCAGATTTTTCGGATCACAGGTGTCCAATCACGATGGGGGGGGACACAAATTTTTCGTGTATTTCCCCTCCCTCCGCACCCCTCGAAGCAAAAAGTATCAACTTAATTGTTTTGAAAAGCTCTCATCAAAACTTTTCATTTGATACCCATATCGGCTACCTTTGATGAAATTTTTTTTTCGGGGGCCACTCCCCTATATGGGCAGACCCGCCTTAAATACCTTATAAAATTTTTTTGTAGTTGAAGTTTGAAGAGAGCACCACTCTACACCTGCATACAAAATTTGATGTTTCTAGTTTTTGTGGTTTGCGAGAAAAAATGCTGTGACACACGGACGGACGGATGTACAGACGGACGGTTGCGATTTTAGTAGGGTTTTGTAAAATTATTTTACAAAACCCTAAAAATCGTGTGCGTGAAATACTTGGAGGTGTTTTTGACCATTTGTATCGATTCTTACCTCTAAAGAAGCCGGAGTTCGCGGTGTTATCTTCCTCTTCATCAGAGCTGCTTTCGTCGGAGGAGTCACTCTCATGCACAATTACACTGTCATCCGAGCAACTAATAATCTCCGCATCTTCTCTGTCACTAATTATTTCATCGTCACACACTTCACATGGCAGATGCTCACAATCGGTTTCAACGTTTGATTCATCCTCCAGAAGTTTGCGTATCTCATCATTATTTAGAAATTGCGCCATTTTTGCTTCAAGATACTGAAAAACTAAAAAAGGAACACAAACTTGGTATCGAGGGTCCATTTGGACCCCAAGCAAATTCATACCTTCACGTCTAATTAAGATAAAGCAATAAACGTCCGGCACCCACTACAACACGTGACATAATAAGATTATATCGATGCGCGTGTTCTTAAGCAAAAAACTAGCGATACTGCAACTGTAAATATTTGCAGTGGGGTCCATTCGGACCCCACGATACCAGTTAAGGGTAAACAAAGTTGATTGAATTTTAACTTCTGAGGTGTTTGTTGGCCTTGTGTTCATAAATGCCATAAATTTTTCAAACTGTTTGGATCAAAGGTCTCCAATCGCGAGAGGGGTAAATGTTCTTCGTACATTTCCCATTACCTTACTCTCTAAAGGCATAAAATTTCAATTGAAGACCTGTTTTGAAAAGTCCTTATTAAGAGCTTTCATTTGATATCCATATTGGCTACATTTGGTTAAAAAAAATTCCTCAAGGGTCACTTCCTATTGATGCAGATTAGTCAGTTTCTGACTTACTTTGATAGTCATCTTCAGATGTTTAATGTGTAGACGATTTGCTGGTGGACACTTTCGAAAATAGTTAGGAACATTGGAATGCGGAACATGGTTTGTGGTATACCATCAACGACAATGTAGATATCGAGCAGTCGTCTAGGCAAACTGGTCGAAAAACATTTGCGGAGACAACACCATTTCCCGTAATAAAACCCGCTACTAATATTGCTACCATTACCAGAAAAATTGCTTCCCAACGAAACAATTGACAAATAAAATGAAAATTCCAAAAAAATTTGATGACGGCAACCCCCTTTTGCAACGCAATTTAGTCAAGAATTGCAGTTTATCTCGTCGAGGAAAACCTCCGTTGCCGCCATGAAGAGGCTCGTCGAGACAAGCGGGAAGTTTGTGAACGTGGAGATAGTGAATCAGGACCGGATGCGGAAGGACAGGATTGCTCTCGTGGATTTGTTGTGATTTGTCATTTACTAACCGTATTAACTAAATATAAAATAAACAGAAGAAAGGTTCGCGTTTTATGTTTAGATATTCTCATCGTTTGTTTGGAAACGCGAGATATTTTGTTTTTCACCTAGTGCATTTGTACGCGAGATCGTAAGGAAAAAGAAAAGAGGAAAACGCCGTTCGCTGATACAATACAAAACGACGAGGAAATAGCCGTCGCGTGAGTTGGAGTTTGAATCTTTCGCGATATTAGACGGTCGACACGAGTAAAATTTGGAGTGAATGTTCGTATTCCATGTAACGATTTCCCTTATCGCCTCAGTGGGATAGTTAACCATTGTTCGTTCTCCTACGTTAAAATTTTATTCATCATTAAGTTTGCAGCTGAAAATATATTTTGATTGAAATATATTATGTTGAATCAGTGGCATTGAATTTGATGAAAGTTATTTTTGTGAAACTTATTATTTGGTGTTTGAAATCGAAAACAAGATTGCGACGTGAGAAGAACGCTGAAACGTTCCCTATTCTAAATCTTTTATTTGCCATTTTTCGGTTTTGTGTGTCGTCAACAACACGATTGTAGTCTGTTGCATGCGAAAATCAACACTTAGTTGGTGATATTACCATCAAACCAAATTGGATAGTTGCGGGCAACATCTGAAAATCGTGTTCCCAATCGTTTGATTCCTTCGAGCCGTCGAGAGAAAATTAATTTGAAGTGGATTGATTCGTGTCCAAGTGAAGGCAGTGAAGTGTCGCGAATAAGTTCAATGGAGTTTCTCGCCAGACGGAAAAAAGAAATGGAAAAGCGTATTTATGCGAGCTGTCCTTTTGCGACCGTAAAAATTTAGTGTTTGACAACCTGATCCCAGTTTAATGAAATATTGAAAATAAAGCTTCCACCTGGATTATTTGAGGATCATAACTATAGATAGTAAAGACGAGATCCTCTCAAGTCTCATCCTCGTTCGCCAGGCCCAGTCTATCATTTTGCTTTGGCAATACATCCCTTCAGTAGGTTACCTTGGCCTCGACACCGTCGAACCGAGTCATACAATGATTTAATTCGTGAATGCGAAATTTTTTCGTAGTGGGCCCTTGTGCTGGGGAAAAGCATCCACCCCACGACACCGCAATACTAGCCTGCCAGCGCATTCACGCGTCCTCAGACAAGGTCAATTTCGGCGAGCACCAACATTTTCAACTGCGGAGGCAGCAGACCATCGCTGCAGTTCTTAACGGATATTTATATTCCTCTAATTCACTACAACATGACGACAGTGCTTTGTCGCTTTCATCATCGTCCATTGTGGTCGGGAACGTGAGTACATCCGATAAATGTTGGTTGTGTTAAGTATCAACGCTTGCATTAGAAACTTATTGGTTTGATACCAGTTATATATCCAGAGTCGCTCGATCATTCCACTAGAATTTAGTGTTTATTGTTGATAGGTCCTTACGTGGAATGTAAATTGCTACTATCTGTGTGTGTGAAATGGTTGCAACAAACCAGAGAGTTGACAGCAAAAAAACTTGGTAAATCCATAGCTTTCTCATAAGTCACAGGAAAGGTTGTCATTTTACTGAACGGTAGAATGCGAGAAGCATCCAGTCATTTGTTAGTGTCCGTGGAAAAATCTGGTCTTATGACACATTTTCATGTAAATAAATCAAATCAGGCACTGATTCTTGACAACTGAACATGTGGCCTGTGTCGCGATCTTACACCGAATTGGTTACCAAAACCAGGATTTTTGTGTTTTTCTGAAAAAGCGCTTTTAATTTGAGAGTGATACTAGTGTTTTGTACATATTGAGTTGTATTAGTCGAGCAGTTCGCCCCGCGAGATAGTCGATACTTTAGCCAATGCACCCAATAATTCCATCTACAACGCGTATACTGTTTTGGCGGCAATATTATGCCACAAACTGTTGCATAACACACATAGTGATAGCCGCTCCATCATGTGCTTAATCTTGCTGAAGTTATTATTCATGACTCCACGGTACAAAAACGCTTCATAGAAGTCGGAAGGAAAACAATAAGACCCCAAAAGAAATAGTTATCGACTGCTGCAATGGTGAAGAAACGTTATGAGTGGGCAAATAAATATGCAAGCTGGACTATTGGTGATTGGAGGAAAGTATTATTTTCAGACGAGAGCCATTTTCGGTACAAGGGCAGCGATCTTGTTATGTTAGAAGAAGTGACAATGAAAAACTTTCGGCAGCTCATATTGACAAACAGCTAAGCATCCGTTGAAGATGTTCTTGGGATGCTTTTCTCATAAAGGTACCAGATGCCTTGTGCCGATCGAAGGAATGATGAACTCGTAAAAATATAAAGACCTACTAGAACATCGATTGGAAGTTAAATTGAGAAAAGTTGATGCAAACGGTAAAGCAGTAAACGGTAAAGACTGCTCCTTGCCACTTGTCCAAGGTGATGATGAAATATTTTAAGGACAAAAATATATCGTGCCTTGAATGGCCGGGAAATTCACCGGATCTTAACCCTATTGAAAATCTGTAGGTCATCGTAAAAGCTAGACTTCGCAAAAGAGGTTACACAAAAAAAAAACAAAACTGATTGAGGCTGTTATCCAGATATGGTTTCGGGACCACCAAATAACAGAAAGCTACAAAAAACTTATAGATTCCATGCCGAAACGTATTCACGATGTTATGAAAGCCAAGGGAGGACATATTTCATATTAAAAATAATTTTAATTTTGCTAGTTTTTTATTTTATTCATCAATATTCTATAAACAATGTTTTTTTTCAAAAAATCACTTGGGTTCACATTAATTCGCACACTACTGTAGTTTCACATTGATAATTAAGAAGCCTAGCTGATTCTATGCAAAAGATATTAATTCATATATGAAATTGATCTTCAATTTTCACGATAAATATTAAAAAATGTCAAAATAACTGATTTCTTCTTAATGATCTTAAGCATTATAGCAAGAGAAGAAGTTGATGGGTACCAAAAGATAGACAGGCTCAACTGAAGGGGAAATCAGTCTGTGAGAGACATTTCAATCATTTTTAACCAACATTTAAATCATTTTTAACTAACATTTAAATCATTTTTAACGAATGCCTTATTAACTAGTTTTAATGGAAAACTTTAATGCAACGGCACAACCTGTCAAAGATAAGGATATTGGGCTTACAAATACATATTTTGACTTCCTCGTAAGCCTAGGCCTTGTTACCAAAATTTGAAACCTTAGTCTTGTAAGTTTTTATAACAATCTTTCAGTTGAAACCATATTGGCGAAATTTCGCACAAAAAAAATAAAGAATTGGTTTTTTTTTCAGCTTCGGTTTCACCGAGCGGGTTTTTACAGCGGAAACCTCGGTTTTTGGTAGAACTGGTTTTTGGATGTTTTCTTAGCAAATTAAATAATTTGATTTTTCTTAGCAATTGAATTAAATCAAGAAATTCTAGCCAAAATTAAATGTACATATATTTTTCTGTCCATTAATTACTTTTAGGAATAACCAGTTTTTCGGTTTTTTTAACTTACAAAATTATTTAAATCGAAATTAAATGGGGGATTTTCATATTTCTGTTGAAAATAAGAGACTAATGTTTTAAAATCCAAGCTGACAGCTTATTGTTTAGCTAAGTCATTCATTTACAGTATAAAGATGTCCGGTTTTCGTCTTAGTATTTTTATGTTTCTTTGTGTCCGGGTTTTTATCCGGCTCTTGAATTGCAAACTGAAAACCGGTTTAAACCGAGAGAACTGAGTGGTTTATCACATCCCTTCAGGCAGGTCGTGGTTATAGTAGGGTATTTTATGTAAAGTTATTTAACAAAATCCTAAAGATATATTCTTGCAAGTACTAAATCTGAGAAGAAAATATGAGAGACAATTAAATCATTAAGAAGAGGTTTTTGCTAAGCAATATGAGGGCCATTTGAAAAGTTTCTGGCCTTACTAGCAGAAAGTCATGATTCATTAAAGTTCTTTTGCCAACCAATAGATGGTATTTATACATACAGTTGCTCACAAACGTCAACATACACCGCTTAAAAACGCGGAATTGGCAATACAAAGGTAGAAGGACAATGAAAAGACGTGTGTAAAACGAACTTAAGAGGAATATCAGAGACATTGTAATCTTTTTTACACAGAATTAATGAGAACATACATATACATACACATATACATACATAGTAAATAACAAGAAATTCTGCTGAAAGTGAGGAAACAAAAGTCAGCATACACCATAGAAAATTCCAAAGAATCAGTCTAAGCGATGAGTCATACTGCGATAAAGATTGCTACCGTGTTAATATACAAAGATAAACATTAATACATTGCAAGTCGATCAAACTACAGTGATTTGGGTGCCTTTAATACTATAAAATGAGTACAAGAAAGGAAACGAGTTTGGAAGTGCGAAAAATTATCCTTAGTGAAGGAGTGGAAGGAAAGTCGTATGGTGAAATTGCTAAAATAGTTGGAAGAAGTCGGCCAACGGTGCAAACGATCATACGGAAAGCGCAACCGGAAGGTAGAATACAAAATAAACAACGAACAGGTAGACCGAAATTCTTAAGTAAGAGAGAGATGAGAGACTTGTTACGGAAAATAAGTAAGGAGCCACAAAAAAGTACTCCAGCAATAGCCACTGAACTTGCAAAGGCAACAGGGAAGCAAGTGAGTCCAGAAACAATACGACGAGTTTTGCGTAGTCAGGGTTATAACGGTAGTGTTCCGCGCAGAAAACGTTTCATTTCTCCAGTAAACGAAAAGAAGAGACGACTTCGCTCGCCTGCATCTTGATAAGGACGAAAGTTTTTGGGATCAAGTTCTGTTTGGTGACGAGAGCAAGTATAATATTTATGCCTCTGACGGGCGCGGATACGTATCGAGGAAGCGGAATGAAGCATTGGCAAAAAAGAATTTGCATCCTACAGAGAAACACAGTGGAGGGTTAGTCCTCGTATGGAGTTGTATATCGGCCGCAGGTGTGGAGCAATTACAGTTTATTGATGGTACTATTTATAAATACATGTATTTGAACATATTGCGAGGCGATTTGATACCTTCAGTGCAGAAATTAGGTTTACAGTCGGTTGGATCTTTTAGCAGGACAATGACCCAGAACATACAGCTAGAAGTGTCAAGGAATGGTTGCTGTATAACGCTCCTCACCCGCTTCACAGTCCGCCTCAGTCTCCCAATTTGAACCCTATAGAGCAATTTTGAGAGGAATCGGATCGCAGAATTCGTGAGCCAGCCGTAAGTGTAACTATTCCTAGCAATCTGAAATCTGCTCTGCTGTGTGCTTGGATAAATATTCCACCCGAAATTACCGGAAATCTCGTTTTTCGATGCGAAGGCGTTTAGAAGCTGTTAATACGGCTGTTGGAGGGCCTACGAAGTATTGACCTCACGTTTTTTGGTCATTTTCGTTCTTTTCGAAACATGGCTCGTAGTATATGCTGACTTTCGATGGATTAATTTTTTTAAGCTTTCATGGCTTATTTCTTTCTGTGTTCGGATTTTCTTTATTGTTATGTTATGAAACTTATTTTTAATGCCAATAAAGCTACTTTTACGTTTTCATTGCATCCTCTCTTATTCCACTGTACCATATTCGTGTTTTTACATGCTGTATGCTGACTTTTGCGAGCCACTGTATTTACCATAAAAATTTCAAGTAATTCTGATCAGTGCAAAACACATGGTACCCTACTAAAGTTGACAGGTGACGTTTGTTAAGAACGCGCGGTGACAAAGTACCTATATTTGAAAGGGAAAAAAAACTCGGGAAGTGTAAGATCAGTTAGATTCCGTGTATGGTGAATAGTCGCCCTCATTCACAACCGTGGAACATTGGGTAGCCGAGTTCAAACGCGGTCGCACAAGCATTTTTGACAATGAACGTTCTGGATGTCTAAAAACTGTTTCAACGGAAGATATCGTCAGTTTAGTGCACACAACCGCGATGGAACACCGCCGATTAACCATTAAGGAAATTGCTGAGACTTGTGGGATATCAACTGAATGGATGCATAAGATTTTACATGAAGATATATGTATGAGAAATTTATTCACGCCATGGGTTTGTTGACGATCGACCAAAAGCGCGTACGGATGGACATATCGCGCTTGATTCTTAAGCTCTTCCAAAAGAATCCTACCAAGTTTTTGCGCCGATTAATTACTGTCGACAAAAACTGGATCCATCATCATACTCCGGAGACTGAACAAAAGTCAACACAGTGGATTGTGGTGGGGGAACCAGCTCCAAAGAAGGCGAAGGTCGTTCTTTCTGCCAGAAAAGTGATGGTGACCGTTTTTTGGACCAGCCGTGGAGTAATTATGGTTGATTGTATCAAGACAACGTGCGAGTCCACAGATGCATGGTCGCAATGCCGAAATCGGACGAATAAAATTTCGTCCACCCTACTCACCAGACCTAGCTCCGAGTGACTTTTTTGTTTCCCAACTTGAAAAAATTTTTGGGTGAGAAATACATGGGTCAAATGCCGAAGTTGGAGAGGCAGTAAGCCTGTATTTTTCTGGTTTACCAAATGCCT
Organism: Odontomyia ornata; assembly: GCA_963969285.1. Taxonomy (NCBI): domain Eukaryota; kingdom Metazoa; phylum Arthropoda; class Insecta; order Diptera; family Stratiomyidae; genus Odontomyia; species Odontomyia ornata. The sequence goes on along the minus strand of OZ017741.1, from coordinate 229,066,190 downwards.
TGAGTTGCGTGGAGACTATGTCGAAAAATAAATTTTTCTTTGGCGTGAATTATGTTTTTTTCTTTTAAAGGCTGGAAACTTATTAAATAACCCTCGTACTTCTCTACCTACAAAGCGCAGTTCGAGAATTTAGCTCCAGAAAATCAACATTCATGTTTTTATGACTAGAAATTTTTCAAACTATCATAAAAAAACTCGAAAGTCTGCTGAATAATCACTTTTTTCAAATTCATTACATGATCGATGGTATTTCCGGTATTTACCACGTATATGCTCGCATTTCCTCTAGCATCATTACTCAAGTGGATTTCCATGCTGGAGATCATCTTTCAGATCGCCCACACAGCAAATGGTTATATTCTGCTGGGATTTTCTGGTCCATTATCTTCTAAATTTATTCCCGAAACCAGCATTTGACCTATTATATGTATATGTATGTGCATTTGATTGGCATGTGCTCATCAATTTTGACAAGCAAATAGCTATACACATTAATGCAACTAGGACATGGACGAAACTCTAAAATTCCATTTACTGCGTCCTCCAACACACGAATAAAATTAGTTCAAAGGAAATTGTATCGTACCAATTAAAAATTAACAAATTTGCAAATTAATACGTTTACGCTGCAACACGTGTTAACCAAATATTTTACCATGAACATTTTTTTATCTTCCTTATGCAATGTTTACCTTAGCCAAAAGCAAATATGACTGTTCAAAATCAATTATACAATGTTGAGCAAAAAAAAAAAAAAATACTACAGACATCTTAAAATATAGTACAATGACATAATGGAACGTTGAACATTTAAAGGTTCTATCTAAAAATAAAGCACGTTTCCGCCGAAAAGAAAAGTCTTTCACTTTGATGGGATGCGATTTGAGATTAGTCTAACTTTCTAACATATACTATGCAGTCTGCTCGTTACTTAAATGAATCAGGTGATGATGAATGTTAGAGGGATGTGTCTTGATTCGGGCATACGTTTTTAAAGTTTTCTAAATTTAGATCTCAGATACAAATCCATTATAAACGATTTTACTCTGAAAAATTCATTTTTTAAGGCAGGCCATTTCATGTATTGCCGAATTGTAATTAAATTTATAGCTTTAACTGGACGACCTGATGACTTTCCTCTGGTTTAATCCAGTTTCGAACCATTTGCCATTAATCATTTAATCAAGAACGCATCTCAAGCAATAAATACGCTCCTGTAAACAAAAGTCATGCGCCAAATTTAAAAATAACAGAAGTTCTCGACCAAAAATTAATTATTGTATCTCATCCAGAATGTTTAGTATCTTTAGTATCCAAAAAAAGAAAGAATCAAGGGGCTGTTGTTGTTGATGAAGCCTCGACGTGCGTCAAGAGAGAGCCACCTTAGACATTTTCTTGAATCACCGAAATAAAAGCATCATGTCTCTGAAACCTTCCGTTGAAAAATTTAAGAGAATTTAAATTGTTTGAAAAAGATATTATGTATTTTTCATTGACTCATTTCATCTTGTCGTGTCGGTGTGAGGCAAAGTGCGTCACTTTTGTTCTTAACATTGACACTAATTTTTCGATCTTTCCGTCAGCGTTTCTTTTGCTTTTCCATGGTTATTTTTATTTTGGAAAATATATGGATAAGCCAGAAGAATTTTAAAGCCGACCAAGAAATTAAAAAAAATTATCGGAGGCAATTTTCAGTGTTGTGTCTTAAAAGATTTATAAAATTGCTGGACGATACTTTGTAAGATTTCAAATAAATTTCAGATATATGTTGTTGGAGGCATGTGTTTGGGTGATTTTGTTAATTTCATGCGTTATTTAGGATGTTTATATAAGAAAGTAGGCTGATATAAAAATAACTTGAACTCTAAGAATTCGCGGTGTTTTGAGAAAGTTGAAAGTGGCAGTGGCGGCACGAGGACTTGAAGATGAAAGAAATAGATAGTTGTGCAACGTGGCAACGGATCGCTTAAGATGCGCGTGTAACTATTTTTGAAAATATAGAAAAACTAATATTTTTTTTCTGAAAACAGATTGAAACAATGTATCACTAATGCAAAAATTTTTTTTTTCGAAATTAGAAACCCTCGCTAAAAATGTAGTTGCTGGACATTTTCCAAACCACATTTTTACTTTGGCAAACTATTAGCAAATACCTCATTAATCATGTTATTTAAGTTCACATTACTATTAATATTGATGTTTTTCAGGAAAAATGCATATTAGATTCAGCCATTAATGCGGCACGTTTTAACTTTCCATCCTCTCACTCGTTCATGTCGTCCGACCATTTGATATTCAGTAAACATTTAAAAAAAATTTGAGTTGTTTTTGAACTGAAATTGAACATTGATTAGATAATACCGGTGGTGCACATTAAAAGATGCTTTCGTCAAGTCTATTGGAATTTTGTTGTTGACAAGTCGCGATGGTTTACAATATTATGATGCATAGATAATATTATTGCGAACGGTAAAAATTAATCTAATCAAGATCATAGATTTTAGCTAATCTTGTACTTTGTGCAAATAGCATGACACTGCAATAAGATACTTGTGTGTGCAATTTTTATCTATTTGTTATGAGTATTTTTAATTCTTTAACTCGGGGTATTTGCGTTGAAGGGTGGATTTGGTTTTGACTGGTTTTAGCTTTATGTTTTGATGTTTATTTATGGCTTTATATAGTCTGGATGGTTTTATTGTGCATCAGAAAGTTGATTAATGTGTTTTTATGATTTTATTTAATACAGTAGAGGTCGCTTATAACGAACCATATTATAAGCATCCAATTTTAAATGATCGAACGAAAAATATATAAATCCAGATCATTTCCTACCGGATATAACGAACCCGCTTTTAACGAACTAATCGGATATAGCGAAGCAAATCCTAAAAAAAATATCTAACGTTCCGCTTATAACGAACTATTATACGTATAATTGGGACATTTCCAGGGTGTGTTTTGTATGTATTTTTTTTCAGTCATTTTCTACGACTATTATTGGCATGATGTCATCTGTTGGTGGTGTAAAACACACGCGCAAAGACATATCATTAAAATAAATTTGATATTGCGAAGCAAATTGAAAGTGATATTAAACAAAGTGATTCATTCAAGAAAATGCAATTGAGTAAGTCAACAATATGGAAAAATCGTGACACCATCATACGTAGTTGTGGGAACAGAAATTAGTATAGAAAGAAGTTCAAAAATGATCAGTTGGATCAAGGACTTATAAAATGGTTTTCGCAACGGCGAAATTTAAATGTTCCTATAACAGACACTGTTTTACAATTGAAAGCAAATGAGTCCGAAGAAAAAATTTGAAGACAATGTCAAATTTTCTTGTAGCAAGAGCTAGATTGAACGATTTAAAAGGCACCATGATATCGTTTCCAGAAAATTAATCGGAGAATCTACAGCGGTAGATAAGGATGTGGTTGGTGACTGACTACAAAACAAATGGCCCACGCTTAAAGAAAATTATAGAAGCTGTAAAATTTTCAACGCAGACTGAACCGGCTTATTTTATAAGCTCACGTCAAACAAAACACTAAAATTTAAAGGAGAACCCTACTCCAGTGGAAAGCAAATAGCGGTTTTTGTTGCAGCAAATCTATTGTGAACCGAAAAAAAGAAAATTGTTTGTTATTGGCAAATCTAAAAACACCAAATGTTTAAAAAAAGGCATTTACGCGTCGACTATGAAGCCAGTTCTAGAGCCTGGATGATGGCTAATATTTTTGTGAATCATTTGACCTTGGCCTTGGATTCGTTTTCCTTGGAGCTAGTGCGATTTAGCACCCTAGCTCCCTTCTATCCGTGAGCAATTATTTGCCCACCATTATTAACGAGATTGTGCTATTCTAATTATTGTCAATTATATTTTCTTGAAGTTAGCGCGGATAGTTGGATAAGTTTCTTCCGGTAGTGCTTTGCGTTTTAGGATTCCCAGGGTAGTGTTAGGATGGTTGTCTACTTTGTCGAGCAGTTTGAGTGCTTTGTCACGTACGAATATGTCGACAGGTTCTATTCTAAGGTCCTTGTATATGTTCGTGTTTCTAACATACCATGGGATTCCGAAAATTTGCCGAATGCTTTTGTTTTGGATGGATTGTAGTGCCTTTTTGTTGGTCTCTGTCGTCTGGTAGAAGGCTGTACTACCATATAGTAGCGTCGGCCGTATTATTTGTTTGTAGATCAGCAGACGGCTCTTGATGTTGAGTTTCTTGGTCTTAAGGAGTGGAAAGGGTTGGGATAGTACATTGTAGCAATGTCCTCGTTTGTTGCGTATGTGGTCGGTCCAGGAGAGTTTGTTGTCGAATGTCAGTTCTAAGTATTTGGCTGTTCTTGACCAGGCAATATTTTCGTTTTCTACAGTCAAAGTTTTCGGTTGTTGTTGTCTTTTTCTGGTTATAAATAATGCATGGGTCTTGTCTGAGTTTAACTTGATCTTCCACTTGCGAAAATACTTCAAAAGTATGTCTATGGAGAGTTGCAGTTTGGTGGTGATGACTCTTGCTTGTCTGGATGAGTATAAAACACAGGTATCGTCAGCATATAGGGACTTGTGGACATTCAAAGACAGCCGAGGTAGGTCTGCAGTAAAGATGTTGTATAGTATGGGGGAGATGGGTGATCCTTGTGGGACTCCAGCTTGAATTGGCCGCATGGTTGAGAGGTGGTTGTCAATTTTGACACGAAATGATCTGCCTTTTAGAAAGGAGCCAATGATTTGGATGAGCTGCAGTGGCATTTGGGATTCATGCATTTTGTAAATAAGTCCTGCATGCCAGACTTTATCGAAGGCTTTGGCTATGTCAAACATAACCAAACCCGTTGATTTTCTGCAGTTTAGCCCTATTCTAATGAGTTGGACCACCCTAGTAAGTTGGAGTTCTGTGGAGCGTAATGGCTTGAAGCCAAATTGTTCTTCTGGAAATATTTCTTTTCGGTAACAACCTCAGTTAGTCGATTTAGTAGCACCCGCTCTACTATTTTCGACAGAGAGGATAATAGGCTAATGGGTCGCCAGTTTTGTGGGAACATGAGGTTTTTACCAGGTTTTGGAAGAACAATAACTATTGCCCATTTCCATATTTTGGGGTATTTTCGCAAGCGGAAAATTTCGTTAATTATCGCTGCTACTGCATCGAGAATATTATCCGGGAGCCATTTTAACATGGTGTTTGATATTAAATCAAATCCGGATGCTTTCCGTCTGTTCAGTACTTGTATGATGTCTTTAACCTCTTGAAGACAGGTGCTTTGTATTAGATCGGAGTCTGTAATGTCTGACCTCATGAGCCTGTTGGTCAACCGATTGACGTGGTCTTCGTGTTCGTCAAGGTCCTCCTCATCGGATGAATTTTCACAGAACTGTTGTTCTAGAGTATCTGCGAAGGCCTCCGCCTTAGCAGAACTGTCGAGTTTGATACCGTAAGGGCCGTGAATTGGTGGTATTATAAGTTTGTTTTCAATACGAAAGTATTTGGAAACCCTCCAGAAAGCATCGCTCCCAGGCTTCAGACTTTGCAAGAAGCTCTCCCAGTGTTCATTGCGGAATTTCGATATCCGATCACGTATTTTGTTCGTAATTTGATTTGCTTCCTGGCGTAATCTAGGATCACCTGTGTTCCTAGCCCTTCTCCGAACTCGATTCCTCCTCCTTATTAAATTTTTGATGTCGTTAGGGAGTTCATAGGGGTTTGTCACCCTTGTCAGAGCTGTGACTTTGTTGTCCTCTTTTGCCTGTATTATTTTGTCTGTGATTTCTTCTATCATTTTCTCTGTATCGCTGGCTATTTCAGGTGTTTGAATAACGGTTTCTTTAACCAGTGCGACTTGGAAAGCTTGCCAATCAGTTTTCTTCTTTACTTGTAGGGGTTCGTCTTTGTATATTCCTCCTATTAAGAATCATTTGAGACAGCGGGATAAGGAGTTATCCAGAATAAATCGGAAAATTTTATTATTGCTGTATAATTGCTCTGCTCAACCCAATCTGAAAGATTTCGGGTGCATCAAATTGGTTTTCATGCCAGCAAACACTAGTACGAAGTTACAACCAAGGGATCAGGGAGTGGTTCATAGCTTGAAAAGCAATTACAGGCGCATTTTTCTCGCAAAGTGGATTCAAACTGATTTCTTTTAGGTTGTAACTCCAGTATACATAAAGACCTATACCTGCCACTTTTTTTAATTTTTTTGTATTCTTTCCCTTTTCCTGCTCCTTCTTTAACAAAATTTAAGTGTTACTCGTAACACTTGATATTAAAAGGTCTCGCTAAGATTTTTCATTCGATACCCCACTCGACTATCTTCAAAGGGTATAAAATGTTAAGGGATCACATTCTTATATGGGGAGATCTCCCTTAAGATTCTTTGATATTTTTTTGACCATGAAACTCTTAAAAGGTCACCACTTATGACGTTCCACAAAGTTTGATAATTCTAGCTTCTATAATTCCAGTTTTTATCTGCATAATTTTTGTTCAGATGTTTCAGATCACTGTAATGAATCGGCTCTACGCCACTGGCGATTATTAGTCAGTCGTTACCGACGTCGACGAAATCGGAACGCACCCTCTAACCTCTCGCTGTTCCTGAACCGCTTTTGGTCAGCTGAGAGGAAGGTGATCATGTGTGTGAAACTTGACGTTGGATGAGAAGCCAGATGGCAGCAGACGTCACTACCACACACATGACCATTAGTAGGCGCCTAATACATATGCAATGTGCCACAGTATGACTTCCCATCCTACTTCAGTTTTGTCTGGGAGTGTCACGTAATTCTTTTTGCGTCGCAGAACACTTCGCTTATTCTCGAGTTCTGTTGAAGTTTCACTGTCGGAGGTGCATTGAAAATATTAGGCGGCGTTACAGTTACGTGATTTTCATTTTTACAGCTCAGCGAAGGAGTTTGCTCATGGTGTTGCAAATAAGGATTAGAAAGGTAGAGAAGTTGTTCTCGAGTTTCCCAACTTTAATATAGCTTTATTGAAGTGCCTTCCCATGGGAAGCCAGCTTCAGTTTCGTTTCGAGCTGTGCGATAGTTTGGTTCGGTGAGTCTACTGTAGGCCAGTTCCCTGTGGCCACGACTTGTGCGTGCCTCATACAGTAAGTACAATCCTATTTGCCTATATTTTTAAATAACTGTATTCCCGAACAGGCGAGTGAGGCTGAACTAGTAGGTTTGCTTACACGTGACTTCACGTAAGAAGGATGGCTTTTAAAAACAGGTCCACGGCCCAGTGATGGATATAAACACCGCGAGTTTACTCTAGATAATCGGAAATTAATGTACCATGATGGAGCAGTTGGATGCATATCCGAAAGGAGAAAAATTTCTAGGTCATAATTTAGATGGCTATAGTGTTCGTGTCGGAGCACCAACTGGGGCGAAAGATCAAGGTTATAGGCTCAAATTATTTACACCAGAAAGAGTCTAAAATTTATCAGCTAGTAGTGAGCAGGAACGTGATGATGGGATAGCAATGATTTAAAAAGTCTTAGAGAGACCACTCACGCCGCAAGATAGCAAAATCTTGTTTTCCTTTGTTGCAAAATGTGTCATGTTCCATTAATAAGCGTAAGCAACGTTATTGTAAGCAAAGTCAGCTTAATTGCTAAGAGTTATTCAGATGATGTAGGACGAATCTTACAAATCGCCACTAAAGTTCTATCACATGTTGAAAGAATGAATTTGTTTTCAGCCCTCTACAGCGGCCTGTGCGTTAAATTTTTGTTTGATTGAGGATTTGAAAATCAATTGTAAATTGAATAGCACAAGTAACTAGTTTAGGAGTATAATTCAATGCTCCATTTGAATCCTCCAGTGAGTGATAATTCACATGGATTGAAGTAAATTTTTCATAATTCCTATGTTCGATCGGTTTCGCCCAGGAATTCAATTAGCTGCCTTGAAGTTATCTGGTCTGAGATTATTACGCCAGTTTAAAAGCAATTCTTTTCATCTGTATGAAGTGGTTTGTAAAACCATATTCTATTTAATAGTGGTAGCTAGGTTTTTGTGTCCAAAATCGGGAATCGTTTAGACCTGCTGGATTCATTCAACGAATTTATAGTAGTGTTCTTGAAAATATCTAAGTTTCCTATTCCTATGATTAACTGGCTGACTTAGATATTTGTCGAGCATTTTTAATAAAGTGAATTCCACTCACTACATAATATGCGTACAACTTAATAATTTTTTGCAAAATTTGATGCTTTATTTGTGGAAAAATCTTACAATGTATTTTCTTTGAAGTATTGTCCATCGGAAGCTACAACATTTCCCCATATTTCAGGCAATTTATGAATTCCATCCCAAAAAAATTGCCAAAACCGAATCTTTCCAATTTTGGATGCCTTGCTCTGAAGTGAAGCGTATTCCGATGAGGGCGTTTTGCATCGAGCGAAATAATGCAAGTCAGATGGAGCAAGGTCCGGACTATAAGGCGGGTGGGCCAAAAATTAACATCCACTACTTTCCAAATGGTTTTTCACGGGTCTTGAACATGCAGCCGAGCGTTGTCATGATGAAAAATTATAGCCTCGTGTCTGGTCGCATATTCCGGGCGTTTTTCGATGATGGCACTCTTCAAACGTATTAATTATGTTCGATACAGGTCACCTGTGATTGTCTGGCTCAATTTCAACAACTCATAATATAACGGCCCTTTTGATCCCACCAAATACACAGCATAACCTTGGCACCATGGATATTTGGCTTCGCCATTTATTTGGCTGGTTGGCTGGGCTTCACGTAGTGGGTCCATTTTTCATCCTCAGTCACGATCCGATGCAAAAATTATTTCTTTTTATGGCGCTCAAGCAGCATTTCAGACATACAGAAGCGCCGTTCAACGTCTCTCGGCTTCAACTCCTAGGGGACCCAATTACCTTGCTTCTGAATGTATCCGGCGGCTTTCAACCGTTTCGAAATGGCTTGCTGAGTCACTTCCAACGATTTGGCAAGTTTGTCTTGCGTTTGACACGAATCCTCATTGAGTAGCGTCTCCAATTCTTCGTCTTGAAACTTTTTGGCTGTCCTGGGCGTTCTTTGTCTTTGATGTAAAAATCGCCGCTTTTGAAGCGTTGAAACTATTCAAAATACTGTGTTTTCGCTAAAACATCATTGCCATAAACTTCTACAAGCAAACGATGACTTTCCGCTGCAGTTTTTACTGCAAAAAATGTCCCAACAGAACCTCCCGCAAATGCTGTCTTTTTCTCCAATTTTCGAAGTTATTCATCGTGAAAAATCATAATGATGCACAGAAGAAAAAATTGTTTTGTTGACTGACTTTGATAGCTGTCAAATGTACCTTCAAAATGACATTTATATAAAGTTCCAGCTTTCACACTATTTGTTAGTTCGGACATCTAGCGTCAAATTCCAGTTATTAAGTTGTACACCCAACAGTATTCGGGTGTAAGTTGAATCAAATTGGTAGCACTTCCTTCGTAGAGTTATTTTAAAAACGACAAAAAACTATTTTCCCTGAACCTCTATAATGAATTTATTTGGAATTACTATTAATCAAATAAGATTTTAATGCGTTTGATCAGTACGCATGCATTGGACTCCATAAAAATAACAATACTGTAGATTGATTTAGGTATTTTATCAAAGAGTAGAAGTATTTTCAATTTACACTAAAAACACAACAAAAACATTTTGAGTGATAAGTTGCTAGGTAGCAAGTATAGGTTTTCAAATTTTCTGACTTCTACTTGAGTGCAGTTTTTGCATTAAAAGATGCATTTTAAGGACTGTACATTCCAAAAATATTTCAACCGAAATATTTTCCCAAATTTTAAATAATTTAAAAAGAAAAAAAAGGGGGAAAAAAACTTTTTCGCATTAACGGGATCAGTTTTTTTCCTCCCCGAACTAGCTGGCCGACAAGCAGCCACCGCAAAATAGATTACGGGTGCACGGACTGGTTGGCCGGTCGGTACCAATCGTTGGCACAACTCAGACTTCACGTCTAGAACCGATGAGAAGTTGGTTCATATTTCCTTCGGGAAATCTCTTCGTTCGAGAGATTTGAAACGGAAATCATTACATCACCGACGTCTAATCGTGAAGAGGGGTAGACATTTTTCATACATTTCCCTTCCTCTGCACTTCAGAAAATTGGCAACACCCTTTTAAGACTTGTTTCGGGAAGCCCTTGTACATACTTTTCATTTAACATCCCACGTGACTACCTTCGGTAAAAAAAATTCACGTATAGAGTTTGCTGTCTATAAACGCTATAGTTCGGAAAAAACGGCGTTGAGATACAGACGGACGGACGGACAGATAGAGGGAAAGTCGGACCGACAGAAGCGATTTTTATAGGGTTTTGTAAGTAGTACGAATCCCTGAAATGGATGTTTGTCTGTGTGTAGCCCAACGCTAGAACTCGAGAACCGGTCCGTCGATTGAGTTAAACTTTACTTCGAATGTGTTTTTAATTGAGTCGGTTGTAATAGGATAGTTTTTGAAAAAAAATCTGATAATAGACTAAAAAATTATTTTTGGCACACTACAGTTCAAGAGACAGTCGGCTGATTAAATTGAAATTTACACCGAATATGTAACTTTTTGCGCCTGATGTCATATCAATATTTCAAGCAAATTTAATGCAAAACGTGCAAGCAAATAAAAAGGTACGATGAGTGGCACACAAGTAGACAAAAAAATATTTTTGACACACTATAGCTACAAGAATAGTAGGAGCAGAAATGGGAAACCCTCCTTTCCCTGTCTTAAGCTTAAATTTAACTTATAAAGGAACAAAACAACCAATGATTCCAAGCACGTAAAATCACACATATTCACCGGATGATTACGGTACCAATAACGAACGAGCGACTACCGTTGAAAAAATACTATAGCAAGGATACAGCAATCAAAAATGGTTACAGCTGGGAGGCAATCAAGCAACAAATACGAAAAAAGGAGCAAGAACAATGCAACAATTAGCTATCATCAGTTTTCAAACAGGAGCTAGAGCAACAGGCAAGAAGGATTCCTTTCACTCATACAACCACCTCGAAAAAGCTCGAGTAGGCAATAAAAAAGACGGGAAATGACGCGGCTATTTCCAGCAGAAAATACAGGCTAGAAAAAGCTTTAGAATCAGCAAAGGACCTGAAAAACAAGGACAAAAAAGGAGATATGTAAAAACTCAATGACCCAGAGTGCGATATGATTTATACTAGTGAAGCGTATCGGGTAAAGCTAGTACAGGGTTTTCTAATAAGAGGAGGTTATTTTGATATTAAAAGAAAAATGCCATTTTTTAATATAAATGATCGCATGTTTATTTCATTATAAAGAAAATGTTTATTTCATTATAAGAAAATGCCGCTAATAGTGAAAAATATCATCAGGCAAATGACTACCACGACCACGCTTACAGGACCATATCCTTTTCATGAAATTTTCCAGATCCAATCGCAAAGTGGCTGCCCTATGTCCTCGATAGCCTAACGAATTCCATCTTTGAGGTCTTGAATCGACGCTGGGCTGTTGGCGTAGACCTTCTCTTTCACGTGGCCCCAAAGGAAGAAGTCGCAAGGTGTTCAATCACAAGATCTCGGTGGCCAATTGTGATCACCTCTTCGAGAGATAACACGGTCCGGAAACTTTTCCCGTAAAAGATCAATGGTTTCGTTACTTGGGTGGCACGTAGCGCCATCTTGTTGAAAGTAAACGTTGTCCAGATCAATATCATCCGATTCCGGCCATAAAAAATCATAAATCATCTCTCGATAGCGCAATCCATTCACCGTAACTGTTGCTCCAGCCTCATTTTCGAAAAAGTAAGGTCCAATGACTCCGCCGGACTATAAACCGCACCAAACAGTCACACGTTGAGGATAGACACGGTTTTCAACAATAACTCTTGAGTTTTCCAAGCCCCAGATGCGACAATTTTGCTTTTTGACGAATCCACCGAGGTGGAAATGGGCCTCACCACTCAAGATGATTTTTCGATGGAGTTCCGGATCATTTTCATGCATTTTAAGGACCCAATCAGCAAAGACGCGACGTTGTTGATGATCGGCCGGCTTGAGTTCTTGTGTTAACTGAGCTTTATAAGTCTTAAGACCCAAATCTTTATGCAAATAAGGTGTACTGACGATTGTGAATTGCCTAGTTCCAAAGAACGACGAGGAATGGACAAATCTGGGGTTTCTTCAACACTTTCGGCTACAGCAGCAATATTCTTGGCTGTTCTTGAGTGGCGTGCACAGGTTTTATTCTTCAGTCCCAACAGCCCGAATTTTTCCACCAATTTCTGTATTGCGGTCCGGCAAGGTGCTTCACGACGACCCAAAAATGTTGGAGTTTTACGAACCGTCTCTGCCATATTTTCACCATTTTTATAGTAAATTTTAATAATTTCAATGCATTGTTGAAGCATGTATCGTTCCATTTTTATTAACGGCGTAGGTTTTGCTTGTCAAATGTCAAAAAATGATAGCTTCAAAAGTGGCATCTACCGAAATAGCGGGTAATTCAAAATGACACCTCTAATTGGAGAACCCTTTTTTTAATAAACTTATAACAAATCAATATGACATAATTAATAAATCAAACCTCCATGTAACTCTTGCTTTGGATAATTTGAGAGAAAAAATAATGCGCCTAGCTGGATAGCCCACAATTTTTGTTTGGTTGAGTTTTTAAGGGCTAGGACTATCATTTGTCAAATTGCCCGGTTTTCCTTTCTACTTTGAGAAAATTGTGTAAAATAATACAAAAACGTTTGAATTCTTAAATATTTTTTAGTCTGTAGAAAACTACAGTAAATTACCAGAAAATTCGTACAAATTTACACCATTTGCCTTGCTAAATACCCCGAATTTCCAACCATACATTTAAAAAATCAACTTTAAATTCATATATTAATTTCATTAAAATTTTTATCTACTCATAGACCTGGGCTGGAGTCGAACCTACATATCGCGGATCACAACGCAAATACGCTTGTCTTGAGACATACGGGTTCTTAGCTAACCCCAAAACTAAATCATTTGCATAGCCCAATTACGAATGCTTGGCTGTGTCATGATGGCTATTATATGGACTGCTGGTCACCTTACTAGATTAGAATAATTTACACAATTTGCTAGTCCATTTCGCCATTTGTGATCTCATTTAATTTGCCTAAAATTATATCTGATGGATGTTCAACTTTCGCGTGAAGAGAAATTACCTAAGTTATCTTATATGATGTCTTTACAGTTTTTTCTGTCGGTGTAGTGATATGTTCCTATCTAAATATTGTCTGTGATTCTGACTTGAAACATGAAACTACTATCGTAATTTTTAAAAAATGTTGGCAATTAAAGTGAAATATTACTTCAAGTGACTAATATTCAGTCCATCTAATTTCAGATTTACTTATTTTATGCTTAGTTCCTGCAATGCAAATAAAACGATATGACGACTAAAAGACAACAAAGCGTCTGTTCTTTAGTTTCTTACGTAAAACTTTACGACTAGAAACAAGAAATATGTCTGATATCCTCATCTGTCCGAGAGGAACATCAGCAGCTTAATTTCCGAGAATATTTGTTTAGATAAAGATATTCCATGTGCTAAACTTCATTGAAAAATTTTTTCATTAAATATAAACTAGAATACTAAATTTCATGTTTAATGTAAAATACCTGTAACTGTTATTGAAGGAAATTTTAGCATTTGAATTATTTGAGGCCACATCATGGAAACCAGTTAGAATCGGAAGAATCAGCACAAATTAGTTAATTCATTGATTTCCGTATACTTGAAACACGTATCAATAGTATTTACGCATAAAACCCTGTGGATCACACATACGACATATACGAAGATGTACGAGTAGAGTATAGTAAATAGAAAAATACTATCAATAAAGATCAATATATGTATGCGAAGAACCAAAATCACATATTAATTGCGATCTTATCACCAATAGTCAGATAATGAGAGACATGGTCTGTAAATTTTCCCATGAGTTATCATTACATGACAATGGTGCAAATGACCTTTAATTTTACTTTCTCATTAGAACTGCATCGATAATAAAGTCATTGAGTTTGTAGTTTTTCAGGTTTAAGTTAGAGCATTTTTAGGCAATATTCTTATCAGTTAGCTCAGCGTTGCATTCAATATTAATCTTTCGCATTTTTTTTTTAGATAGAAGGCCTTGCATTGCAATAAACGAGCTTAATGGTGTAAAATAAAAATAAAACTAAATGATGAAATTTTGAGCTCTTACTTGTTATTTTAATAAAACAAGTATGGTATAATGCGCCAAAGTATTTCAATGACTATTTCAATTTTTTTCCGGAAAACGATGATAAATTTTAACTGGTTTTTTACCTAACAGTAGTCGAAATCTTTTGATAAGATAGTGTTCATTTGAAAGTACCGTTTACTTAGAATAATTGAAATTTCAAACATTATTTCGGGGGCTCGGAAAATTAACTTCATTAATACGACACTTATGAAACTGTCTACCGCATTATGTGTTATCAACATATGGAGCATATGTAGACTGTCTGGGTTAAAAACAATTTCATTTGACCTTTCCAAAAAGCAGCGTAGGTTTCACCTCCATATGCATATGATATTAAATTCAATAAAAGACGCCCTGATTGATCCCAATTGTAAAATTACTTTTGCTTTCAACTGAACACGCGACACCAACAGTTTTATTTTGAAGTACGAGTACAGCAGGGTTTGATTGAATAACATGATAAGCACACACTTTTAGTGATTGTGCGTCTGCAAGCTGACAATGTACGAGTATGTCTCCATGCAAGTGATTTATAGAGAAAGAGAGGTTTTTATCATAAAACATTAGAAAATTAAAATTCAACAAATTAGAAGATTAAAACCTGAAGAAAATGTTAAAGTAGAAACCTACTACTAGGCCCATAAAATGTATGCATCATCTTCCACCTTTAAACGGGTTAAAGTCATTTGGTCCGAAGATGTTGTGGACTATACATCGTCATATGTATTTTTACGAGTGAAAACACGTCATTAACGCCACCCTACCACTAATGATATTTCAACTATTCCTGATTCACGTTTATGGTCAGTTTTTAATCTCTATGATAAGAGGTTGTTTGATAATAACGACTTTTACCAAATGAGTTGAATGCATCTTGTTTATCAGCATGCTGTGTAGACGACAAAAAAAAAAAAATAAAATACTCCTATTGACGTTATTCTCTAGCTGTATAGATAAGATGTTGAGTATCTCAGATACGTGAATATTTTGGGAATCGATAGTGGGAGTATACGTACATTCATGCAGTAATTCTCGTATGTTACCATGGTTAATCGTTAGGAAAAATACTGAGTTAAGACTATATCCTGGCTTAAATATTAATCACATGTGAACATTTACTTATCTTTACATGTGCCTGTGTGATGTATTGCATTTCTTTATGGCTTTTAAATGGCATGGCCCTAAATAGAATTAACCTTGTTCTTGAATTTAACAATAAAATGCATCTTATTTTAAGATTTAAGATACAAGTAGGTACTCGTATATTTGCAATGCGCTGTTTGCGTGGCGGTGATATCGTATTGTTCAGGACAGTAAAAGATAAATGTTTGCATAACGAACAGTGGACAGATAAGAACGTTAACATAACACGATTGACTTGACCCTCACTGATTTATTTATGTTTTAGTAATTGAGCTTGTCTTTTTGCGGAAAAATTTTGTATAAATCACATCTCAAAGTTGTATATTGGGCGATGAGCACAGTTTTTAATTATTTTAACATACGAGTATCATATCATTGATTGAACAGCTAGTTGAGGATGTTGTTGTCTGAAATTTTCGCCTAAATTGAGAGGTAGTGAATATTAGTACTAAGCCACTGATTGTAGTCTTTCTAATAATACACGAAAACTCAGTTGACTATAACTTCTTTAAAGATTATTCGTTTGTCTTAAATTTGTTGGATTTAATAGCCACATATATGAATGTTACATATTTGTTGAATTTAAGGGCAAATTAATAAGTTATACCATTCTTCTTCGTAGCCCTACAGCCCCTTTCGGGCCTTCGCTTAGAGATAGTTAGAGTATATCACGCTTTGGCCGTGTATCCGTCCTCTCAGCTGCGATACGTTCTGATTTTAAACCAGCACGTATCATAACTGAAGAGGCTTATAGTCCGTCCGAAGAATCACTCGAACTAAATCTCGTTGACGCCAACGAAACTTGAACCAGAGACCTTCAGCTTACGGGCTTAGTGCTCTAACCACTAAGCCACGCGGACTAATAAGTTATACTATTACTAACAAAGTAATTATGAGTTCTAAATTATTATTTGCTATGCTACACTCAAAGACCTTCCCCTTTGATTTTCTTAGAATTTTTAAAGATCATAGGGAGGGACCATAATTTATTGGTTTTTAAATTTGTTTCACACCTTTTTGTCGGTAAAGCAGCTTGAAGATATATTCTTCGAAAGTCCCTCCCAAGACATTTTGTTTGATACTCCGCTCGAATATTTTCGGTGACACTTTTAGAGAGGTCACATTTTTACATGGGGAAACCTCGCTTAAATCCATTGAATAGTTTCCACAAATTCTGATCGTTTGTCATTATTTGATTCTTCTAACATAACTTGTTTTTGAGGAAATGTTTGCAATGATTTTAAAAGGGAAATTGTAAATTGTTGGCGTATTAATGGTCATATCAATTAATGGTTCTAGCTCAGAGTACCTGTTGAATGATCATGTTCAAGTCTTTTTGAATGATTTTTTGTCCATTTTTGTCTCCTCCGTCAACAATCCTTATCATATTTCCACACTTATTTATGGATGATACTTAGCGAAACCTCAGAGCTACATTAAAATCCGCTTTTATTGTTTTGCGATAGCTGTAACACACCTTTGATTGTTTGAAATGGTATGGATATTATTATCCTTATCCTGTTATTAAGCAAAGTTCAATAATATTGGCGATTTAAACAATAAAATATTTTACCTTCTCCATTCGAACTTATGCGACAATTTCTTGCTATATCTCTCTATAGAGCGTTCATTTATCATTCCACCTTCTGTTAAAAATACCTTCCTTTCCTGTTAATTTCTTAAATCTAGCCTTAATGCCATTAGTTGAATCCTCTATTCTGAAGCCTTCACTTCGACGACTGTATTGATAAATTTTATCTGTATCAACGAAGCCCAAAGATACTGCTTAACAACAAGAACATTCCTTTCCAAGTAAATATGCCCATTTCAAACAGCGCCACGAGGGGGCAAAGTGCCACCATTGCTCATCGCGTTGATACCAATTATGTTGAAATCTTATTGGTATTAAATTAAACTGGATATTTTCATCGGATGTTAAGTACTTAAAACCATTCATCATGTCACTGATCGTTTTTTATTGCGACGGCGTTTATGTATCCTGATAGGTCTTCGCTCTCTCTTTCTCTTCATAACCTTTAGTTTTATCCCTTCCTCTTTATTTGATCCATCTCCATTGTTTTCGTTTAGCACGCTTTTGATGTGAGCTAATCCTTTGCTAGTAGAAATGCTCTTGAAGAATCTAGATTCCCTTCTCTATGGTAGAGAGGCAAAATCACTATTTTCATTTTATATATTGTAATAAACGTAAATAGCCGAGCAGCCCCGTGGTGATAAGGTTTGGCTCCTCCTGAAGAGAGAAGCGGGGCACCCCGTAAAAACTGCTTAGGTTGTTGTTTTACTAGGTTAAAGTTAACGACATTCGTTAAGTTTCCATCTCTTAGGTAGACATGAGTGGTTCACTTTAGCTACTTTAACATCTTTAGGTTTGACATTCCCCTTGTAATGTAACGACCTTCTTCAGGGAAAGTAACGGCTGTTTTTTGTACAAGGTTTGCATTCATCTTAAGCTTCCGTGTCCGCTAACTTTATCGAGACAAAAAAACATTTCTAGAGATAATAAAAATTGATCGGTATTCTTGTAGAGTAGAGTTCGCGTGATGAATATTTTGTAGTGTAGCTTTGTCGCACGTTACGAACCCGCCTGATATGATCCGGCAAAAAGCTAGTCGACAAGCACGCGTACGTGGTCGTCAAGCAAAGCCAGGCAGCTGAGCTCAGTCTTCTTTATAGCTCGCTAACACTTGTGTCAGACGCTCGCCACCCGTGCACAAACTTCAGTACTTAAAATCATTACAATACAAGTACATGCAGTCCAATATAAAAGTAATTATTCTCGAATACCTTTAGGAGTCGTTAGGACTTTGAAGATGATGTAAGCTTGCCTATGTTCGTATTGTCAACATATCAAAATATTATGAAAAACGGTGTCATCCCTGGAAACTAAGTTCATTTGAAGACGGGAAACTAGAGCTATAAACCTCAAATAGTGAAAAACTAAGTCTAAGGCGTAATCAAATAGCTCTGCCTAAGAATAATGCCTGCCGAAAACATAAAACTCAACTTTTTCGAAACGTTTAGGGATATTGCTCTTCCGTTTTATACAGTTCTACGCTATGACAGAAGCAGAAGACCTATAAAAGATGAATTTAATGACGTTTAGCAATCTATATTCCAAGCTGTAAAATCTGTTAAAAAAGCCGAGCTTAAAAGGCGGCAGTGATCCTTAACGTTGAACTTTTCATGAACAAGGTATGAATGCATTGAGTACCCAGAATGTCAATCGCCAACAACAGACAAATGAGTTAATATTTCAATATTCCCTGATGGTTATGTTCCGGAAAAGACCAACTCCACTGAGACCGTAAAAGTCAGTAACAAGTTTGAGGGAGGGAGTTGATTTATCTGAAAGAGGGAGCCACTATTACAGATCCATATTTTTTAGGTTTTCTGGAGCACAGGTGTTCAATCGCGAAAAGTGGAAACATGTTTTTCATACATTCTCCATCTCTCTGCGATTCTCAATGAAAATATCGCAGTTTTAAGTAATGTTTTGAAAAGTTCGCATTAAAACCTTTCATTTAATACCCATTGTGGCCATTTCTCTTTCCCGTTGTAGAGAGGTCGACTTTCATGTAGTCTCGGATTGGGTGAAAAATCTAGATTTTTTAAGAAAGCCCAAATTTGACCATCTAAATTAGGCGGTGCGTCATCCGCCTGTGTTTCAATGAGGCAATAAAGTCACCAGCTTTTTTTTTGTTTTAATTTCAATAACCCAAATTATAGGCGATATATTTTATAATAGGTTGAGAAAAAATGAATCCATGATTTTCTGGTAGATGGTTGTAGTGTTCGATATCTAGTTAAGTATCAAACAAACAATTCCAGATTTATGCTTGCCGGAAAGGTAACATGTCGTACCAAAGAAACAAATTGCTGTTATTTGTTTAATCCATTCAGTTGTGAGTTATCTGGTCTTAAATATGAAAGTCAAAAAAGAGAAAATTCGGTACATTTTGCAGTTTTCCTTTGATAAATTCGGAAATGCAAGCCAGGTGACTGAAATTATGAATGGTGTTTATAGTTTCAATAAAGTAAGAGCCAACTGTGTGCAATTCGGTTTTATCGTTTCGTTCAGGTAATTTCAATGTTAAAGGTGTGCCCTACACAGGTAGACCCGTCGTCAAAAATTTCCATAATTTAACAAAAATTATCCAGTTGACCGGCATGTTAACAATCGTAGTATCGTTTAGTGGCTAAAAATTTACCAAAAAAATAGTTTTAAACCATTTGCACCAAGTTTCGATTCAGAAAGATGCTTGATACTTAGGTGCCATACCAATTAACACAAAAAAACATGATGGATCATATTTCCATGTACGAGGCCTTGGCCAAATGGAATTAAATCGATCCATATTTTACCGAATGCTGACTGAGGATGAAAAATGGGTCACGTACGATGACATTGTGCGAAAACAATCGTGGTCCATTGCTGTGCAGCAGCTCAAACGATTGCCAAACCAGGACTAATAACCAGAAATAATTTATCATGAGTTTCTTCCATAAGGCCAAACACTAAATTTGGATTTCTACTGTCAACAACTGGATTTCATAAAGCTAATGATTGACCATAGAGTTAGGCAGCAGGATAGGTGATATGTTCCATCAGGAACATGCCAAGCTACACACGTCTATGGTGACCCGTCAGAAACTCCGGCAGCTTGATTAGAAATTATCCTGCCTGTTTTTCTTGCATTACAAAACTTCCTTAGTGATAAGAAATTGGCATCAAGAGAAAATTGTGAAAATCGATGGCTAGAGTTTTTTGCCAATAGGGATCAATACTTCTAGGAAAGAGGCATTATGAAGCATGGCAACAAATTATAGATTAAAACGGCGCATCATTATCACCCATAGCCAGACAGCCTAAACTGGGCCAATCAGCGCGGTTCTACGCCCTTTTTCGCCATTTGATCGCTCCCAGCAAGGGTCTGCTGTTAGTTTTTATCGTGTATTCGCATCGAATCCTCGGGTCTCCTGCTGGACGTCTAGCTTATGATCTACCCTTTAATATTTGCATTCAAATAGGTCCACTGCCTTTTTAGATTCACTCGTCAGGGTCCATGTTTCAGTTCCATATAACAGCACTGGTTTGACTAGTGTTTTCTAAATACGGTGCATATTTGACCAACAATTTGTGATCCGAAAGATGTTGAGATAGCACACAAAGTTTAGAAGTGGGAAGCTCGCTGGCAAGCGAGAATTAGGAGTGCCCTTTATTGTGGACAAGGAATTCAAATCGCATGCTATTAATTTTAAGCAGCCATTGAACGCATATGTGCGGTCCGTACAAAAGCTTAACTCTTCGAAATTTTGCTGATAAACGTACATGCCCCGACCAAAGAAAAGGATGAAGAAACAAAAGAAACATTCTGCAATCCCCTGGAAAGACTATTTGACTCATAGCCCACAAATGTACCAACAATAATTCTGTGTAATTTCAAAGCTAAGGTTGGCAATGAGCTATCTCAGCGGGGAACGACTGGAGGATATAGCCTCCGCGATGACACAAATGGCAACGGCCAGTGCCTGATTGACTTTGCATGTACCAGGAACCTAGTCATACATTTGACTTTCTTCCCCCATCAATGTATACATAAAATGACCTGGGTATCACCAGATGGCAACACACCAAACCAGATCGACCTTGTTCTGATCCAATAAAGATGGGCCACGATCATACTTGACATCCGTACGTTATCAGATTATTACTTGATCAAATCAACGCAACGTAACAATATCGTATGTTAACGGCATATTCGGTGAACATCAGCCCTCTAGGAAATTCAGCATCGAAAGGCTCCAAACGGCGTCAGAGGCAAAAAATTTCATGGAGGTTCTCGACCATCCATCCTTTTAGACACGTCATTGAAAACAAGTAACTAGCTGTGGTTGCAAGTGAAAGCGGCAATTAAGACCGGCGCAAAAGAAATGACTGGTTCGATAATGAGTACCAAAATGCGTTGGGCAAAAAGAATCAGGCTTATGAAGAAGATTTAGTTAGGAAAACCAGGATTAAGAGAGAATATTATGAAAATTTTAGAAGAATAGTGAATAACATCATTAAAAAAAAATACTATAATGAACAATTGAGAACCATCGATGTCAATCTAGCGAGTATCAACACAAGACAAGCATACAAAGTAGTGAAAAGCCTGAAACGAGGTTTCAAGCCCAAAACCACATCGTCAACCTCATCGTGGATGAAAATACGATTAAGAAAAGATAGGCATCATATTTCAAGAGCTTTCTAAATCTTCTACTCCGATCCTCTATACGTAAGTGCTTGGATGAATTTATTAGCTTTTTATAATTATACCGTTATAATAATTTTTTTGCTTTATTACTACAGGCCATTCTGGACCATCGCTTGGAGATAGTTAGAGTATCTCATTACTTTGATCGAATGTATCAGCCTTCGAGACAGTGATATGGTCAGTACCATACTTTGGCCATTGATCCGTCCACCCATTTTTTTTGAAATACCTCCATTCCCTACCACTGTCTCCATCACTCTTTTATCGTCGCACAACGCTCGTGCGATTTGCACTTCACACGTAGTCGATTCCTAAGTGTGCTTCCAGGCACACTTAGGAATCGACTACGTGCTAAAACATCGGTATAAGTTGCACACCAAAATACTGTGAAGTACTGCTTTCCTGCTAGTCTATTCCGATTCGTGAACAGTTGTCAGAGATTAAAAAAAATATTATAATACGACGCAGTAAAAAAAACTCTGAGTTTATTAAAACTAGCTGTCTTTAAGTATCTCGTTAGGGCCTAAAATGCCCTAAGATACTGCATTTTCAATCCTCCGGACTTATCATTAATTTGAATTTATTAGATGTTCCTTAAGTCTTTTCTTAAAAACCAATAATGAGCTTACGTTTTTCACTGTTTCTGGAAGATTGTTGTATATACGGAGAGCATCATTCGTTACATCGTTCTTTAGTCGATCAGTTCTAGCGTAAGTTATTACAAAATTGTTAGCGTTTCTTGAATTATATGGATTTATTTGTGATACTTTTATAAAAGGGCTTCGATCCGTTTCACTGGAAATTAGACATTTGAAGCTAAACCATACGACTTTCAATGAAATTTGAAATATTTTGATCGTCGACTGTGAAGAGAATTAGGTGTAATCTGTCATTGATTTTCTGCCAATTTCGGAGATTACAGAAGAGAGCAAAGTGAAAAATTATCACCAGGACAATGGTTAGGCAAAACAACGATGCTAGAGACGATGAAACACCCGCATGGTGGTAGATTACTCTAGTAGACTATGATCAGATTTAAGGCACGTCTCTTTGGCAAGAAGTATTACAATACCTGTATAATATAATATTTTTGTTAAAATAACATGTGATGATTTTTGGTTGCATATGTACTTTTCATGTAACTAAAAAAACTAGAGCTGCTTAAATAACCAGTACTATTTTTGATGATAGCACCTTTAGTATACCCAAATCGCATAAAGTGTTTTGGAATTTTTTTAAGTTGACCGTACAGCAAAAAGATGTCAAATAGGTGAACTTATTACTAGGGAAAACTTTGCTCATAGATGTCTGGACTTTATAGTGATAAAATGCAGACATGTTGATTATTATTGCGATAATTTTGGTGAAACTTTACTTATGAGGGATATTTGATGATATCCACACATATGGCGGTAGTTTGTCTTTATATTTACTCCATCTAAGCATTATCTATGGCTTTAACCACTTGACTTCGATAATCTAACGAAAGCCAGTATCCCAGTGTTGCTAAAAGTTGATAACTAATAAGTCATAAAGATGAGTGATTCTGGTAAGTCATCGTGTATAAGTTATATTATGTATCTCTAGGGCAACATTTAGCTGTGAATAAAATATAACGCAATTTTGACAGATTGTCTGACATGTTAATATTGGTGTGTACATATTATAGACTCAAAGGTAACTAAATATCGTGCAATAAAATTGATTAAGCCCAAATTACGGCTTATCAAACTTATTTTAAAGCCCTCATTCCTAAGTGTCACACAACAAATATTGAGTCTCCAAAAATTCAAAGTTTGGAAGGGTCCAAGTTTCCTATTTTTTGTTTTGTTGCATATCTCTAAAAGGATGCGTTACAGAAAAATTTTTATTTATTCCAAAATTTAAAGTATCCGATTTTTTTTTTTTAATTTTAAAGATATGAATAGAACATTTTTGCGCCATCGTTAAAAAGTTACTGAATTTAGACGAAGACGATTTCCTTGACAAGTTTGTATTCGATGTGCTCCCTAGACTTTTAGTGCCTTGCCGTAGCTCCAATTAAGAACAATAAGATGGAATTTTTGGCATTATTTAGAAAATTTAGAAACAAGACTGATGAGCTCAAGTTAAGTTTACTTTAATAATTAATAAATAGTCTATTAACTTGATTCATATTTTTTTGAAACCAAATCGGTTATTAATTTTTCATTTAAATGAAATTGGAAGCCTGAACTCCAAACGTTTTAGAATCATTCACAAACTAAACTAATTAAATAGGAAAGATTTATATACGATTGCTAATATATTAGAATACTCCAGCGCGATTAGTATATGAATTTTAATATGTTTCCAGGATTGTATTCCTGTTTATAGACCAATCAACCAGTAATTCTATAGTAAAACATTTTCATGTGTTATCTGAAGCCTTCAATTTGAAATCAATTGTTCCAGCAATGAATTAAAATATTGTACATGTACGTATGTGTTTATTTAATAGGTCACAGTCATTTAGCAGTATAACCGTTTTTATATACATTATGCCTTAATACCCGTTCTATGTGTAGTTAAAATACAATTTACATTCAGAATTTCTGATACCGGTAAATGATGGGCTTGGTAT
The DNA here is from genome assembly GCA_963969285.1 of Odontomyia ornata. Classification (NCBI taxonomy): domain Eukaryota; kingdom Metazoa; phylum Arthropoda; class Insecta; order Diptera; family Stratiomyidae; genus Odontomyia; species Odontomyia ornata. The sequence continues at coordinate 229,041,885 of OZ017741.1, read as the reverse complement.
ATTCACACTCATGAAGGCTTTTGATTTTGATAACACAATATTATCATTTCAAGTTTCCAAGTACGATGCAGAATACTTGAAAAAAATTTATATAATATTATCTGTGTAATATGTACCTAATTAACGGAAGACAACCTCTAGAAATTCCAGAAATGTGTCAGATTTAATCAGAAAATAAACATAAAATATTGTCGACGAAATGATTAATGAACCACATATGTATGTACGTGATTTTCACTAATTCTATTTCGTTTGTATTCATCATGTCTAACATTTTAATACAGGAAATGTGTCTAAAGGTTCTCTTATTCGTAATATTTGTGAAGTTAACGCTTCAGAAGGGAAAGGACACAATTTTCGTATGAAAAATGATTTTAAATAGAAAATTTTCCAGTGTCTCTAAATTAGGGGAAAATTTTCGTGACTACTTAACGTAGGCGGAAAACTGCATATTTGTACTGTTTTTCATAGAAGCATGCTCATTTAGATGATAAATATAGAAACCCATTTATAGTTGCGAGTTATATTACCTCTGTTCAGTGAACTGATTTAGTTATCGTACAATAAAACCATCTTAGTGGTATATGACCATCTTGTGATGCATATCTTACGAATAGCATTGCGAAACCACCTCACGTTCTTCCATTACAGGTAAGATCTGTGCGACTTGGACTTGGTTTACATTGTGTGCACATTTGCATGCGCTTTTGATCTGCGGTTAGGTCTACTGATTTCAATGCACATGTGTAACGTATGTTACCTTGGTACAGACACCAACCACCTTACCATAGATATTGTGCCAGTATATGCCAGAAAATAGGTGTTTGATCAACGACCACCCATAAGCAGTTAAATATGTACTCGAAACTTTAGCTGGAGTCTGGAGGCGCCACTTCATTAGTTTTTATTTGCGATTTTTCATTCCGCATAGATATTTTAAATATACTCTGATATTCAACTCATTTTGAAAGTGAAAGTATTTACACGTATTGGCTATAAATTGGAAGCAATATCAACGACACGACATTAATGGTCGTTCAGTACTGAAATTCCTATACGAGCATGTCCCCGTCGACTATCCATAAAATGCTCATAGATTCCTGGTTACATTATGCTACCATGGTCTACGGCTCCTTGGAATGCAATGTAAATACATACATATAACAATCACGACGTGGTTGTGTGACTAGCATAGGCCCAAAAAGGCAACCTTACGGAATGCCGCTGTGACCAGTGCAGCCCAGGGCTTTACCCGCATAAATCAGATGGCTGTGAAAATTCTATTCAATATTGTGGGTTGATCGGATTAAAAATAGTGGATTGGGCATTTTCCTAGTTGCATAAAAATAAATACGGGAAAATAGTGTTTTTGCGACTATTTTTGATGGATTTCCTTAAACTAATTTTTAAGTATTTCCTTAGCGTTTTTTTAGTTTTAGAAATTCAGAGTAGTTTTAGGATTTCCTTTGGACCGTCTGGTCTACTAATTTCCCATTCTTTTATATATGACCTCCCACACCCATCTCGCCGGCTTTCACATCCATTCCGCCCGGCTTTACCTTATATCTAGTAATTTATCGACGTTCGAAACGCCGGTCGGCTTCGACGGATATTTTATCCCATGGGACACTTAAAAATTAACTCGGAATGAGCTGAATAGAAAGGGAAAACATTAGAAGGAAAATGCACTTACCGATCAATGTGTCTATGTTAACCCAATACGTCCTCTTTCTTAGGCTGTGAATGGACTTTTAAACAAAAAATGTCTTCTGGTTGTCTCTCTTAATTTATTGTTGTTTTATGTCCACATTGTCTCAGCAGATAGACAAACTATTGAATAGATAGTGTCTATTTTAAGAATGTATCTCGGCGTGTCTATTTTTAATACACACGTTTATAGTGAAAATGTTACTGCACTCGCAATGTCTAATTGAATTTTATCCACGCACACTTTTCACACTTGCACGCGATTTTCTTTCAGCAACCGAACTGTTGAGAGTCCCAATAAATAATTAATTCCTTGCATTGCACACTTCCGTTGAATAACTTATCAATTTTACAACACTTCGTTCATCCAACAATTGTCACTTGTTCAAACATTTAAATTAATTTTGTTTTAATAATTCTCCGAGCAGGAACCGTTTTTCAAATTATTTCCATTTAATTTAATCTGATTTGAAACTAGCAAATACTTTACACACATTTAATTTCAATAGTTGCTTTAAAATAATGTTAATTGAATTAAGTTCAATTAAAAATAAAACCTCAAAATGGAAAACAGAACTCCAATAGTCGACAAAAGTTACTATTGCTGTTTTACACACATGTTTGCTAGAGGCTTAGCTACTTTTCTCGTAAGATTAGAAAAAACGTTTTCATGCTCCGACTAGTTATCGAAGACTGACACTGACTTGAGTCTGGACTGGCCATCAAGATGTTGGCGCTGCGTTTTCCGTTCCGGATCGTGTGGGAACCGTCTCCGGTTTTCTTCAAACTTCGTCTTACGATCGAGCGCAGCTACGCAAAGAAAGCAGTGGAGAAAATTCCAATAGTGCAGCAGCTAGTATGCTGTTGGCTAGAAATTAGCGTTCGGCTTTTGGAACGATCTTGGAACGCGCAATTGAGCGGCGTATCACGAAAGTTAAGCATGTTATCACACACCAGTTCGGAAGATTCAAGAGCTTTATGGAAAATGAGATGTCTTGGATTGCACGGTTGAGGAGCTCAAGTGTTATATTTAGAAAATAATAATGTCTTAGGAGCACCAGTACGACACTGACGGCGGCAAAACATCAACAGTGTCCGCGATGATATCTTGGAGACCCGTTCCGCGGAGAAGACCTTATCACCGTTCGTTTCTTTGCATTTGCTTCGTGAGCTATTCCAAAGTACTTTAGAGTACTTGAAGATTGGCACCACAATGCAGACCCTCTATCTTGTAATAAATGCATTATCTATAGCTTCCAGTGCCGGCTAGATTGCTTCCCAATCACCATGTCTACGAACATTCCACTTTGTAGTTGGTGTGGCTTTTCCTGGCCGTCCTTACTGCTGCTGGGCCATTAAATCTTGAGATTATGACGACAACGCGGCTAGGCCCTTCACATAGCTCCAAGTGCTTGCCGATTGAGCTCATGTGATTGAAATATGTAGAATTTAAGGGCACCTGTGCTGAAGTATCTAATAATAATAGAAATTAGTGGAAACTTATTTAATGCTTTTTTCATAGGCACCCTTCGTTTCAAAAATTAATAATAATTTGATAAGCCGTTTTGTTGTACAATTTCAATACTTTGTTTGCTACCAAAAAAAAAACTAATTTCGCTTAATTTGAAACCTTTGGGGTCACCATTTTGAAATTAAGGGTTTGATTTTGTGTTATTTTAAAAGATATCTGCATCTCGATTAGAGTCTCATCAACCACTCGGCCAGATTTCGTACAAATCGGAATTTTACTCGAAACAGGAGAAAAATATGCGATTTTTCTTGAAAATAGCTGCTTAAAACATTAAGTTTGAAATCTCTCTAATTTATTATCTAATTTTCTTAATTTTTGCATAATAAAAGAGCCTGTTTCAGTTATTTGTAATTTCAATCTTTACTAAAATTCTTTAAGAAATATGGCCGCTAGAGGGCTAGGATAATCTGAAAAATTCACATACTTGAACTATTGCCGTTCTGAAAATTGCACATAGATAATCATCAAAATAACAAGATCATACGACCTGATCACTATCGACTTTATTATCAAGTTTCAATCAAAATTGTGACTTTAAGAAGCCTTTGAAATTTGTAAATTCGAAACTCCACCATTTTGAAGTATGAAAGCTTAACTTAAAACTATTAAAATTTTTCTTTAGATACTTATAAGTTTCATTAACATCGGTTGAAGGATCTGGTCACAACTGAAATAACGAATTTCCGCACGTTTTTTTCGGCATATAAGTGGTCGCCACTTTTTTTCAGACGGTTTCACTGTGGATTTTTATGGTGAGCTTTATAACGCAGCTCAATGAATCTCTGTGCTGAATTTCATCAAAATCGGAGCTACACTTTGGTCAGAACAGAAATCACGGATTTTCGCCTGACATGGCCGCCGTTTTGTTTTTCGGCTGATTTGTCTAGTTAACGAACGTAGCCGGGATATTCACTCAATACACCTTTCCAAAATAATAAGTAAAAATTGAAGTAAAATTGCGACCTCTAGCGCGTATATAATCAGATAAGTCCAGGGGTTTGTAATGAAAACAAGCATTTATTTCGGCAGAGTTATATTTATTTCTTAACATAGTTGAATTTGAGGGCTATACACTTGGTATGTTGATTTTCCAGCATTTTGATGCCTTGGTATTTGCAATGAACTTCTCATTTGATTTGAATCTCATTCCTTAAGCCCGGTCCAGACGCTACGTCTTGCACAACGTTTTGCCTCCGCAAACTAAAACGTTGCAGGCAAAATGTTGTGTGTGGACGAGAAAAATGCAACGTTTTAGAACTGGGCATAGAACTGTGCAGTTGCAGCGATGTTTGAGCTGGTAGGGCTTAAATATGACTGCGCAGGCAAAACGTTGTGCAAGACGTAGCGTCTGGACCGGGCTTTAGAGCCACCGCTTGAGGTAGTAAGTAGGAACGACTGGTACGAGGAATAATGCAATGACTGGTATGACGAAGAATACACGGAAGCGATTGAAACAGGTCGAGTAAGTAGGATAGTGTTCCTACCAGAAGTTCTTAGTAACCACCCTAGGGTTCGAAACAAATTGTCTGATAGCGTAAATCGGTGACATGAATTATTCATCTAATACTTCGGTAAGAAATCGTTCAAGTTTATGCAAAAAATGCAGAGCTTCCTTCGAAAGCACGTTGCAACCGTCATTTTGTTCCAGCTTAAATAATTTTTCTGAATGTTCGGCCGATTAAAGATATTCAAATTAAACACTATTCCTTAATTAGCTAAACTTTTTAATTGGATCATTTCACCCTTTTCACATCAACTTAATGTAAATCTATACGACAAATTTGCTCTACATTTGAAGCTTATCTAACGTCGCGCGGATATCGATCACTCTTTCGGATGGCTCCGATAGCTTTTTAAATTACCACCTTCTTCTATCATTTTTCTTCTCTAATAATTTTTCAGAAAAATTATTATTCAAAATATGCAATTCATTTATATGTAGCTGCAAACAATTCCATAAAAAGTAATTTAAAAAGCTATCGGAGCCATCCGAAAGAGTGATCGATATCCGCGCGACGTTAGATAAGCTTCAAATGTAGAGCAAATTTGTCGTATAGATTTACATTAAGTTGATGTGAAAAGGGTGAAATGATCCAATTAAAAAGTTTAGCTAATACAAGTACTTACAAGAGAAATTTACCTTGAATATAACTTGCAGATACAAAAACATATAGAGTTTGCATAAGTAGAAAAATTAAAAATTAACTCCCTCACCTCTGAGCATGGTGGTCGCCATCACCGGTGTGTATCCAAGAGTGATGGCCTGAGGAGAATTAGTGCACACGTCGAAACCACCTTCTTCTATCATTTTTCTTCTCTAATAATTTTTCAGAAAAATTATTATTCAAAATATGCAATTCATTTATATGTAGCTGCAAACAATTCCATAAAAAGTAACTATTCCTTAAATTTTCAAGAAAATTGGAAGAAAATAAAAATGCCTGGCTCAATTCGAAGGATGTATCACCCATCAACACGTGTTATTGTTGTTGTAATACCATACAATTGAAGTAGCTATAACTCCCTTGATTAAGATTGGATTTCCGTAAAATTTTGTGAACATAAAGATTTTATATCAATCTATGTAACTGTTGAATATGAAGAAGTTTAAAGATACGGTTTTGATACTATGGGTGTAAAATCTACAAATTATACTATTATTAACAAAGTTGAGTACATTTCGATTTCTGAGGTACTTGTTGCCCTTGTACTCATAAAAGCCTATCTCAGTGATTTTTTCAGATTTTTCGGCTCAAAAGTGGGGACACACCAAAATTTTGGTACATTTTGCCTCCCCCTGGACCACATGGTGCAAAAAAAACAACTTTTTAAATCCCGATTCTAAAAGTTATAATCAAGACCTTTCATTTAATTTAATTTAAAAAAATTTTAAGAGCCACTTTGTTGTAAGGGTGGACTCACCTTAAAATATTTTGAAATGTTTGGTAAGATTGAAACTTTTGAGAGACCACCACTTCTGACCTTTTCTCAAAGTTTGAGCTTTCTAGCATCTATCGTTTCTGAGGAAACTTGCTGTAACGTGTGGACAGACAGACAGACAGACAGACAGACGGTCGGACGGGTGGACGGACGAACGGATGGACAGACGGACAGACAGGTCGTGAAATTGGTTTGTCTTTGTAAAAATTTTTGTTTTACAAAGACCTAAAAAGGAACCAGGTGCTTAAAGAATACATCCAGTATCCAATTCGTGCCAAAGAAGAACAATATTTAACCCCTAGAAAAATGTGTCGAAGTGAGAAACAACTGACCATCGATCCTATCAATACGTCGTATAAAGTGCTCTTCAAAATCATAGAAAGAAAACTAAAGGCGGGCTATGAAAGTATTATAGGAGAGTATCAGAGAGGCTTTCGAAGTGAACCGTCTACAACAGACCAAATATTCTCAGTTAGGTAAGTGCTCGAAAACTCTTTGTAGACTTAAAGCAAACATATGACAGTGTCGACAGAAATGGGCTGTACAAAATAATGCTTGAGTTTAGCCTCCTAACCAAACAAGACGGCAAGGTCAAGGTAACGATGTAAAACACAGAGTTCCAGGTCAAGGTAAACGGTGAACTAACGGACAGCTTTAGAATGGAATCCGGCTTAAAACAAGGGGGTGGGCCCCATAGCTCTTTAATATTGCAATGGAACATGTCATCCGGAAGACATCAGCTGAAACCTCTGGTACACTAATGTTCAATTCCATAAGATTGGTCGCGTATGCTGATGTCGTCAATATTATGAATCTCAGATGCCAAAGGAGCATTTCCGAGTCTAGAATCTGGAGCAAGCCAGATTGGCCTACGAGTTAAAGAAACTAAAACTAAATTCATGACTCCAACGACGAAGAAAACTCCAGTTTGAAGAAACCTGACCGTAGGTGACTAAAGCCTTGAAAGTGTGGATAACTTCATCTACCTTGGAGCCAATCTGAATAGAAGAGGAGCCAAAAATGATGAGATTGGACGCATTTTATTCGATACTTTCCATTCTAAGGTCCAGATTTGTGCACAGGCAAAATAAGCTTCGCATTTACAAAATAATACTCAAACCTGTGCTCTTATATAAAAGTGAAACATGGACTTTCTTAAGGAAATTCGAATAAGCGGTGGGCGTATTTGAACGCAAAGCGCTCCGGAAAATCAAGGCTCAGTGAAACAAGGAATGGAGTGGGGACTACATTACAACGATGAGTTGTACGAACTATTCAACGATCTACCTATTTCCTCTTGCGTAAAGTTACGGGTGGACCATTTAGTAAGAATGAAAGAAAACCGGCTACCAAAAATACCATTAATGGCATGGGATGGGAAGATACGATAGAACCTGACAGCAGCTCCTTGTTGGCAGTGAATAACTGGCGGACAAGCTCGTGGAACCATGATGATTGGAGGAGATTAATCCTAGAAGCCAAGGCCCAACTTGGGCTTTCGCGCCATAGGTAATTCATGCATATATGTAATAGGGGTCCGGCTAATTCATGCGGTTTTCTAACAGATGGCGTAACTTGATTTTTATTCCAGTGATTCACCTTTCCAAATATGTGTTGGAAAGCTACTGCCATATAGTTTCAGAATCAGTATGTGTAATTAAGCTGAAGCGTAAGCAACAATACTTTTTTAAGGGTTTTGTACTAAAATATAAAGCCCTATTGCAATCACGACCTGTGTCCGTCTGTCCGTCCGTCCGTCTGTATGTCACAGCACTTATTCTCCGAAACTATAGAAGCTACAGCCATGAAACTTTGTGGAAAGGTCAGAAGTGGTGACTTCTTGAAAGTTTTGGGGTAGGGTGGAATTTTTCAAGGGGGCTTAAGGTGGTCTCCCCATATAGGGAGGTGACCCGCCAAAAATTTTTTTTCGGCATTGGTAGTCGAGTAGGGTGTCGTTGGAAAGGTCTCAATGAGATCTTCTCAAACCAAGCCCTAAAATTGCCGTACCGGTACCGTGGGAGCAGGGGAAGGGGAAATTTACGAACTTTCCGCGTACTCCCCCTCGCGATTGGACACCTTTCATCTGAAAAATCTGAAAAAAAATCATGAATGTAGGCCTTTATGAGTGTAATAACAACAAAGTTTCATAAAGATCAAATGGTATTTAACAAAGTTATAGCGGCTTGAATTTTCCTGTATTTCTATGGAGCAATACGCGCTGTATTACTATGGAAACATATGGCTATGGAACAATGTGCGCTTTTTACCAACTCAGACACTACAGGTTTGCTAGGATCTGCATGAAAGCTTCAGGAATGATAAGTATCATGAATATCTTTGAGAATTGGTTTAGCTAGTGGTATCAATAATCGTAAAACAAAATAGTGGTTATTTTAAATGCGAAGGTTGAATAATTTGGAGATATTTTTCCAACTTCACGTTTCAGGTGCATGCTTTTAACACTTGATTCAATTTAATGAATGACTGAAGATAACTACCTACAATTAATACTCAAAGGTAAAACAAGTCGAGGAGGCAGGAGAGAGCTCCTAACAGAAGGGCTTTGTAACCACTCTAGGCTTCGGAAAAAAAAATTCTGATGCCATGAATCGATGATTACAGTACAGGGGAGTGTCCCATGAAAAAAATTTTATCAAAGGTAGCCGATATGAGTATTAAATGAAAGGTCTTTATGAGAGCTTTTCAAAACAGTCCTTAAACTGACAGTTTTGCTCCATTGGAGGCATTGAAAATGTGTTTCCCCTCGTGATCTGAAAAAATTAAGGTAGATATTTATGTGTACAACAATAAAAAATACCTCAGAATTCAAAACTCGTTCAACTTTGTTAATAATAGTATGATCCCCGAATTTCACACTTTCTCCAATAAACTTGCATGGATGCCCTTAAACCTAACCTTACACAAGGTCCTAATACTCTATAAGTTTGATAAAATTTGTATCATATTCACGGAAGATATATCAGTTTGAAATTTCTCCAATTACAACAAATGTAACACACTATTTTAGTATTTTATGGACTTTCCATCGAACCAGACACTGGAGTTTTGATTTGACATAAATGCTATTCATGATTTGAGTGATTTTTGTTAGTTGAAAATGGAGAAACAATGGATTTCCTTTTGAACGAGCAAATCTTTTTGACATGTTTCTTGATATTATTCGTTGCTGGTGATTGCATTTTGTAAGTTGAGTACAAAACCCTTCTGACATGAGCGTAGGTCTGTCTACCCAACTTGCTAAACTCTGAAAATGTCGAATTACGTGCCGAATAAAGTGTTTTCGCGGGGAGTACTTCTTCATTGAAGAAAAAGGCTGCTGAAAGTCATCGTATTTGGGTGGAAGTGTATGGTGTGCATGCTCTAGCTGAGCATACGTGCCAGAAGCGGTTTGCACGGTTTAAAAGTGGCAATTTTGACTTGGAGGACAATGAATGGCCCGAACAGCCAAAAAAGTTTGATGATCACGAAATGGAGACATTGCTCGACCAAGATCCATCCCAAACTTGCAAAATCACTTGGCGTCGCTCAACAATCCATTTCCGTTCGTCTAAAAGCAATTTCTCACAATAAAGCTTCAATTTTTGAAAAAAACCGCACGAATTATCCGGTACCCCTATTATATGTACATATATATATATATATATATATATATATATATATATATATATATATATATATATATATATATATATATATATATATATATATATATAGCAGACTACGGTAACTGCTCCTGACCATATTCTGCATATTAGCCGATGCTGAAGGCTATTTAGATGGGGGCCTCCGCTCTGGAGCATTTCTGTTGGTATTTCATCTATTCCAGGAGCCTTATTTTTTCTGAAGTCCATTACTGCTGCCTATACTTTGTCCCTGGTTGATGGTGAGACCAGGACCTCTTGTTCTGCTTCTGGAATGTTCACAGCTTCAGTCCTTGCGAGGGATGCTGTGAATAGCTTCTGGAAATATTGTCGCCATCTGTTTTTAATTTTGACTGGGTTTTCTATAATTGCTCCTTGTGCACTTTTTCAAAGACTTTTTGTGGATTGAAGTCATCTCTTAGTTGTTTAATAGAGGAATACGCTGATCTAATCTCATGTAGGGTCGTATTTTCGTTTATCTGTTGGATCTTGATGTTGATGGTTAGTGGTTCCCTATTTTAGTACATTGTTTTTTAGCTTGATGTTGAAGGATTTTATATTGTTCTGAATGTTTTCTTTGTATACCTGGTTTCTTTTTTTAATCGTTTCCTTGCATTCTTCGTCGTACCAGTCGTTCATACTTTTTTCGGCTGGTGCCCCAAAATCTCTTCGGATCTCTCTCTTACCGCATCTCTTACTCTCATGTTCATGCTCTTACTCTCGTACCCATGATTACTTTCTCCCGCCTGCGGGATATGTTGATGCGACTTTCCAGCGCTGATATGTATGTGGATAATTTAACTTGTATTTCTGGTACCTTGCAGTACTGATGGTCCACGTTTACAGCTCTTAGAGATGCGGCATCGGAACTCAACCCTTATAAGGTATTGGTCCAAATCACAGCAAGCGCCACATGTGTTGCAGAGAAATTCCAGTCTTAGGTCTTGACAGAAGTAGACTTCGCTCGAATACAAGTTTTCAGCTAGTGATTTAAATTGCCCGCTAAAAAAACGTTTGACTTTTTTTTAAGAAAAATTCCGACATTACTCTTATGCAGCCTTTCCGAAGCTTCCAACAACTTAAATGAGAACAAACTCCAACTCACGCGTTTGCGATCTACATACCGATGCGGTGTCAGACATAAAAAACTTAACTTTTGGATCCAGTTCACGGGTACGATAACGCCGAGGTCTGGTTAGGGCTGGATTGGCTCTGGCCACTTGTCTGAGCTGGTGCCACTTCTTGCATGGTGTCTGCATTGCATAGATAACCGTGAGACTAATAAGGCAACTACACATGCGAATGGAAGGGGGATCTTCTTCTCCTTCTCTGTAGCACTACAGCCCCTCTTGTGTCTTCGCTTCATGCAACAAGTGTCTCCAACTATCTCGGTTCATCTATCGCGTTCTTCAATTTTGAAATCTATGCAGCGATGAACTTTCTTCGTCAAAGAAGTCATACTAGCATTTCCTCGGTTTCCTCACTAGTCTCCACCCGCCAGCCCTCCCAATGAGATCTTTTTTCAATATCCGTTGTTCGTCCATATGATTCATGTGGCCAGCTTATTGCAGCTTCCGCAGCCTTACAATCGTTGAGACCTCCGGCTCGTTGAAATTTGTAGACTGCTAGCTTATCGTTGTGTCGAATTCACCGTTGGTCCCCGCCTAGCTTCGCTCCGATTATTTGCCTCAGAACTAATCTCCTATGTTTGCGAATGCTTGGGTTAAACCCCACGTTGCACACCCATAGCAAAGCCTAGGTTATGACAGATTTTTATACTTCAAGCTTTGTTTAAGGGTACCGTTTTGATTTTATGGGCAAAAATGTAAAATCTAAAAATCATACTATATTAACAAAGTAGAGCGAATTTTGATTTCTGAGGTATTATCTGCTCTTATAGTCATTAAGACCCACCTTCGTGATTATTTTTAGATTTTTCGGCTCAAAGATGTCCATTCGCGAGTGAACACAGAATTTGGGTACATTTTGCTACCCCTGAACCCCATGATGCGCAAAAGGACCTTTTTCTTTCAGACTCATAGTTCTAATCAAGACCTTTCATTTGATACCCAACTCAACTACCTTTGATTAAAAAAAGGGCTACTTCGTTCTAAGAGGGGACCCCCTTAAAATTTTTTGAAATTTTTGGTAAGACCTTAACTTTTGAGAGACCATCATTTCTGACCTTTTCACAAAGTTCGAATATTCTAGTTTTTATAGTTTCTGGGGAAACTTGCTGTGACGCATGGACAAACGAACAGACGGACGGACAGATGGACAGATAGGTCACGAAACCAGAAGGTCTTTCTAAAAATTTTTTTACAAAGAGCTAAAAGGAGCGTTGCAAACCCGACCCAAAGACATCTGACCGATTCTTCTTCTTCTTCGTAGCACTACAGCCCCTCTCGGACCTTTGCTTCTATCAACAAGCGCCTCCAACTGTCTCGGTCCATTGACCGCTTCCTTTAATTTCGAAATCCGAGCAGCGATGAACTGTCTTTGTCAACCGAATCAGACCAGTATCTCCTCGGTTTCCCTACTGCTCTCCAGCCTTCAGTTTTCCCAACGAATACCTTTTTGGGTATCCGTTCTTCATCCATATGATTTATGTGGCCAGCTTATTGCAGCTTTCGTAGTCTCACAATCGTTGAGACCTCCAGCTTGTCAAAAATTTACATACAGCTTATGATTGTATCGAATTCGCCATTGGTCCCCGTCTAGCTTCACTCCTATTATCCTCCTCAGGGCCCATCGCTCAAAGGCGTTCAATATATTTGCAGGTGCTTGGGCTAGGGTCCGTGTTTCACACCCGTAACATAACACAGGTCTTATCACAGATTTATATACTTGGAGCTTTGTTTTCCTGTGTATGCAGCTGGTCTTCAAGATCTTCAAAACTATTTTATTTGCGAGCTATATTCTTCGGCATATATCGTCTCTTTCATTGCTGGGTTCCGTTATTTTGGCGCCTAAATACACAAATTCGCTAACGTTTTCGATACTTTATTTGCCAAGTGTGATATTTTGTGTGCTTGAAGTATTTTTTGTTGGCTACATCATGAGCTTTGTTTTATTTTCATTCACTTGAAGCTCCACTAGTTTTGCTTCGCTGTCGAGTTTCAGGAAGAGTTCTTTGGCAGTTTTTAATGACCGTGACAAAATGTTTATGTCATCCGCATAGGCTACAATTTAGCTTGAGTTATATAGCAATGTACCTCGTGCATCGACAGGTAGCTTCCTTATGACGTACTCCAGAGCCAAATTTAACAGCAGTGGAGCCAATCCATCTCCCTGCTTTAGTTCAATATTTGTGTCAAAGGCATCGCAGAGTTGGTTATTGAAGTGGACTTGGCAGGTCGTCGGCGTCGTTGTCATTTTGGTAAGACGGACTAATTTGGTTGAGATGCCAAAACCAAGCATTATTTGGTACAGTACGTTACGATCAATACTGTCGTAGGCCCTGCTTAAAGTCAACAAAAATTTGGACCTCGTCTATGTTGAACTCCCAGCATTTCTCAAGTACCTGCTTGATTGTGAACAATTGGTCTATTGTCGATCTACCTGCTCTAAAAACACCTTGATACTCCCCAATGATACTGTTGGTGTATGATCTGATTTTATTTTCTAATTTCTTAAAATAGTTTGTACTCCGTGCAAGGTGGCGATAGGCCTCAAAAATTTTCGTACTGTAACTTGTCACCTTATTTGCGGATAGGGAATATGATTGATTGGCTCCACTCTTTCGGCATATGTTTTTGTTGCTCAATATATGATGACGTTGTGAATAGCTTGATGAACACTGCTGCCACCATAATTGATGAGCTCCACTGTAATCTCATCGATGCCTGGCGCTTTATTATTCTTTTGGGCTTTGATGATGGAACAAACATCATCCGGAGTTGGTGGAGCCAATGGAGGCTCTCCGCTAACATTTATAGACTACGATGTTCTGGAGCTGTGCGGAGGATTAAGGATGATGCCCATCTTTCCTTAATCTTGGTTTCATCAGCGATGATATTGCCGATATCATCACGACAGAGCGTGGTTTTGGGCTGATAACCACGTTTCAGGCTATTCACTACTTTGTATGATTGTCTTATGTTGTTGCTCACTAGACTTACATCGATGCTTCTCATCATAGTATTTTATTTTCTTTTCTTAATTCTAATAATCTTATTCGCTACCCTTCTGAGATTTTCATGGTGTTCTCTCTTAATCCTGGTTTTCCTACCTGCGTAATATTTGTACGCCTGATTCTTTTTATCTAACGAAACCAATCATTTCTCTTGCGCCGGACTCGATGCCCGATCGTCTGTGCTGCCACGGTCTTAATAGCTGCTTTCAATTTCGCCCAGAGCTCCGTGCTTGTCTTTAACGAACTGATAAGATGGGAGCCAGCTAGTTGTTGAGAGTCTCCGTGAAATTTTTGGCCACTGACCCCGTTTGGAGCCTTTTGATATAAAATTTTTGTAGCGGGCTGTTCTTCGCTGAATATGCCTTTGACATATGACATCGATAGGTTAATTTGATCAAGTAATGATCTGAGTTACAATTGACTCCTCAATATGTACGAACGTCAAGTATGCTCTAGGCCCAACATTGTTGGATCAGAATGTGGTCGATCTGGTTTTGTGTGTTGCCATCTGGTGATACCCAGGTCATTTTATGCATGCGTTGATGTTGGAAGCAAGTCGAACATATGAGTAAATATTTGCTACATACAAAGTCAATCAGGTGCTAGCCATTGTCATTTGTTTCATCGTAGAGGCTTTATCCTCCAGTTGTTTCCCGATGAGATAGCTCGTTACTAACCTGAGCGTTGAAATCACCCAGAATTATTTTTGTGTTGTTTGTAGGCAATGAGTTGACTAGTCTTTTCAGGTCATTGTCAAACGTTTCCTTCGTTTCTTCGTCCTTTTCTTCGGTCGGGGCGTGAACATTTATCAACCAGTTTTTGAAGAATTTTGCTTTTATACGGATCGCATTTAACCGTTCATTGACTGCCTTAAAATCAATAACATGTGATTTGAACTCCCTATCCACAATGAAGGCTACTCCAGATTCTTGTTTTCCAGTAGGCTTCCCACTTTTGAATATTGTGTACGATCTCATGTCTTGAATATCATTTCCAGCCCAGTTCGTTTTCTGGATTGCCAGCATTTTTCATTTGTATTGACTGGTCTGTTGTAAAAGGTCCTTGACAGCGCCAGGGTAATTGAGTGATCTGATATCCCAGGACCCAATGCCATAGTCCTTTTTTCGTTTCGAGTTCGGTGCCGTCCACTCCGAGGCTCGTCTGCAGCTTTCGAAACATTTTAGGATTTTTCAAGGTTGGCAATCAGCCCTTCGTGCAACTTCTATTCCGGTGGCATGGTTATTACTTCGATTCCGTTATCAGGTGCGGAAGACTCGCCTTCACCCTCTTACGTCCCCACAAAGTAGGTGTAAGTAGGATTTAGTAGCAGAGCTGTAGATGTATTTACAAATGTTAGTATTTCTCGGCATTCAATGCCTCATTATTGGGGACCCAGTAGACCCCATGTACGACCGGGAGAGCGTTTACTACCATTTAACAGGGGGTTTCGGGATGAGGAATCATGGAAGCTGTGGGTTGGGGAAACAAGTGGGTGCCCTTCTCCCTTCTCAAACGGGCTTGGGCCTGTCTACAGTGGAGTTCGAAATTCACTCAACTTTGTTAATAATTCTATTAAAACAGTCCCTTAAAACTTCTTATATAGGTAAATATAATGAAAATCGGATCATAATCAAATGAGTTATAGCTATTTCAATTGAATGAATTGTATTAAATAATTAATGCAATAATAAAATATTGTAATCAATATTAAAACTTTATTTTATTATTTTGTAGGTACACCAATGTTTCATAAATTATCCTTCCTCTAGAATGAGATTCTAGAAGTGCTAATCAAGACCTTTCACTACCTTTATTAAAAAAAAATTTTTTTTAAGGGCCACTGCGTTATTTTGAAATGTTTGATAAGACCTAAGCTTTTGAGAGACCACCACTTCTGACCTTCCCACAAAGTTTAATCTTTGTAGCTGTATAGTTTCTGAGGAAACTTGCTGTAACGCACGAACAGACGAACGGTCAGACAAGACGCAAAACTGTTAAGTCTTTGTAAAATTCGCTTTACAAAGCCCTAAATATGAAGATACATTTTTAGGGTTTTGTAAAATAATTTTACAAAATGCTACTAAAATCGCAACCTGTCTATCCGGCTGTCCGTCCATCCATCCGTCCGTGTGCCACAAAAATTTTTCTCTCAAATCATATAATCTAGAAACATCAAATTTTGTATGTAAGCGTAAAGTGGTGCCCTCTTCAAAGTTCAACTACAAAAGAGGTATTTAAAGAGGGTCTTCCTCATAAAGGGGAGTGGCCAAACACAAAAAAAAAATTCCTTGAAGGTAGGCAATATGGGTATCAACTGAATGCTATTGATGAGAACTTTTCAAAAAGGGTCTTAAACTGGCCTTTTTTGCTCCAAGAAGTGCATAGAGAGGGGAATACACGAAAAATTTGTGTCTCCCCTCGCGATTGGACACCAGTGATCTGTAAAATCTGAAAAAATTTTGCAACAAATACCTCAGAAGTCAAAATTCGCTCTTCTTAATTGATAATAGTATGATTTTGAAGATCCTCATACTTTGTAAGTTTGATTAAAACCGAATCATATTTGTGGAAGCTATAGCCATTTGAAATTTCTCCAATCACAACAATAATACACGATTTTGGCATGTTTATAGACTTTCCATTTCAGACACTGCAGTTTTGATTTGATCTCCTTAAAATTTTTAAATAAGATCAATAACATAAATATTATTGGAATTCATGATTTGAGTGATTTCTGTTAGTTTGCAGCAAAATGGCGACCGTTGAAAATAGAGATACAATGGATTTTCTTTTAAACGTGCACATGTCTTTGACATGAATTTATTCATTGTTGGTGACTGGATTAGGTATGACATGACATGAGCGTAGGTCTGTTTACCCAACTTGTTATGATTTGAAATTTGAGGTGACTTGAAAGAAAAATTGCAATGAATTTATATTTATGGAATCCAAACAAAGGTATCCACTAGGTTTTATACACAATAACATTGATGTCAATATTTTAATATGTTTCTGTGTAAGTTCTAAACCAGAAATATATAATTCTAACATTCCATCGTCCCTATGTTCGACGTTTTTCTTTGTCAAATATGAAAAACTTCTTCATCCCAGCATTGTACCCCTTAAATTATCCATTGTAAAAGGAATTGATGTCGCCTATACCACTTTTTTACAGCTCCGTAAGTGATCGCCAAGCTATCGAAAAGAAATCATAATTACAACCACAATCAACGACAGGTAGGCGTTGGTTACCTGATGAAAAATTAGAAACTCAGGTCTGTGACATTGATTCCTATCACCGTTTCGAAAGGAGCTAAAAACCATTACAAGTACTTGAAATGCCCTGCAAACTAAAAACGGAAAAACAACAAAAACTACGTTGTTATTTGGTTAGGCCGTTGTCAATTTTTCTTAACCGCTTGCACCCACATAAATGCATTCCTTCATGTCACGACGTACATTGAAATCTAATTTAGATCGTTTTTTCCAAGCTACTACCATGTACTTTGGATAACTGTGGCCATACTTCTTGAGGAAGTAATTAAGAAATAAAAGGTTTAAATACCTATTGCTAGGACAGCTATGTTAGTAAGTTTCAATAGAGTGAGTTGACTGCAAAGTTGCATTAACCAATCTATAAATCTGTGGAGGGAAGATTACAATCCATATGATTAAACCGTAAAGACAAAATATGAATTTTATGCATTTTGAATTGCAAAGGTGTGGGTTTTATTCATAGGACAAATTCTTAAACGAAATTAAACTATGCACAAATGGGCTCATTTCATTGTTGTCTGAAACGTTAAAAATTCTGCTCGAGTTTTAAGATTTAATGAGAAGGTATTTCCTTCCTATCGAGCGAAAGGCGCCCGGCGGAAATAAAAATCATCGCATGTGGGTGCAACATTAAATAAATTGTACTTTGAGGGTTTTGTAAGATAATTTTAAAAAATCCTATTTAATCGGTACCTGTCTGTCCGTTGGCTCATCCGTGAGTCACAGCAAGATTTTTTTCGCAAACCATATAAGCCAAGATCATGAACGTTTTGGTAAAAAAATTATGTTTTTAAGGGGGTCTCCCTATAAAGAGGGGATGACTCTTAAAACAATTTTTTGCCAAAGATAGCCAATATGGGTATCAAATGAAAGGTTTTGATAAAAATATTTCAAATCAGGTTTTAGACAATCACTACTTGCATCGAGGGGCGCAAGCGGAGGGGAAATGTACGAAAAAATTGTATAGTGCATTTTAGGGATTTTACGTTTTTATCCATAACATCCAAACTTTCCAAAAACTATTTGAATTAGAATTTCTTTGTAATAGATGTATGTATTATCAAAATTTGGCAATAATGGAACTATAGCCAACTTAGTTACAGCCTATTAAAAATTTTACGATTACAGCAACAACATCTGATGCTGAGGAGATACATGATTGCAAAGGACCTAGACACTATAGATATATAGCGATTTCTGAAATTCCCAGAAATGGGTTATAACTTTGAAATGTTAAAGAACAGCTCAAACGAAGAGATCAACTAACTGAAAACGAAATGACGGCGAATCGCAATACAAAATAACCATATATTACTTTCCCGAGTTCATTTATGAAATATATTTGTATGTATGAATCAAGTTTTAATATTCCACCGCACGTCGTTTAATTTATTAATTGATTTACAAAACCCTTCTGGCAGGAGCACTCTCCTGCTACTTCGACTTGTTATGAATTATATTGTTTATCTACTTTCTAATTTTGCACTTATGAGGGCTCTTATAACTGATGAGTTTTAAATTGATGTAAAAATTACGTGCCAAAAGACTATGGTAATAACTAAATTGATATCCAATTTCCGGTCAATTGATAGTTTTGTCAATTAAATTACAACGACATCGGTTCCTTCCGTTTTTAAAGTTCTAATTCATTAAATTCGTGCGTGGTTAGATTTATTTGAGTAATTATGGCTCCTCTCAGGAACCAGAGTTTTTTAAGAAATATGTTTTAAGCCTATGCATAAATTAAATATAAGAAATATAGTAATTTGAATATAATTTTCAAATTACTATATTTCTTATATTTAATTAGAATTTATAGGAAAAGATCGATTGATTTGGGCTGTTTAATATTTTGCAAAGCTAGTACAGTTCAAATATACTCGTACGTATATAATTCAGGAGATTTAAAGTTTACTAAAAAGCGCAGTCAGTAGTTAGTTTGAATTATAGGGATCATTCGATACTAATGGATTGACATCGAATGTAATGCACAATTTTGTGGCTTTTGGAAACGCTAATTTAAATTCCCAATTATTTTCCTTGAAAACCCATCGAGCTTTGCTTCTTTGAGTGAGCAGACAAGTTTCGACTCCTTTAAGTCATTTTCAATGTCGAAAGTATGTGTGGAAGGAAATAACTTTATATCGGTGTAGGATGTGTAATGTGACGCCTACACCCGGGAATCGAAGTGATTCCGATCCCGAACCCTGGCACCCGGCCAGATATGTATGACTTCGAAGTGCAAGCAGGCTTTATCTTTCGTCCAGATATCATTGCGCCGAAAATATTTTTCTTCAAATATTTATATTTGTGGAGAAATATTTTCTGTCAATGTGATCCGCTGTAATTAAACACTGATACATTTCGAAGCATATCTTTCTGGCAATGCCTCCCACAGTTGCCATCCAAACGTCAAAAAGGTAGAAAAGTGGAAACTGGTTTAAAGTGTCAAAAAGCACATGGGTTTTTCTATGAGCATCAGTTATAAATTTTAAGTGATAATTTGACTTCACAACCTGCAAGCCGCCTTTATTTGAAGTTTTAGAACATACAAAAGTGTGAAAAGGAATGCAACATAGAGCAGAAAACCGTTATTTAATGTGTGAGTAAAATAAAATCATTGCTCCAAGTATTGAAATAAGCATTTAGATCTTAGGAAGAAATTCATTGGTCGAGTTTATTCAAGTATTGTGATTTTTCAAATGAATTAGAACGTGGACTCCTGATCAGCATGGTTGTCGTTTTTTTTGATCGCTTCCTCCTGCTCGGGCAATGTTGATGAACTTTGCATAAATTATCTGATGGAATGACATGCGAAAATCCATAGCGAAGTTCGATTATGTGATTTGAGTGTTGCTGTTCAAACAATAAAAGGACACACGCATGCCAAGCAAAACGTCGTTTGTCGGATATTAAGTGAATGTAAACGAGTTTTCGATAAGCTGAGTTCGCAATCCTATCGCATTCCTATGCTCGACGGTGAAGTCATAAGGCGAGTTCAAACAAAACGACGTCGAAAACTTCATTTTCCATTCGGAAAGAAATCCAACAAAAGTAAGCTTGCATAGTTCGCACAGCGCTGGCTGCATCAAGCTGAGCAAGAACTCGAATCTGAACGTGGATGAAGAATTGATCGCGGGCATTCTGGATGAAGTGGAATGCGATCGTGACGCATATTTCGCAACTGAACTGGGACAACCGCCACCGGGGATACAATAGAATTTAAGATGGAATGCAATTTTTTAGAGAAATATTGTTATTTGTTTTTAAATTTCTTTTCCAATTATGCTTTGTAATTTATTGCGACAACTTTGCGCACTAAACAAAATATTTCGTTGCGGAAAGCTAAAACGTTTCTAGAAGGAAAATGTATTTTGGTCGTTTTAGAAGTTATACTACCTCTGTGCCCCCCTTATATTTATTTTGAACGCAATTGTTTGAGGCTTCTATTAAAAGAAATAGCATTTCATTTGGAGTAGTCTATCAGCATCAAAAACTATCAACTTTTGAATAGAGTAATGGCTGAAATTCCAGTGATGGACAAAGGACAATCGCTGATATTTTGACAAATACCAAGAATGTAATAAAAATCAGCAATTAATCTTACGAATTTATTTCACTGAGTACACTGACTTGCCTACATATACACAAACGTTGGTTATTTTTTGTGTGAATCAAACGTAAACGTTAAAATATCATCATATCTATCACTGACAGATCAATCAAGAATTTATACTAAACAAATACTTTAACACCTAATTTTCCACAGACGTCGGTTTGGACAATAATGCAGAAAAAACTCGTTTATCGGCCGAATGATTCGAGTATCATAGGTTTTTAAACGCAATAAATTGCTGGCACTGATCTTTTAGACAATGAAACTCTTTTTTTCTGCATTATTCTGAAAATTAACACTTTCTAAACACTTCTTACGACCTTAATTTTGAGTGAAATATGAGTAAAATCCAAATTTTACTAAGTGACCGGGTCCACAAAACTCTATTCAGGGCAACCTTAACTATTGCAAACAATCAACAAGCGACTCAAACTACTCGAACATTTAGATTCCTCTTTTTCGTTATTTATAATTGTGACGAACGTGCAATATTTACCAATTTTATTACTTTCTCTGTTTTAAATTAGGAGCATGTCCACATTTGGAAACAAAAAAATCCTTTTTCCTTTAATAATTTTAATATGTAACTATTATTCTTGTAAATATTCCTTATTAGTTACTTTGGTAAATTTAGTGTTAGTTGAATGCATGCGATGAAAATCATATGGTTAATCCCTTTAACACATGCGCATTTAACCATTTATTTTATAGATCAGGGAAACTAAAAGTGTATGGGTTTTATTATCAACTGAAATAGCAGCTCAATACAGAGCTTCTTTGTTTAGTATTCTTATAGAGTTTAAAATGACAAAATTCGGCAAATATAGACTAATATTACCTGAGAGGAATCTACCACTTGGTACAATCATTCGGTAAATTTGTTAACAAGCCCGAAAATACTTTGACATTGTTTTTCTTCTATAATTGTGTTGAGTCTTACTTTCTTATACCCTTCCAATTATCTGAAGGAACTATGAGAGCAATCGCTTTTGTTGACGTACTTTCAAATTTGGTATTTAATAAGTATGCTGTAGATTAACAAGGGTTATGTGACTTTGACCTGATTATATAAAATTTATTTGGTCATGTGTCAGCCTTTTTTTCAAATTAATTACAGCAGGTTTTCCAATTCGTCAGATATTCAATATTATAAACCAAACATATTAAAAGGAATTCAGCTGGAATATTTTGCACAGCATAAACTCAGATTTATCTTAAAGTAATAAACATCAACATAAATTAAATTCGTAGTATTTTTTTTATTCTACTTAAATATTAACAGTCGATCATATAGAATTAAATGTCAGCTCAGCATTTCGATTGGTATTTGAAAGAAGTGACACTATACTATTATTTTTATGAAGAAAAAAAAATCAATATGTTATAATGGCAGCCCATCTTCACCTCTTCGGTTATATTCAAGAGTGTTAACAAGCAAGGAAAAAGGTTAGGCTAATTTATTTCATAACTTAATGCAGAGAATGACCACTATACTAATTAATTTGTTAACAATACAACTAAATCGTAAACCATAACTGAATTTTATCGGTTTCATTTCAATGAAAAAAAAAATATTTCTCTAAAAAAATAATATTCCAAAATGCAGAACAAAAAAAATAAAGTGAAAACTCTAGGCATAAATATCCTTTAAACATTAACGATAAAAAAAACTAAGGGCACATTTACTAAATCTTAAAAACAAACTTTTTAAATAAACTAAAAAAAATTAGGAATATTCAATTCAATGTTAAAAACAACATAAACTTTATGTATGTACATTCTATTACAATGAAAGGAAAAGAAATTAACATTTGCATGGTTTCAATGTATAAGTAACTAAAATTATACAAGACAATTTCAACCCATTATCAAACAAAAGAAATGGTTTAAAAGATTCTAGTATATTATGCCTGTTATTAAAACAATCCAGAAAAAATCAAAAAATTTAAGATATACTCAAAAACAGTAAATATTCATTATATACTATATATCGATATATATTTAGTATTAGACATGAAGAAATACATTTAGAATACAATGAGCTCAGTGATTCACCATTGAAGTACAAAAAAGGTTAAATAATATTTTTTTCAAACAAAAAAAAAAGAACATGAAATAATGTAAAATCGAATTCTAATAACATGAAAAATACAATACAAATGCAGCTAAGCAAACAGCAAGAAGTAAATAGAATTATCAGAGAATTAAATTCATATGAACTAGAATATTTGACAAATCCATTAATTGCCAAAAATAATTGATGAAGAAAATATTTTTCATGATATAAATAAACATAAAAAAATATATTTTTCTGAAAGAAATCAAACAAAGCATAACAATAAATGTACATCGTATTTTATGTGCACATATCCAGGCGCTCAGGTATAAAAAGCAACAAACAACTGAAATTGTTCTTGCAACAAATGCATATGAAATAAACAATTAGGACAGCGTAGGTTAGACCTACATATTTTATCAAATAATATACATTTATAATTTTGTAAAATTACACTATACGAAACAATAATATGAATTGCTAACAAAAAAACGGATTTTCCTTTCCAGTAGTTCTGCTTTTCAGCGGGCAATGGGGTGCAGGGTAAGTATGCCGTCGCGAGGGTAGGGTTTGGAAAAAATCCGCTGAGGTCGGTTTCGCGTCGTGCGCGGTACGCGGTACCTTAGTTGTTTTTGATTTTTCCTTAACGTAGCATTCGTCGGGTTGAGTTAACGTAGTATACTTTTCGGTACCGCGTCGGGAATTCGGGAACGCGAAATAAAAATTAGATTTTGTTCTTTTTGACTGGTTATGAGAAGAAATACGGAGTAACGTAGAATAGGTTTCCTCTCCGTATGGTTTTGTTTGTAACGCGTTTGAAAACGGGCGTGTATAGGTGGCTGAAATATGTAAATGAGCGTAACCCATTCGGAGGCCCGCGACCGAAATCCTCTCCGATCTAGCTGGCCGACAAGCAGCCACCGCGTGAATGGGTTACGGTGCACGGATTGGTTGACCGGTTGGTACCATCCGTTGGCACTACTCAGACTTAACGTCTAGAACCGATGAGAGGTCGGTTCCGCGTTCGGACGTAAATTGTTAAATCATTACAGATGGGTTAAGCAGGTACCCAGTGTGCCAGATTCGGAATTTGGAATTCCTTCAGAACTGGTCTGAAAGAAAATGATGTAGAAAAAAAATAATTGTTCAAGGATTCTGAGAAATATTCACGTTGAATATCAGCATTCAGAATTTTTCTGGAAAACAATGGGAATTCTTAGAAATTTTGACAGGCAAACGGATGGAAATCATTTAGAATTTCTCTAGAAAATATTTGGGATCATACAAAAAAACAAACAAAACCCTTCGGAATTTTTTCGGAAAAACTTCTAAATTCTCAAACATTTCCGAAACACATAGATTGGCATGAATTTGAGTATTGAATATTCATTTAGTTGTTGATTGGCTTCCAGAGTGTAAGATCCGTGAGTCTGATGATTATTTTCAAGTATTTAATGAGTTGTAGTGAACAAAGCAGTATAAACAGCTGAGTATGTCCAAGCAAAAAAATATCGTGGCGTCACGCACGCTGTTGAAGCTCTATTTGTTGTGGTACCTTCCACAAGCAAAAACAGCAAATTAACTTCCCAGGTAGAATCCGTGCTAGTTGATAAGTTTTCTGATGAAGTGTCTATATCAAATCAGTTCGAAAGTGAAAAATCCTCATCTTCTAATGCTCATTTTGCTTTTTCTGAGAATTCTAATGATCTCCATTCAGATTTAGTTGTATGGAGTGTTCAGTATAACATTAAGAGTCGTGCCGCGAATGAGCTACTGAAAATTTTGAATAAATATCATAAAATTCTACCTTTCGACATTAGAACATTAAGAGAGACTCCGCGGAGATCGTATGTGAGAGAAATGGATAACGGAAATATATTCATTACAGATTAAACAAGTTGAGTAAGCAGGAGAGTGCTCCTACCAGAAGGTCTTTGTAAACATCCTAGGGTTAGAAACATGTTTTCTAATGGCGTGAATCGATAACTTGAATCATTCATCCAATACTTGGATATGAAATCGTTCAAATTTATACAAAAGATGCACAGTTTCTTTCATAAACACAGTGCAGCCGCCATTTTAATCTAGCTTAAATGATTTTCTGAATGCTCGGCCGATTGAACATGTTCAAGTTAAACACTATTTCTTAAATTTTCATGAAAATTGAAAGAAAATAAAAGTGCCTAAGTCAATTTTAAATATATATAGGGTTTTCCAATAAGAGGTGTTATTTTGAATAGATCTTGTGATTTAACACCTTGCGACTTCTTCCTTTGGAGCCACGTGATAGAGAAGGCCTACCCCAATGGCCCAGCGTCGATTCAAGATCTCAAAGATGAAATTCGTGAGGCTATCGAGGACATAGGGCCGTCACTTTGAGATTTGGTTATGGAAATTTCATGAAGAGGATATGGTCTTGTAAGCGTGTCGTAGTGGTTATTTGCCTGATATTAGTTTTTGCTTTTAACGACATATCTTCTTCTTTATAATGATATAAATATCCTCTCATTTATATTAAAAAATGCCATTTTTCTTTTAATTTAAAAAGAACACCTCTTATTGGAAAACCCTAAATCAACCATAAACACGTGTTATTGTTGTTGTAGTTCCATATAATTGAAATGGCTATAACTCACTCGATTATGATTCGATTTGGATTAAATTTTGTGAACATATATATCTTATATAAAGGTACCGTTTTGATTTTATGGGCAAAAATGTAAAATCTACAAACCATACTATTATTAACAAAGTTGAGCGAATTTCGATTTCTAAGGTATTTGTTGCCCTTGTACTCATAAAGGCCCACGTTCGTGATAATTTTCAGATTTTTCGGCTCAAAGGTGTCCAATCGCGAGGGGGGGGGGGGACACAAATTTTGGGTACATTTTGCCTTCCCCTGGACCCCCTAATTCATAAAATTATTTTTTATTTCTGATTCTAAAAGTTCTAATCAAGGCCTTTCATTTGATACCCCACTCGACTACCTTTGATTAAAAAAAATGTTTAATGGCGAATTCGTTATTAGGGAGGACCCCCCTTAAAAAATTTTTAAATTTTTGTAAAGCCCTTAACTTTTGAGAGACCATCACTTCTGACCTTTTCACAAAGTTTGAGCGTTCTAGCTTCTATAGTTTCTGAGGAAATGAGCTGTGACGCACGGACAGACAGACAGACGGGTCGCGAAACTAGTAGGTCTTTGTAAAAAAATTTTTACATAGACCTTAAAATTGTTTGACCGACTTTTTTCATACAAACCCAAAAATGTCTCAATCACAGCCACTTTCTCTCCAATTTGCAACAGATGGCCTTCCATTATATAAAAATAGTAAAAAGAGCTTGGCCAACTCTTATAAATATATTGGGATCCCCAAATGTTTTTATTATATGTTGCTTTTTAGGATCCGCAAAGCCATCTACTAGCTTCAACTTTTTGAAAAATTTTGTGGACGATGTTCAAGAAATTTTAAATGATGGTTTCTATTTCAATGGTTTGTTTATATACTATAAAAATACATTGTTTTATTTGTGATACACCAGCCAAGGCGTTCTTACTTCATATTAAAGGGCATTCAGGATTTTATTCTTGCAACAAATGCACAGTAAAAGGGTGTAAAATTAATAACCGTATGGTATTTCTGGACTCTGAAGCTTCCTTAAGAACAGATGAAGCTTTTGCTGCTAGGCAACAACTAGATCTCCATCTTACCATGGAGCAGTTAGGTGTAGAAGCTCTTCAAATAGGATGTGTAACACAATCTCCTATTGACTATATGCACACTGTATGCTTAGGTGTAATGAGGCAGCTTCTTCGCGTATGGGTCAAGCCAAAGAAAGGATTAGGTGTACTTAGCAAACAATTGATAGCCCAATTGAACTTACGTTCAAAGTCAAAAGCGCTTTATTTAATACCAATCGTTATAAATTTGTAAAAGAACATAAAGCAAATTCCAAACAATAAAACTATAAAAAACTTAATGGCCCGAATGGCTCTCTAAATTTATACGTTATCAGTTAAACACATTTATTGAAAAAAATACACTTGCAAATTTAAATTAAGTAAGATTATTAGATATTTTTTGATTCAATTGGAAAAAGGAGAAAAAACCAACCAGCATTATTCAAAAATTACTTATACTACTAACACAACAATGAACTTATATCCTAAACCTAATATGTTACACCCTAATTCTAAATAAGTTCAATCAAAAAGAAACGTTACCTTATATTGAAACCTATACCTAATTTATAATACAAATAAACAACAATACTAGATGTAGCAATAATGAGATGAATCTAAAAAAACTAAGTAACGAGAAAAAGCACAAAAACAGAAAATAAACACGAATAATTTAGACATTGTCATTCAGCCACCAATACCTAGATAGTTCCATCTCAGCTCGACCAGCCTCAATGAATCTAGCAAATGAGTATCTCCATTGGAATTGTTGGTCTCGTGAACTCGGATTCGGAGGATATTTTATCTTCTTATCGGTGGCCCGTCGATATATGTGATATATGATTGGGACGCCGTCAGAATCAAAAACATATCGATTCATGTCCAAATACACGAATGCTTCTGGAGGAACGAAGCCAGTAGTGAGGCAAGTCACAATATACCCGTCTGTAGGGTGGAACGGCTGTGAAATCCATGGGTTTTCACTCACAGTTACAGATCTTGCGATATGATTCCGAAGAAGTTTCAATATGAAGATATCGACTCTTGTCACTTGAGCGGTTTGATAAATTTTTCTATTCGATATATAGTGCTTCCAATCCGTCTCAGGCTTTCTGTACAAACCAGTACATGCACGAAGACATTTCCTTTCGAAAACTCTTAATCTTTCCATTGTACTAGCACTCTGGTTGTACCAGATCTGGCAATTGAACTTACGTTTTTAGCTATTAAAAGCATGATACCCAAAGAGTTCAATAGAAAGTTGCGCAGCACTGATGAATCAGATTTTTGGAAACCGACTGAATAGCAACTGTTTTTACTATATGTAGGTCCACTTATTCTATCCGGTTTGTTAGATACTTCTAGGTATGAACATTTCCTAAAGCTTGTTTGTGCTGTGCGCATTTAATTGGATGAAAACAATAGCATTAACAATAATGAATGTGCACATCAACTTTCGAAAAGTTTTGTGAATGATTTCTCAATATTGTATGAAAAACACAATGTATCATATAACTGCCATAATCTTATTCATTTACATTTAGATGCAAAAAATTCAAGGGACTAGAAAATATAAACGGTTCTAAGTTTGAAAACAAGCTCCATCAAATCAAGCAAATGGTTCATGAGGGAACAAACCACCTTTTTCAAATATACAATAGAAGTATATTCATTAACACCAAAGATACTGAAAATTATCCGGTGGCAAAGTTTAATAAAAACAAAACAAAAATAGTAAAACTTTCGACAGGAAAATATGTCCTTACAAAAAGAACACCAGATAATTATTATATATTCAGGAAAAC